>JAGKQL010000017.1:4537249-4569492 GCA_018398635.1 Cyprinodon brontotheroides
AATATTCTAATTTTCTGATATGATGAATTTGAGATTTTCATTTGTTGTCATTTGTAATCATCAAAATTAAACAAAATAAACATCTGAAATATATGAGTTTGTATGTAATGTATGAATATAATATACAAGTTTCACTTTTTAAATGGAATTACTGAAATCAATCTACTTTTTCATGATATTCTAATTTTATGACCAGCACCTGTAGACTGTTTTTCTTCCATAAAAAGACTGTTTAAAGTGACACTGAAGCATCTTTCAGTCATTGTAATGACTAAGTTAAGTTAATTAAGTTAAACAACAGATTTTAGACTAAATCAATATAACATATTTGGTGTATAAAGCCAGGCATACACTGTACGATTTTTTTTGCCCTTTTCCGGCCAACTTTCCAGTCGTGTGAGAATTTTTCAAACAACTTTCAGCCTGATCGTTCATGATGTAGTGTACAGGGGGTAACGAAGAGGATCAGGATCACCTCCCGATCAGGAATCGTAAGGTTGGGAGAAAATCAAACAACGTTTGAAATTCAGTCGGCCGTCGTGGGAAAATCTCTCAGTGGGCAAACAAGGATTCTTCTTTCTCTGATGAAAACAAGGAAGCATGGCGGGAGTGCGAGTGAATAAAGTTCTTTCTGTAAAATTGACAGACCGTAGAAACCATGTTTGCTCAGCCATGTCTTTGTCGAAATACGTCATCTCCTTTTCTTTTTAGGGGTTTAAGCGCACAAAATTGCACAAATTCCCAAGGCATATTCCTGTTCTACTCGTTTGGCTTCCGGATAAACGAGTCCCAAGTAGCGCGATCTCACTGCGGAGTTAAAACCGATGTGGTTTTTAGTTGTACAGTGTGAGCAGGTAGATCGCATCAGAACATCGGGCCACACAGTGTGAGAACAAACACCGTGAGCTGTGAACCCACACTGTATGAGGAAACCCTGCAGTAGAGGGAGGAAGAGTAATCCACAGATTACTCTTCCTCCCTCTACTGCAGGGGTCATAATGTTTTGATTCAAGGTTTAATTGTTATAAAGGTTATCTTAACAAATTAGATTAATTTAAAGTAGGAAAACACTTTATTACCAGAGTAAATGGAGAAGGAAGCTGAAGAGCTAAGCAGGTTTGTGTGTTTTTCCCAGACATACTGGAGGACATGAAGGAGGAGTGCCAGAAGTACGGCTCTGTGGTTTCTCTGCTCATTCCTAAGGAGAACCCTGGAAAAGGGCAGGTAAGAGCATTTCCAGCCCATTCAGTGAGACTCCAGAAGGCATTTTATCAGAGTTTATACATTAGGATACATTTAGGATTAAACAGTGAGCTGAGAACACACAGCGCCAAAAAGTAGGTCTGCAGGTTATGCAACACATAGGGGCGCTCCACATAACCCCCTGTAGAGAAATGTTTTTCTAGTTGGCATCTTCTATATTTAACAGTATAAAACTGGTTTACTGGTTGGCGATTTTCTTTATTCGGACCCCGCTGATTTTTACCCCTGCTTTAAATCCTCCCCCTCTTCCAGGTGTTTGTTGAGTACGCCAATTCCAGCGACTCCAAAGAAGCTCAGCGGCTGCTGACGGGGCGCACCTTCGACGGGCGCTTCGTGGTGGCCACCTTCTACCCGCTGAGCGCCTACAGAAGAGGTTACCTCTACCAGACGGTGCAGTGAAGATCATTTCAGACCACTGGGGGAGGGGGGATGTTTCCAACCTCTTGAAGCTGATCATAATGCCTCCTCTGTAGGATTATAATAGTGATTCTACTTAAACTGAGACTATTTAACGTTGGAGACGACATATTTGCTGCTGAAATTCTAGTCATCTGTGTTCAGCTTTCCTGTGATTTAGCAAACAGCTGCGACGCTTCCAGGCCACGTGGCTGACGTTTCACTGAAGCACAAAGAGAGCCGACCGTCTGCTTGTAGCGTGTATCCATCAGCAGAGCGGCGAGGAGCCTCCAGAGGGAGGAGCATGTCGAAAAGGCTCCTTTGAAGTGTTTCTATGTGTTTTCAGACGCTTTTTATCATCAAACTATAATCCTGAGAGGGAAACATGGTGCCTCTGTGGAGGCTGTTTATTTCAGCTGTTTGTAGCAGGTGATTCTGCTGCCCCCCTCTGGCTGCTTTGAGGAAGTGGCTCTTCCGTCAGGATTAGCAGTAGAACAAGCCTGCTGCTGCTGCTGCTGCTGCTGCTTATCTTAGCAAACCACAGCCTGTTCTGTAGCTCCTCATTGACTGTGCTTCCACACATGAAAGCATGGCTTCATGTTTTTATTGTAGCTCTGAATGAGATTTCAGGTCCCATCTTGAATTGTTGCTTCCTCCTCTGTCTGGGGAAAAGAAAGGCTTTGATTTCTCTGTTTCTGATGAGGATAAATATAGAAAGTAGAGGATTTTTTTTTATTTTATTCCCTCCTGTCTACCTTCTATTCACCCTTCTATCCTACCTCCCCTTTCCTCCCTCAGTCACCTTGCTACCTTCCTCCTCTCCTTCCTTTGTTTGTTTCCTCCTTAAATCAGATGCTGACCTAAAATAGATATTTCTAGATTCATTATTATCAGACTTTTTTGTTGGGATTTTTTTTTTTTTGTGTGTGTGTTGATGCTGCTCCAGTTCAGCTGAGTTTCTGTTGGTGGTTCAGGTTCAGGTTCTGCTGAAGCGGCTGTGAGGAGAAACCTGACTGATGGTTTGGGTTTAACTGTCTGAGCCACAGCGCTGTTGAGTGGAAAACTAGAGTTTTGTTCTTGTTTTAGTGTTTGTTCACCTTGATTAGTCTCGATAAAATGAAGCTGGGTAGCTTCTTTTTTTTTTTGCAGCTTCTTTGACTTCCTGAGTTCTTCATGTTTCAGTTCTACTTTGTGATAGGTTTCTATGGTGACCACCAGCCTCTTTAACCTTTAAGCTGCTGCTTTGACAACAGGAAATAAAGTTTGTTTGTCCCTTTAACAGCACTACAGAAAAACTTCAGTTTCTAATAGAATTAAATTGAAGAACTGAAAAAAAAAATCCCTACAAATGAAGAGAAGCAGCTTTGGAGTCGGCAGACTCTGCTCTCTGATCTGTAACCTTTCATCCCTTCTCTAATCTGCCTAGCAACAAGCCTCAGTTTATGTTAACCTGTTTGGAAATCACCAGATTGATCTTCCTTCATCAGTTTGCCTACATATTTCTATCTGCTGGGAAGGTTTACGAAGGAACATGAAGGTGATGCGACAAAAATCCAGCATGGAGTTTAAACTGGGCGTCAGGCAGGCGCCGCTGGATGGCTTTTTCTAATAGATTTCTGATCAAATAGGAGAAGGAAAGCTGCCCGCCGTTTAGATGCTAACAGATGAGCAGAAACTAGTAATCAGTCAAAGAGAGGAACCTGGAAATGGAAAGAAGATTTTCCATTAAGTTTACAGGCTGGAGGCGATGCCTGTTCTGCTTTCTTCGTTGTGTTGCTCCTTTGTCTCATTTTCCCTGCTTGGTTTAACCTCGATGGTTCGTTAATGATTGAGAAAAATGCTCGGCTTTAAGCGAACATGCATCCAAAGTGAAGTGCTGCTTCTTTTAGCAGTGATTCTTTGCCAACGTTTAGACCTGAATGTTTAGGTTTTAGATGCACAACATGCAAAAGAGAGGGGAAATATACATCTATAATATAAATCAACATTTTCTTTAAATGGCCTTTTTGCTTCTAAAAGATAAATAGTTGATAAAAGTGTTGTTTTTTTTGTTGTTTTTTTATAAATGTAAATCAATGGGCCTGAAAAATCAGCTCCTGTTTCATTACTAATCAGTCTGTGAACTGAAACTTCTTGAATTGTAGCTTGAATTCAGAACTGTTACCATAACAACAAGATGTCTGCTAAATTATTGCCTTAAGCAATAGAGATATAAAAATGCAAACGCACCCATTCAGAGATTTTTAGAGAACATTAAACACTGGAACTGGAAAACTTTTTTAAATATCCCAGATAAATCATCAACAAAAAAACAAACATTAAATGAAACAGACATTTAGTCTGTGCAGAAAAGAAAAAATTAAATTCAATAAAACTGAACAAGTTCATAGTAAACCTGAAACAATCAAAGGAAATGTGTAAACACTGCATTTAAAATGAAAAAAAAAAGAACTTTTTTTGCTTTAATTCTGGTATAAAATCTTCTCTAAGACTGTTTTCTACTCCTGCATGTGCCAGAATATTGGGTGCAGCTGAGAAAAACACAAAGCTCTGCGTTGATGTAGGTGTTTCTCGTAGATAAGCAGCCTTTAGCCTCAGACTCTCTGAGGCCGGCAGCGAGGCCATGCTACCGGATGCTATTGCTAGCTCCTCACTACACAGAGAGGGGGGACAGATGCTGGGGCACCTGAAGAGAATTGATTAAATATTATGAGATTAGTAGATTAATTGCTTTTTGCAACCGACTTACTTTAAATACATCCGGCCGATGCGTCTGTCTGTAGTCTAAATACTTTGCTTTCTGGTAGATAAATCTTACTCTCCTTCACTCAGCAACAACATCCCCACTAAGAGGGGCGCTGACTTGGAAATGCTGAAATAAAATGTGATCAAACTGCTGCTTTATTTATCAGAAGAGCAGAATGAACGGGTGAGGAATAGAAAACAGGCTGCAGGTAGGAAAGGAAAGGAGCCACCAAACCGAATGACTCCATTGGTCCAGTTAAAAATAAATACTGCATCATCTAGATGGCGAAACTTAGAGAATGTATTTCTGTCTGTTTACTGAAGCTTTAAAGGAAAGACGTCACATCTTGCACTAAGAGTCCAACCAGTTCATTCTGGTTTGCTTATTTTGCCGTTTTAGTTCCGCCAGATCCAGGTTAGTCTGATAAACAGTATCCTGGTTTGATTTCATCATTAATGGTTCATGTTTGCTCTGAACCTGTGGCTCAGATTATATAAACCTGCCTGCAAACATGGACGATGTGGAGCAGCTCTAGAACTTTTCACCTTTTAACATTCAGAGCTGGTTAGAAGTGACACTCAGTAAAAGCATAAAAGTGACTGAAAAAAAGTGCTATTTATTTGTAACATTCATGTAGTAACACTGCACTGCTATAAGATATATATATATAGATATATATATATTTTTTTTAGCTGGTTTGTAGATGTAGGATCCCCAGAGGGGCCCCGACCCCTGCTTAGGGACCCCTCTAGTGTTTAATGGCTTTAACTCTCACTCTGAGTTTGAGATGTTAGTGAGATAATGTGAACCCAAACCTGCCTTTTATCTTTTTCTGCATAAACAGGAAACATGCTTTAAGGTCAGGTCCCTCCTTGGAACAAACCAAAGTGACGTAACCAGTGAGGGTTTAGAGGCTCAGCTGTGGGACAGAAAGATTAACTCGTCTCAAACACTAAAGGGACGATCACAGCAGACTGGGAGGCAGCGAACTTTTTACAGTGGTGCGTCCAGCTTTGGTTGATTCACATTTCAACATCCTGTCGCAAACGATCAGCTGGTATGGCAAGCTGTTTAACATTTATTCAGAAAGTTTAACTATCTGGATTTACCTTCATTAACTCTTACAAATAAAAACTGTTGAGGTTATCTTAAAAAAAAATTATGCTATACGTTTGAGTAAATGTACCTCAATTTTATTAGTAAAGTGTATCTCATTTCAGTATCTAACAAACTAAGAAAAACTACTCAAACTTATAATTTCATTACAGATAAAACTCAGGCTGGTGTTAAACTCGACCTCCATGTTGGAAGGCAGCCGTGTGGCACACTGCGCCATCATCAGGCTGTTACCCTGCTCTTTGAACAGTTTGGAATGTGATTGACTATCCGTCTGAAACAAGATCGCTGACTTTTCAAACAGGGAAAAATAATCTGCCGTCTTTAGAGATTTATAATGATGTTTAATTAACTGTTCAATTTAAAGGTTTACTCGAAGTAAACCGGTGTTGATTTTCCAGCAAGCCTTCAGAGTGGGAAGATTTTTGAAACGCTGCTTTCGCTGCTTCTACATCTTTAATCCCTCTAACCGCATTTTTTTTACACGATGCGTCATAGCGTCGCTTCTAAACACGCATGCGTATACAGTGCAACAAATAATGGCGCCAGTATCGTGTTGAATGGTTGCTGCTCATGCTACCCACCCTGCTGTCGGGCTTACAACAGAATCTTCTTCTTCTGGAATATCTCCAGGAAGAACAGAGCAATATCAACTGGCCACATAGTTCAGCACCTGAATTTGACTAAACTTACTCTAAATGGACCCTGCAGGGCAACCATGTATAAATATTAGTGCGCATGCCCAACATTTCGTCGCTATATTTTGCTTTGGCACCACAGCGCCACTTACAGGCCTGGCATACATTTTGCAGTGTTTTCATGCATTCATGTGGACG
The DNA here is from genome assembly GCA_018398635.1 of Cyprinodon brontotheroides. NCBI lineage: Eukaryota > Metazoa > Chordata > Actinopteri > Cyprinodontiformes > Cyprinodontidae > Cyprinodon > Cyprinodon brontotheroides. The sequence continues at coordinate 4,543,607 of JAGKQL010000017.1, forward strand.
CATCATATTTATTTTACGCTCCTCCGCCTTTACGCTACAAACGCTCTGGAAAATATTAGCTTGCGTGTTCGCTTTTGACTTCGCGGTGGACGGGGCCTTATTATGATGTTTAATTAACAAAGTTCGATTTAATGGTATACTATGCAACCGTGTTGATTTTCCAGCAAGGCTCCCCAGAGGGCTTAAAGTAAAAGTGCACTGTCGAAATATGCTCAGCTGTTCCCTGGTTTCTCCGGGCCTGCCAGGCTGTTGTTTTGAGCTTAGCAGATGTAAGCAAACGCAAATCCAATCACCATGCTCCACTGCAGTAAGTGACTATTTTGAATTTCGAGTTTGAAAATTCTCGCTGGTTCCGCCATGATAATTGCACAAATATCGCCAGTGCGCTAGCAACGTAGCATGCCTTTCACTGGGGCGCAGCAGTTCTCGCATAAAGCAAGACCGACTCTCACGATGGATCTTTACACTTCTGAGCCTCTGCGCGGGCCGAGGGCCCTGCAATTGCAAGTACGGTATTTCCCTTACAGACCACCAGGGCGGCCGAGAAAACCTTTGTTCGACCTGAAATGACTCATTTAATCATCCAAAACGCTATGGAACACATTAATTAACTGAAAAATGTTGCATAGTATGCCTTTTAAGGAAAACGTAACACGCATCATGTCCAGGCACCTTATAGAGGAAATAGATTGGTTCAAAGGTTTTATCAAAGAGAACCGGCAGATTAGATCCAGTCATTGACTAGAAAGCAAGGCAGTTACTTCCTGACACATGTTCTCATTGCTTTGTTTAAAATCTTTGCCTACATTTATTTTATTTTTAGAGATTTTTTTGCGTTTAATTAGCTACTGTGAACTTAAAGGTAGCATTTACCCATTTTAATCTAGCTAGTTTGCTACCTAATATGTAATTTTGAAATAATGATTTATTAATGGATTATATTTACCATCCAACAAAATCATTGCTTAGAGGGTATATATCTATAACATCATTCTGACACGTCAAAACTGCAGTTTTCTAGTTTTGATGTAGTGAATTTATATTGCAGATATGGTGATAAATATCAAGTCTAAGATTATATATAATAAAACAGCCATATGACTGCATAAACAGCTGGCTTCACCACGTAATCAAATAGGAGTGTTCAGTCGAATGTTCAGTCGCTCCTGAACGCGCCTCTACGGAGACAAAACGTGCTGCGTTCAAAGATCTGCACTGATTCAGGGATGCATCTGAAAATGTGACTTTATGACAGATGGGTTTAGAGAGGCAGTATTTTCTAGAAAAGAACAAAAAAAACTTATCATGTTTAAGGAAATGGCTGTTATGTTCCTGAATGTCCCACATCGCAGGCGTTGGACGCCCTCAGGTGTTAAATTTGCACAGAAACGCTAATCCTCAGATAAAAAGTCTCTCATTAAATCAGACCAACCTGAGATGTGGAGTGTGGGGCTGCTAGTGACATCTAGTGGCTGAAATGTTGTACTGCAACAAATGCTGACTGTTTCTCACCTGGAAACACGCAAAAACTTGATGAGTTTGTACTTCTTGGCCTATGATAGAAATGATGCTCCATCTATTATGCGTTGAAGAGAACTTGGTAAGGATTACTTTGACCCAGTTTAAAGGGTAATGATCTTCGTGTCTCTAGCTGCCAAAGTGAGGTGAAGATGATCCATTCAGGCCTTAAAATGTTTGATTTTAGCACAGCTTTGCCTCATTTGAAGTAAGGGTGTTTTAGTATGCAGCTCAGCTCCGGTTTCTCTCTTTCTATGCATTTGTTTGGATTAATAATGTTAGTATCCAGCTTTTAAGAGAGAAAAAAAGATTAAAAGCAGTTGTGCTGCAGTAGTCAGCGCTTTTTTGTATATAAAGACGAACACAGAGTCGACTTGGTGTCTGAAGTGGGATCTGAGATCAGATTATAACGTGAAACTCTTCCATCAAACACCCGTTTAGTGAGATTGAGTTTCCCTTCCATGTGTTTCCTATACAGAAAACTAAGAGCATCTTGTCCATTAAAGACTCACTTCTCTTTACATTTTCTACGTTTAGATATGTGATATCCCAACAGAACGTAGTGCATACCTGTGAAGAAGAGAATTCATTTGTAGAATGTGCTTTTCTTCTGGCCTGCAGCTGTAATCATTGAGGATGAGCCTCTTTGCACACATAAAGACTGAAATGTCCACCTTTCAACTCCACAAGACACAAGCTCGGTCCGACTGGGTGGAGGATGTCTGTCTGTGAATCGCAGTTTCCACAGTTGCTACAGGCTGGTTCAAACGGCTAAATAATCGCATCGATTTCTGCCCAGAGTTCTGATATGAGGAGCTTCTAAGGACCCATAATCTGGGATCATCCTGCTGTGTGTGGTGTCCTGTGATCAGGCAGGAATCAAAGGAATCCACCATGTTGGATTGTCTTAGCTACAGTATCCTGCAGCCAAGAGCTTAAACAAATGCTGGAGTTTGAAATTCTGAACTTCTGTAGATCAACAAATAAGATCTGATCCAAGATCTGATTTAGGATTTGATCCAGGATCTGATCCGAGATCTGATTTAGGATCTGATCCAGGATCTGATCAAATATCTGATTTAGGATTTGATCCTGGATCTGATCCGAGATCTGATTCAGGATTTGATCCTGGATCTGATCCGAGATCTGATTCAGGATTTGATCCTGGATCTGATCCGAGATCTGATTTAGGATTTGATCCTGGATCTGATCCAAGATCTGATCAGAGATCTGATCCAAGATTTGATTTAGGATTTGATCCAAGATCTGATCCGGGATTTGATCCAGGATCTGAACCAAGATCTGATCCGGGATCGCTCTAAACCAGGCCAGCTGCTTCCCTCTGTGAACAACTTGGTTGTTGGAGCAGAGGTGGAGAAGCCTGCAAAGCTTCTATTTCTGACCTCATCATCCAGTCAATAACTGGAACAGGATATGAATCTCAGACACATTAAATGTCTCTTGGATTGTTTTCATCTTTTGTCTCTCTTGATTGATTGATTCGCTTTTTAAAAACGGGGAAGAAAATCTCAGAGGCTGCTCGTTGATTCAGCTGCAGGTGAAGAAGGGCAGACGGACACCAAAGCGACGTTCTCACGTCAGCTGGAACGTTCAGAGGATTTGGGGTTGGTTCTTAATGAACGTCTGCTTCTACAGCCACCTTAGGGTCATGATTTGCACAGATATCATTTCCCATTTCCTGCCTTAACCAGTTTGTTTTGAATCCAACCCTCTGACCTCGTTTCTTCTAAATATGTTGGAGGAAAAAGTAGCTCAGCTCTTAGAATCAACACAGTCAATCCAAATTAAATTGGATCAAACCAAAGCATTGCACATTATTGTTACTGTTAGCAACTTGAGTTGTCTGATAAAATCATGAGACAATCTGTAGAACAATTGTGGCCTTTTGGGATGGAAGTCTTCCTGTCAGGATGGTTTTGAAGAAGAAAAGTAGGGATGTCTTGGTTCTTGAGTGGAAACTAGTTTTATTTCTGTTTTTCCTGAAGCTCCTCTGAAGCATCCCACATGTGGCGGAGTTCGATCCTTTAAGTTTTTGAACCAAACGTGGAGCACAATGGCTGATTCATGTGAAGCTGAGTTATTCTCCATCTGTGACACTCATGCTGTTTGAGAAAATCCTAATAAAACTCTGAACTTTCACCTCTTTGTGCTTCTTTATTTCAACCCCGAAGTTTTGAAAAGTTTACAGCCTGAATCTTCTCCCTAGGATCTCATGAAGTTCTTCATTGTGAGAAATGGAAAACATAAAAAGCGTTTCTAGACATTTGGATGATCCAGAGAATCCAAAAGGTCTACAAGTCTGAAGCTGCTACAGGTTGATGAAATGTCTGTAATGTTCAAACAGACTGCAATCCTCCTTCCCTTCCATCCTGACTAGTCTGCCAGTTCCTGCTGCTAACACCCATCCCATAGCATGCTTCTGCCACCACTGTCAAGTGTTTCAGTAACTGCGCCCCACACTTGAAAGGGGTGTACATGACTTTAAGAGTGTTGCTGGATCTATTCAGACAGAGCAGTAAAACCTTTTTCCATTCTTTTTATTCTTATTCCCCCATTTAGTGGTCAGTCTTACCAACAGTCAGGTAAAAACCTTAGGACAGAAAGACCGTTAGGATGGTTAGTGAACACATAAATGGCATCAGAATAATTGAACCATTCTAATCTTCATGATTACATGACAGAGTTTTACAAAATGTACACCAATATTGCACCTTGCACAAACATTTAACCATAAATACCAAACAATAAAACCCCATAAAGCACAACATGGATACACATTTCCCAAATTACTTACACCACTGCAGCCATTTCAAATCAAATGAGGAGGACTCCAATCAAACTCCAAGCAAATTAGACATACTAAATTAAACACAGCAGCAGCAGTAAGATCCTATATAAAAGTCAGATTGCTTACCAGCTGCCTTTTCAGTTATTTGACACAGGTCCTCAATGGCCAATTTGTGCTTATGACTCAGCCTCTGCAACAGTCAAATCTGTCTCTGTGCGCACCTCAAAAAAATCCTGACTACATGTTGGACGGTCACAAATCCGCACAGACCGCAAGCGGAAGTGCGCAGACAAAAAGCAGCTGTGATTGGTCCTTGGTAAGCCTTTCCGTCTATCTGTGTGGTCGTCCTCGATTCGGTGTAAAATCGGAGAACAACAACAATGGACAACTATGACGAAAGGTTAAGACCGACGGTGCAGAAGCATACCACCAAAACTGGTTCGCGACCAGACCCAAGTGATATTTGCAGAAGTCTAATCTGCCCTTTACACAACTTGCATGAATTAGCAGCTGCCTTCCTAGGTGTCATTTATGCCTGCACTAGTGTCAGGCAAAGCACTTCAGGTGTGCACACCAATAGCCCCGCCCTGGGCTGCCACCAATTAGCAGGTCAATGCAACAACCACCATGCTTCACTGTAGCGGTGGTACGGTCCTCAACGACTATTCAGTCTCTGCTTCCTCAGACCAGAGAACTTTGTTTCTCCTGATCTGAGCTCCATGATAAGTAGATCTGGCCATGATTGGTGGATTGCTGCTGAGATGTGGAAGGTTCTTCCCACAGCGGAGCGCTGAGCTCTGATACAGCTGGTGTTATGAGGACCAACCATCTTCACCAAAGGTTGAGGCCCCTCTGGCTCACGGACCTTCAAAGCAGCAGAAAAGTTTCTGGATCCTTCACCAGGTTCGTGTCTGAAGACAATCCAGTCTCAGAGGAATACAGACGGTTCCTCTGACTCCATGCTTGGTGTTTGTTCACCGACACCCACTGTAGGACCTTGCATAGGAAGGTAGGAGCCTTTGTTGGTCAGGACCAGTCTGCTGAATTTACCTCAGGATCCACTGAATACAGGAACAGGCAGCTCCAGTGCAAGAGGACGACTGCAGGATGAATCGCTGCTCCGGTTACTAACCAAACTGCTGCAATGGATTTGATTCACCAAGAGGAACGGGAACAAACAGGCCTGTAGTTCAGTTCTTATACTATTTTGTTCCAATTTGAAATATTTTCTGGCTTGAAGATGTAATTTATCCTAAAATAAAAATCCATTACAATAAAAACTAAAGCCAGTCAAAGGGAACAGTGGTGCAAGACCACATGATGTCACTAACATCTGCTGGTTAATCTAAACTTATTGCCCATTGATGCAACAACATCAGCAAACTTACTATGCATAAACAATGGCTTCTGAATGATGGTTAATGTGACTCGGAGGCTGCAAAATGTCCCAAAAGGCAACATTTAAAAAGCTCAGATCCTGCTTTAATAAAGCTCTTCGATAAAATGCATGTTTCTACGCACCCTGAATTAAGTTGGATCAAAGAAAATAAGGTTTTATACAAAAGTTTAATGTTTCTGGTGTTTAGAATAAGAGGTAAATATAAAATAAAGATAATCTAAGAGATATCATGTCATTGTACATTCATGATTCAGGAACAGAGCATATATATTAGATTTATTTGAGATGAAATTAATTTTTAAGTTGTTTGAAAAAAACTTTTTTTGTGTTTAGACCTCCCACTTAGCAGATAGGAACTGATCTCAGAAAGACAGAAGCCAATCAGTTATAGTGTGTGCACCAAAGCATTTCATCATAAACGCTGGAAAAACGATCTAGAAATGAGTCAAAATTTCTTGATTTACCCTGAATTTGAGCAGGTAAATAAGACTTAGACAGATTTTATTTGTCTTTTCTTTTTTTTTTACACAAGTGTAAAAACAAAAAATAAATTTCGTTTGAAAAGAGCTCTCTGGATAATTTCTAACAGATCTAATTTTTTTTGTTTGTTTTTTTAAATAAGATCATTTTTTAAGAAAAAATTACTTTTCTAGATTTTTTTTTTTTCCAGTGTAGCACACTGGAAACACAATCCAGAAATAAGTAAAAATTTCTTAATTTACTCTTAATTAGAATAGGTAAATGAGATAGTTTGCCAGTGGAATGAGTATTTTTACTCTTACAATAGGATAATTCGATAACATACACTTGAAATAAGACAATGGAATTGTGTTTTCTTATTTTAAATCTAAATTGTCTTGTTCCATTTGCAAACCATCTCTTTTTCCTCCTCAATCCAAGAATAAAAGCACTTATCTTAAGAAAAAATGACTTATCTAGATTTTTATTTTTTCCAGTGTAGCACACTGGAAACACAATCCAGAAATAAGTAAAAATGTCTTAAATTAAATCTACACAAGTGTAAAAACAAAAAGAAATTTCTTTTGGAAAGAGCTCTCTGGACAATTTCTAACAGTTCTAATGTTTTTTTTTTTGTTTGTTTATTAATAAGATATTTTTTAAGAAAAAATGACTTATCTAGATTAAATTTTTTTTCCAGTGTTAGCACACTGGAAACAATCCAGAAATAAGTAAAAAAAATTCTTAAATTAGGCTTATTTACTCTTAATTAGAATAGGCAAATGAGATAGTTTGCCAGTGGAATGAGTATTTTTACTCTTAAAATAGGATAATTCAATAACATACACTTGAAATAAGACAATGGAATTGTGTTTTCTTATTTTAAATCTAAATTGTCTTGTTCCATTTGCAAACCATCTCTTTTTCCTCCTCAATCCAAGAATAAAAGCACTTATCTTAAGAAAAAATGACTTATCTAGATTTTTATTTTTTCCAGTGTAGTCACACACCCGTGTAAACAATCCATGAAGAGAAATAAGTAAAAATGTCTTAAATTAAATCTACACAAGTGTGTAAAACAGCAAAAAAGACTGGAAATTTCTAAAGCTGGAAAGAGCTCTCTGGACAATTTCTAACAGCTTTTCTAATGTTTTTTTTTTTGTTTGTTTTTTAATAAGATAATTTTTTAAGAAAAAATGACTTATTTTCTTTCTTTACCTTTATTCAGAAACTTTTTTCCAGTATAGCACATTTGAAACCACTGAAATATGATGAAATAGTAAACATGAGGAAATAATACATACTTAATTAGAATAGGCAAATGAGATAGTTTGCCAGTGGAATGAGTAGCTCCTTCTTTTACTCTTAAAATAAGCTGTGGTCCTGGGAGGGCCTCTTAGCCCGCTCAATAACATGCACTGGTCTACAGGATGATCAGGATGGACCTCAGCTCAGAGTGGAGCTGTGGTTACTTATATTAATGTAATTTAATTAGTTTCCATATTTTAATTTACAACAAAAAGCTTCACTATAATTTGTTCATTTAGGTGTTATTAGGAGGAAACAGATTATTTTAGTAACGTCTAGAATACGGCTATAAAATAACGTGATGTGGCAGAAATGCAGTGCTGTGAATACTTCTGGATGTTTCCCACTTTGGGATCTGATCAGAAAACCTCCAAATGATGGAGAAGAAACCAAAGAAAACTGCTGTAAATTATTTTATTTGTGTCCAGGAAATTATACTTTGTGAGCCTGATAATCCTCAGTCGGTCGGATTCTCTGGTTGTTTCTTTCTTCATGGAACAGATAAAGGAGAAGGTAAGTCTCTGGTTGGACGCTCCTGTGTAGGAAAAAGAAAACATGAGGAGAAAGTTCTTTTTACATTAGATTAGATCAGACGCACATATAGATTTCCTAATTCCTTCACATCGCTCCACACACCTCAGCAGATTTCACCCGGAGTCTGATAGAGCAACACAGGAAGTGCAAAACATTTAAAAAGAAAAAGGATGGATGAGTTGATCCTTTATCAGCCGCTGAGTTCTGCTCAGCAGAAGCTGCTTTTTTAAGGAACACCAGTTGGTTGCTGTTCATCATGTGGGGCCCAAAATGGGGTCCAAGGCCCATTTAAAGCCATTTTTTAAGGCTCTTTACCAGCATTAAAGAATGGGAGATACAGGTTCTGTATCTGCCAGGTCTGTTTTATTTTTTTGATTTAATAGTAAAATCTTTGTCCGTCCATTTATGAGTTTGGCTAAAAGTAAGAATGAGTCTGATCCATATATGGTTCTTGTTGAGGATCATTTAAAAATAAAATTTAGCCCAAAGATAATCTGAATATTTTAGATCATATGATTGTTTTTTACTGATCCCTTTTCTACAGGAATCAGCTTTCTGTGCTTTCTTCATTTAAATATTGAATGCCTCTGCTACCATTGATCAGTAAAAAAAAAAAAAAAAAAACATCTGTGGCCCCTGAGGACTTTAAACAAGACATGTTTGACCCAGGGGTGGATTTAGGAAATTTGGGGCCCTAGGCAAAGACAGGCAGGGGGCCTTCTGAATTGAGAAGACAACACATAAAACAGATCCATTATACAGATACAGAAATTTAAATAGAATAGACATCCATTAGTTTATTAGTTCTAGGTTGTGTTCAGCTCCTCTCATAGCTCTTCTTCTTGTCCCTTTTCTTCTGGCTTTGTTTTCCTCTCTATGTTTTTGCTAGCGTGGCTATCGAGCTAGTATTTTTCACTGAAAGAAGAGCAAAATCTTTTTCTGCTCTTCTCCCACTGGTTTCGCGGCAAGAGTCTCTAAAGGAATGAAAGATTTTTTCCAAGCACTAAGCTACTAACATTTAGCTGATTGCTCCTTCCTGTGTTTCCAAAAGCTCACTTAGCTGATTGCTCTTCCTGTGTTTTTCAAAAGCAAAAATAAATAACCCAGTCCTTCTTTTCACTGTAGACACACTTAATATTATGAGCATTCTGATGGCATGTTAACAAAATGATTTTTATCAAAAACATAATGTGCACAAATAAGGAATAGTTGTATGTACATTATGTATATATGGTGTTTTCTATAAACCCAATAAAATAAATCAAAGTTTGTGTTTAAAAGTGGAAAACAGAATGCTGTAACTCACGCTGTGCATGAGGCCAGGTAGGCCCCCATGTTGCTGCCTCCTCCTGCTCCGCCTCCAGGCGATGCCCACAGTCATCATGGAAAGGACCAGCAGGGCGGCCAAACACGCTCCCACAGCTGTTACTGCAGTGAGCTTACCGGCTGCTTCCTGCGGGGCTGATTGGTCTGCTGCTCTCATCAGAGGGCCGACGCCAGGGGCCGCAGACTTGGGCAGAGCCTGGGGAGCCAGTAGTCCAGAAACATCTAAGGGAGGATAGAAAACAAGGACTGGAGATTAGTTTGATGAAGACCAAACAAAATTCTCACCAAACAACATCTAATTCTGGGTCATAGAAAGAGTAAAATTTTTAATCAGAATCAGGAATCTGGTGTTGAGGATCAAACGTCAATGATGTAAGCAGTTTACCCCCTGACATCACATCCCCTGCGACAGATAGTTTATTAAAGGAATAGTATTACTGCAAAACATGATATTTCCTTCATTTTTGCTGTGATTACACCGCTGAAGTTTAGCTTCCGGAGATGCCCAAGCGCATCTGACAGATCTGGAGTAGGCAGGTGCCATAAAGTCTTCGCCGGTTCAAACATACCGCCAGTCGTAGCCAGTGTCTCTTCAGGGTAGCCGTTCATCAGAATTACAGGGTAATGCCCAGACTTACTGAGTCAGTTTAGAATAGCGCTAGATGGCATAAACAGTGGTATATTCAGAGTTTGGCTGAAAAAGTCCGCCGTTTTCACGAAGTATCCAGTGGATATCACGCCTGCAGAACCGGCTAAAACCAGATGAAAGTGCGCATTCAGCCTCGGCAAAGAACCTTCATGCTCTTCCTCAACACTGAAGTCCTCAGACATTTTTCTTTCGTTGTTTCTTTCTTTGCACAGGTAAACAGCACATTTCTTCTTCTACGCTTTGCATTATATCGGCAGAGCAGACGCTTTTGAATGCGACTTTCATCTGGTTTGGTCTGCTGGCGTTTCCGTGTAGACTCTCGTGAAATCAACGCTTTTTAGGAAATCCTATACACTACTGTTTATGCTCTAAAAACATTCTAAATGACTTTGTTTCGAAAGTAAATTATGGACGCTACCCACTCAGGACACTTGGAATACATAGGATCGAGCAGTATGGAGGAATATTGGACACGCTTTTTGAGGACTTTTATGGACCTTTCTGCCTCGGGCGGGCTTCATAGACCTCCATTATTTGACTGTCAGCAGACAGCAAGAAGCCTCCCAGATCTCCAGATGCATTTGAGATATCAAAAAGTACCCAGAGTGTTGTTCAGCATGGGGTGAGTAGAAAATGAAGGCTAATCATGTTTTTGGGTGTACTATTCCTTTAAGCAGCCTAACTTCATTCAAACATTACTGTCCTGCGGCTCTCGAGCCTCGAAAAGAGAGAAACGAGTCAGCTTTCAGCTGAGGCTACATCGTAGCCACCAAAACCCATCCAGATAATAGTCTGTGCTTGCTGGTCGACTCAGACTGCTCCCTGCCTACAGTTCAGACGTTCAGACGAGTTGAACGTAGTGTCTTGTTTTTCCTGCGTTTCTAAGAAGATTGAATGCAGTGTTTTGTAGGGCTGGGTAAAAAAATCGATTTAATCGATTTTGAATCGATTCATTTACATTTTTGCAGAATCGATGTCTAGGGAATGAGATCGATTATTTTTATAGTGATGCGTGTGACGTTCATTCAAATGAGCAGGAAAGATGCACTCAAGATGACTTCAAGCAAGACAGCTGCAAATATACCCAATAGGTTGACTGGAGACATTAACAAATGGGGGATGACCAGCGAACATCCTGTAGTTACAGACAATGCTGCAAATATGGTGCAGTGGAGACAATGCAGCTCATGCACGTCTGCCGTGTCCCCGCTGTGTCACGTCTGCTGGCTGGAGTGAGGCTTCACTTTTTCACTTTTCACAAACAAGTTTGCATTTATGAGACAGTTTTGTTCACTTCTCAAGCTTAAACTGTCTGATTTACAAGTTTGCACTTTGTGTTTAATGTGACAGCCAAAAATAAATACATGAGTATTCTGAAACACAGTTGAACCACTTTCATTGTCGTAAAAACAGATCGAATTGAAATTAATCGATTTAGAACTGAATAAATCAAAATCGAATCGATTCAGGACCTTGGCTAAAATGCCCAGCCCTAGTGTTAAGTGTTAAGTTCGTTTGCTGTGTTTTTATGTATTTGTATCGCATTTGCACCCCTCAATCACCATGAAGAACCACAGGCAGGTCATCAGTAAGAACCAAGACTCAATTCTTATGGCTAGTCAATGACGCTACAAGCTTGAAAAAATGGCTTTTTGGTAAAAACAATTACTTCTTTATACTAAGAAATGTATTTATTAGGCCTTAAAATGAAGGGTTGAACCTTTTACTGAAACTTAGAGCCTAATGTTCCACTTTCAGACACTTTGTAAGTCACCCCACCTTCCAGGCTGAGAAGGAAGAAGGAGTCATCTCCTTTGATGAAGCTCCTGCTCATCAGTCGGCTGTGTGTGATGAAGGTGCTGGTCCCGTAGCCGGGGCCTCGGTAATAAGAGCCGCAGTCTGACGCGGTCACCTTAGAGCCCACCTTCCTGGGGTCGTCCCAGTAGAACTCAGTACCTGGAACCAACAGGAGACTCGCTGTCACTGCAGCTTGATGGTCATAGATCAGGTCTGCCCCCACCTCAGAGCTCTCATACCGTCGGACGACATCTTGTTGGGGTCAGTGGTCACCATACGGTGCATGTTCATCTGCTGTCTGATGTCAGACTGCTGATCCATCAGGGCCATGGTTGCCTGTTGCCATGGACACGGCCACTTCAGGTTGTGATCATTGGGGCCTGAGGTCAGGTGGAGGTAGGTGGCCATGTAGCCGGGACGGCTGCTCTGACCGTTCAGGTACACGCCCAGCTGGAAAACAACACAGAGGTACGGAGATGAACGGCTTCACAGACGGGGAGAAAAAGTTTTCACACCTCTAAGAACAATTCGTTTTTTTTCTAAACTGTATTTGTCGTTATTTCTTCCAGAAAATAAACCCAATGAATGGGCCACCATGTGGTACAAAAGACGTAAAGAAACGCAGCGATCGGCACAAAATGTCAAAAAAATCTAAACTACAAATCTGCTTTTCCACCGATTTAATAAAAACGCTTTACTGTGTAAACATTTTAAACCACTATTAGACTTTCCATACAATAAAACAACAAACAGATTATGTATGTTTGCGCCTCAGCGTTTCCCTCTGCCATCCTTCACAATATTTGGAAACACAATGGAATCAATAACTGATCCATATTTGGCTTCTTTTGAAATTTTTTGTATTAATTTGGCTGATCTATAGATCGGCTAGACTTTGAGAAAAACTTTTTTTGTTTATTGTTTGACTAACATTTAAATCAGTTTGGTGTTTAAATAGATGTAAAACCACTAATGTATTTATGGGAACTTAGGATCATTTTAGGGGGGCTTCAGCTCCCACAGTGATGATTTTGTCAGTATTACATAAATCCTTCACTTCTTTGTGCCAAAGGACAATTTTCCAGACTTTTTTTTTACTTCCTGTCATCTTAGATTTCCAGCGCAAAGGGAAGCATTGAAGTCCAAAGGTTAAAGCATCTATTTGAAATTTTCAAGTCTTAAAAGTGTCTAAAAACTGTCCTGCTTTCATTATCTGATTTTCATCAAATGGGAGCAGGAGCTGAAAGGAGTTTGATATTTATGATATAAAAAACAGACCTGATAGGCGTAACTTTGTTAGAAATGTCTTTATCACCTTGGTTTTCCTTTTCCAACAATTTAATGTTTGATTTTGTTTTTTTCTTTCAACATTACAAAATCAAAACCAAACGAAGAGCATGTCTACAATGGCCTGGTGTTCTGTCAGATGAGCATACCCCATCAGACCAGCATACCCATAGTCGATACGCATGCACAAGACGTCAGATTTGCATTTATCCCTTTAGTTTTGTATGAAAAATACACTTTAAACTACCTTGATGGATGTGTAGCGTTAAGTCATGTACAAGAAAACAATTTAAGGTCAGATCACCAAACGCTTCAAAAAACACCAAAAAGTAAGTAACTAAATTAAATTGACCCAGAATACTGCTTCGTATGGAAGCAAATCGTTACCATATTTCAAATGAAAAAGCATTTCCAGAAATGCTGTTTGCATAATCCTGTTTGCCAAATAAAAAGTCAAATAATGCAGCCACATTCTTAAAATGAAAAGCATTTCCAGAAATGCTTTTTCATTTCCAAATTTTACATTTCAAATTGAATTTGGTATGTATTTGCTGGGGTGCATTTTGAAAAATAAATCTCAAATGTCTTTTTTTTCTTTTTCATTTTAATTAAGTAAAAGGATGAGCAGTGTTAAAGAAGAAAATGAAAATGCAAACAAGATTATTGATTACTAATTTCATTTATGAGTCAAATAAATGCAGCCACATTCTTAAAATGAAAAGCATTTCTGGAAATGCTTTTTCATTTGAAAATATAAAGTAACGATTTGCTTCCATAGCTTCGAAGCCCTTACATCATTGTTTACCTCACTATGAACAATGAAATATAAGTCAACTTTTCTGATAATAAGCAGGTAAGTGAAACTGCAATAGAATGAGCTGATTTATATTTAATATAAGTAAAAAAAAATCTACTTCTTTATCTTATTCAAGGTGCATAATATCAAATTATTCTATTGTAAGGCCAAAAATGCACATTCCACTGCAACAGCTAGTGGGTCAATTTAGGGTTAATTCATATATTTTACTTTTATTTATATCCAATTTGCTGTGCTGTACATTAAAAGAAGATTGTAAAAAGATCTCACCAAAATGGTCAGACTAGAAAGTAATTACAGTTGACTGCATTTATTTTTTGTTCTGTATTTTTTCAGCTGTAGATAACTCCACCGGCCGGTCTTTAAGCCGGGAATAAACTGTACGATTTTTTTTGCCCTTTTCGGGCCGATTTTCCAGTTGTGCGCAGATTTTTTTGATCGGGCCAAGTTTCAGCCTCATCTTGTAGTATACGGGGGCAATCAGCTCTCGCGCGACCACCACCCGAACTGGAACCGTAAGGTCGGGGGAAAATCGTAAAATGTTTGAAATTCAGTCGGCCGTCGCCAGGGTGTTTGTGGACAAATCCTGCTGTTAAAGGCACGCAATAATTTGCATTTGTGTTAATTAATGTATTTCCATAACGTTTTGATGATTAAATGAGTCATTTTCAGGGTTGAACAAAGGTATTCTCGGCCGCCTCTGGTGGTCTGTGGGGAAATACCGCACTTGCAGGAAGCCGTAGTGGAGCCCCTCGCCCGCACCCACAGGCTCAGAAGTCTCGCGAGTCGGTCTTGCTTTACGGCGAGAACTGCTTCACGCTCCCAGTGAAAGGCATGCTCGTTGCTAGCGCAGTGGGAATATTTGTGCAGTTATCATGGCGAAACCAGCGTGGAAAACAGCGAAAGCCCATGTCGGACTAGGCAAGAAAGAGGAAAAGGGCTCCAGGACAGAGAGAGGAGTCGTACACGGGTGAACATCGGGCAAGCTTTTTCCGAATGGCGAGAGCTAAAATAAAAAGAAGGCTGCAAGGCTGACGCGGACCTCGCGTTTCTGCTGATGCGCGATTGTAAGTAACATTGGAATGGTTCTCTCTCTGTGTGCATGTTCATACTTTCACTGTGTTAGTCATTCGCATGCGTTAGCCTCGTCTGCTAAGCTCAAAACAACCAATGCGCCTGGCTTGACGGAGAAACCAGGAGAACAGCTGTGCATATTTTACGACAGTGCACTTTTACTTTCGCCATCTGGGGGGAGCCTCAGCTGGAAAATCAACACCGGTTGCATAGTATACCTTTAAAGCAAAGCTACCAGCCCATTTCCTGTTGAACTCTTTAAGCACTGCGCATGTGCAACCAAGGTAGTTCTTCTTCTTCCAGATTGACGAGTCTGACCAGCGCCATCTCTCGGCGCTAAGTCCAATGTGGTTTTTAGACGTACAGTGTGAGCAGGTAGATCGCATCTGAGCGTCAGTGGCAGAACTTGCATCATGAGCTGTGAAATTTTAAATCCTGCAGTTTCATTGTACAGTTTGAGCTGTAGCTGCGTGCAATGATTAAAAATATCACACAGTGTATGCCGGCTTGACACAGACAGATGTAAAGTTCTGGTCTGACTCGGGTTTGGAAGGTGATTTAATCCGACCGTTACCTGGAAGGAGTAACCGGATGGCGACAGGAAGGGGGGGCTGTACAGCTTGCTCCCCGGTGGTGTGGTGGCCAGCAGGTGGGTCATGTTACGGATGTGCCAGACGTGCTGAGGACATTTAGCGGATGACAGGTTGATATCATCCACAGAGAAACCTCCCTTTGAAGGACCTTCACCCCTCACCCCCTCAAAAACCACCCGGGCCTTTCGGGTCACGTTCAGGTCGACGTTGATCAGCTCCCAGGAGCCCATGTCACCTCCTGGGAAGAAAAGATTAAAATCATTCAAGATGTTTTTTCTACATTAGTCATTCTTCTTTATAAAAGCACCAGATGAAAAAGAAAGAACAATGTAGGACTTACATTTTTAAACCCTACTGTCAGATTAAAAAGGGATTATTTCTCACCTGAGATGCTCTTGAATAGCTTGAGTTTACCGCTGGGGTTGGCCGAGTCGAACTCTTTGACCCAGATATTCAAAACATCATCAGCTGCTCCTGTGTTGTGGAGGAAGAACTGCAGACACTGAGCTCCAGCTTTAGGGTGAAGCCAGCGACTCTCCAGGGAAGCGCTCTGACCCGGTCCAATGGATTCTGTGCTGAGATGCATGAAGTAGCCTTTCCCTGTGCAGGAAGAGCCAGAGAGATTCTTTCAGGGCTTCCTTTGCTTTTTCTTAAAGAAATATTTAAAAACCAAAACCATTTGAGGTTTGCATGATTTCCTTAAATTGAAATGTTTTGAAGGTTCTCTTTTCATGCTGTGGCCTCATTCTATCTTTGATTATCTAAAGCAGGTTAGCAGAGATTAACTGATGCTTGGATTCATTTAAACTGCAGCTGGTGTAACAGACAACAGATCACCACATTTTACTCACTCTTTTCTGAAAACTACAGTAGAGAGAGAAAGATGTGAAAACTCTGCTCTCATTTGGTACTTTATCAAAAGTGGGGTTTCAAATTATTTCCTTATCAGGTTCTTTTTTTTTATTAGTTTTTTCCCTGTTTTCTTTTTTTTATTATTTTCAGTTTGACATCCCTTTTTCAGTTCCAAAAATTGCTCTTTTCAGTTTCGATTGTTTTGTTTGTACGGAGCCCCTAAAGGGACATGGAGGGAAAAAAAAATAAACTTTTGCGAGATCCCACAATACTTTTGCGAGATCTCGTAAAAAATAAGCTTTTGTGAGGTCCCACAATACTTTTGCGAGATCTCGCAAAAAATAAGCTTTTTCAAGATCCCGCGATACTTTTGCAAGATCTCGTAAAAAATAAGCTTTTGCAAGATCCCGCAATACTTTTGCGAGATCTCGTAAAAATAAGCTTTTGCGAGATCCCACAATACTTTTGCGAGATCTCGTAAAAAAATAAGCTTTTGTGAGGTCCCGCAATACTTTTGCGAGATCTCGTAAAAAATAAGCTTTTGCGAGATCCCGCGATACTTTTGCGAGATCTCGTAAAAAAATAAGCTTTTGTGAGATCCCGCAATACTTTTGCGAGATCTCGTGAAAAAATAAGCTTTTGCGAGATCCCGCAATACTTTGCTTGAATCACCGTAAAAAAATAAGCTTTTATGAAAGATCCCATGAAACTTTTTGCGAGATCTCGCAAAACGTTTTGCCATGTCAGCTAACCGAAGTAAAACAGACACACAACAGAGGAGGTGCAAAGTGTACTGCTATGGGAAGGATAATACGCCCATGTGTCAGCTATAACGATGGAGGATGATTTGGGAGTGGTCCCAAAACACGACATTACATGAATGAAGAGAGACAAGGTCAGTATGCAATGCTACGGAGCCCCTAAAAAGACATGGAGGGAAAAAATAAACTTTGGGCGAGATATTTCAAAAGATAAACTTTGGCGAGATCCCGCAATACTGTACTTTTATGGAGATCTCGCAAAAACTAATGTGGGATCTTGTAAAGCTCTCTCTTTTTCCCTCCATGTCCCTTTAGGGGCTCCGTATGTTTGTTTAAAATCTTTAGTTTCTTTGCTTTCAAAATAAAATAAAATATTTTGACAAATATTTTTGTTACGCTAATGTAGCTCCATATTTATACGGCAAACACGTTCCCTGATGCTTGAGTCTGATTGGTTACAAAGGACTGACGGCGGTGTTATTCTTGCTCCACTGCTGCTCCACTTCTGTTTTATAGTGTTTATCTTGGAAAATCTGCAGCAGGACAATCTTACACCTGTCTGCACTTTGTTCTCATAAATAACCCCGCCCGTTATTTATGTGTTTTTCTTTCAGAGGTTCGATGCAAATAGCAAACATGAACAAATAGTATGAGACGCACAGAATAGCTTCCACTCATTTCTTAACCAACACTCCTATGATGATGAGATGAGGATCACCTTTGCATTGTCCCATGTTGGTGAAGTCATTCTGAGGGCCTCCGATTGCAGAGCTGCGCCGTTCCCACGTGGCTTTGCTGGATCCCTGAATCATCCCACAAATGTTCTCCTCCTCGAAGTCACAGCTGTCCACAAAGGTGGAGGATTTAGCTACGGAGAAGAAACAGCAGCTACATCAATGCATTGCAGATTAATCTATGGAGTTATCTCCCATGGTTTTATAGAAACCTCAATCTATTTGTAGATTTCTACTGTATTCCTGGAAAGTAATTTTCTTCCCTTTCTTACCTTAATTCATTCTATTGGTTGATTTATCTGAGATGTAACTTACTTATCTGCATATTTTCAATATTCTGAGGTCATCGCCATCCAGGATTTTAAAGAACTTTTACCTCCATCCTTATTCCATCCATTATGGATTATTTTATTTTATTCAATTCAATCCAGTTTATTTCTATAGCCAATTCACAAAACATGTCATCTCAAGGCACTTTTAAGCGACATAAACCCGTAGTCAACAGATTGATTCAGCTAAAGTTTCTATCTAAGGGAAACCAGTTGATTGCATCACTCATTGACTCAAAGGCAATCCCTCATACTAAGCATGCTTGTAGCCAGTGGTGAAAAAAACCCTTTTAACAGGAAAAACCTCCAGCAGAAACAAGGCCCAGTGTGAGCCGCCATCTGCATCATGATGATGCGTCCAATATCATATATTATTTATATAGAACCAATTCGCAACCAATGCCTTCTTAAGGCAGTTTGCAGAGAAACTTATTATTCAGTTAGCCCCATAGCATGATGCGTCCTTGTCATTACTGACTATAAAACCTTTCACCAGAAGTAAAATGCATGAAAAAAAAATATTTTAGCTCCTATGTATGTTTTAATGTGTAATTTTTTGTTTACAGCCTTCATGTTGAAAAGAAGATTATGCACCTATAAATGTACCTAAAACACTATTTTTGTGCAAATATAGATGAAGATGGGTAAACAAGCAAACAAACAACCCAAGGTTATTTTTCAATGACTAGTCATTCGGATTGAACAACAGTTTAACATCAATCAATAACAGAAAACGTGTTATGTAAGTGACTGAATGAGGGGAACCTTTGATCTGGAGGCCGTAACCTCGACACAAAGGAGGCGGAAACCTCCTTGCTTTTGATCTTCCTCAACAACAAAACTAAAATCAGAGATATATTTGTGTCCAAAGGACAAAGAGTGAAACTGAACAGAACAGAGGGGGGAGTGGAGGGCGCTGCAGAGACCTGCTTAACTGAGCATTAGAGACGCTAATCTCATAAATGAAATGGGATTGAGTAGCTATTGTCATCTCTGGTTTCTGCATGCTAGTGTTGCAGCTAAAATATTCACAGCTTCCTGACAGCTGATACATTAAAGCCTGAGATTATCACTGTATGTCAGGAACAGGTTGCATGAAAAAATAAAACGCTGCTTTTCTAATTGGAATTGCCTCACTTTTTAATTTAGCTTTAATATAAAAACAGAAACCTGACCTTTTTCCATTTAATACAATTATTAGCTGCAGCTGTGCCCCACAGATGAGTCCAGACTCACTGCAGTTATAGAGGAGGCGGAGCTTGGTTAGGTCGCTGGTGCTGAATCCCATCCTCTGACCAATCACATCCATGAACTGTGGGATCTTGGTGACGATGGTGGGCTCAGAGTCGATGTTAAAGGACGTCTTGCTGTAGTGCATCACGGAGCCGTAGTCATATGGAACGCCCAAAGCGCTGGACACACTGTCGTCATACGTGTTGAAATTGTGCTCCTTACCTGGAGGACAGTCAAATGTCAGGAGTTTAAGTATCTAGTACAGGAATAACCAATTAAAAATCATCAACCAGTAAAGGTCTGGAGACATTTTAATTATAATCTGTTACTTTAAACAGAATTCAACACTGAAATAAAATTAGTTTTTTATGCATCCATGTTATACAATGACTTTTTGAATGAGAAAATAAAAAAAATAGAACATTTTTCCATTTTAAAATATAAAGTGTTTTTTTTTAAGTAGAGAACAACAATCGTTTAGTTTGCTATATGGACAATTTCCTGATTCACATATTTTTTTTTTGTCTCAATGTTGGCAGTGGGCTTTAGGCTGCCCTGCAGGGTTTTTACCTGGGTTTGAATGGAGACTAAGCCATTCTCAAGCTACTATATCATGTGCTCATTTTGTAGCCTAAGTGGGGAATGAGACCATCCTGAGCTCTCTCGCTTGAGCTTTCAAGGTTTCACTCATGAATCAGTCTTTGGAGACTCTCCGTTAAAGAAAATTTGGAGCCGTTCACCAAACCAGCGTCCAATCAGCGTGTAGCTTTGAGGCGGGTTGAGGTGTGGGACATAACGAGAAGCGCCGACAGATTCAGTCTAAAGAACATGGCGGCTTCAGCCGGCGAAATTATAGTTATTAGCGTGGCCTATCCCGAATCGAAGTTTAACCCGAATTAGTCAGAGTATTTCTTCACTGAAAGAAGAGCAAAAACACTGTTCTGGAGGCTTTTCTCAGAGGAAAAGATGTTTTGCTCTTCTCCCAACTGGTTTCAGCAAGAGTAGCTGGCTTGTGGACTTGTGTTTAAATTGATGCGGCTCTGTTAGTGCGTCCTTGTAGCCGTTGATCTGGTTGGTTTTATAGAGTCGAAAAGATCTATCACCAACATAGGCCAATCCAGCTAACCAATATTTTCGCGCCCCTTCCCAAAATTACTTCAGCGGAAGGTTTCCAGATGGATATGCGGGCAAATCCATCTGGCCGATCAGGGGGTGCTCATTTTTGAGCCTGGATCCAGATTTATTTTTTGACTGTTCATGGTGGAGAATTCCTGTTTCACAGCAGCAGGTTGAGCCAAACATCCCCTAAATGTTCAGGGTCAGGGTCATCTTTGAGCACGCCATTTCACTTTTCTTTCACCAGTTCACCAAGAAGATTCTTCCAGCAGTCCACACTTTTTCTCTGCTCTCTTTTTCTCATCGTCTTCTCCTTCTTTTCCCGCGCCCGCTGTTGCCAGGTTTGCCTGCTGTGTCTAAAAAAGTAGCAGCCAGCAGCAACCCAGACTGACAGCCTCATTGGCTCGTTTTGGATCCGCGTGCAGCCAGCCTGGAGCGGACGCTCCCCAGGGCGCTTTACCCATTATTAACGGGAGAAGCAAGCGCCAAGTGAAGTTAGACGGTAATCGTCGAAAAACATGCTGAGGTTCCGATAGAGTAATATTTTTTAAATCCAGGTTGGGTCCGGACCTAATCCGTGACCTCTGATCTAGTATATAGATAGAGCCTCTGACTTGCTGTTCAAGGAAAAAATCCTATGTGCTGTTCGCTAGTTTAGTGATATAAAGAAATGACCTGAACTCTGACGAATGAGGATTTACACTCAGACCTTGGTTTTTATGTTAAAGGCTAATTCTGGCCTAATGCCTGAATGCCTGAACACGCCTCGTTTCTGTGAAAGTTTCCAGTGTGAAAAATCCACTTGGAGAAACAAAACATGCTGAATCAGGATGCTGGTGGAGATTCTCAGTCATCCAGGTCATAGTCATTCCAAAAAATTTAAGTTAAAAAACAAATAATTGTTTTCCAATGGGAAGCGAAACGCCTTCAAACTTGGAAAACAAAGTTCAGTGGTTTGTTTTTTTAACTTTTTGGACTGATTTAGGATGTTACCGGATTCAATTTGATCCCAGATGATATCGACGTAATCGTCGCGGTCTGCTCGGGATTGCTCATGCCAGAAACCCAGAGCATGTAGGAACTCGTGCTCCACCGTGCCCAGTCCGTCACAGTTATTACCAATGGACAGCTGCTGCTTTCCAACACGCCGGTTTCCTACTGAGGAGTAGCATCTTAAGACAAAAACAAACAAAAAAACTTTCAATGAACTAACTGGAACCTCTCAGAAGAAGAGATAAAATCAGTAGCATTTGTCACAGAGTAAAAGCAACGATTTATTTTGACTGCACAGATTATATCAATAGTTTATCAGAATTATTTAACACTGATCTCCCCAACTAAGCATCAAAAACTAATAATCTGTTATGATTTATTACGTTTCTGCAACATTTACAGGAAACAACTATTACAGATGGAAATCAGGATTACATGCAGCAGAGCAGGATTTTTCCCGCCTTTGCAGCAACAACTATTTTAAGTATGATTTAAAACTAAAAAACTCTAAAATCTAGGAATGTTTAATCTAGAAACAGATCTATTTTTATAGAGTTGAAGATTCAATTAATTTAATTCAGTTTTAAATACTAAAAAAATTCCAGCCACTGATAAGTCTGGAGCATAAGATGGAGAATAATATACAGATAAATTATTTATTGTTAGTAGGTCTGCTGTACCTTATGGAGTGAAGTTTAGTCAAAAAATGACTGTACTGTTTTATGAGGTGTTGTTATTTCAAATTAAGAGGTTTTTTCTAATTTATTAATTACATTTTGTTGTTTTGATTTATTTCAAATGTATTAAAAAATTTTTTTTTAAGAATTGTGTTTTCGAATAAATTTTTTGCAGACTGAGTTTTACAAATTGCATTTTTAACTATTTGTTTTTTTGCAGATCACATTCTCTTCATTTCAAGCCCAATCCAAACAATCACTCTTGATCAATTTAAATGCTTTTGCTAAAATAGAAAATACATTTGCAAGAAAATTATCCAAAAAACCAAAAGCTACGAAAACAGTAACAAAACATCAAAACATTTTGACAAAGGTAATTTCTTGACTGCTTTTATTTTTCCAATTAGCATTTTCAAAATCTATCTTTTATTACCATTTCCAAAATAATGTTTATCACTTGAAACAATAATGGAACAATATTTACTCCATAGAAGTATAGCCTACTAAACTGATTAATATTGCATATTGTACAAATTCTCAGTACTGCTGTGACTTTGGGATTCACCAGTGTTGATAAGATTCAACCTTTTCAGCCACATTAGTAGTCGACACAGTGGCAGCATGGAGGTAAATGGAGATTTTCAGTCTTTGGTTCTAATCAATGTCAAAATGTGTATGATAGGTATTAATGCGAGGAGCATGGTGGCCGACCCTGATGGTTCAAACACAGCGCCCTGAACTTCAGGCTATGGTGTCTGGTTTGGGATTTTCCTAGTTAAAAAAAAGCCAAGTTTTTCTCACCCGCTGCCTTTGAACACAGATATGTAGTTTTCCTCTCCTTTCCATGGTGTAAAGTCAATGCAGGTCTTTAGTCTGTACTGATCAAACGCCTTCAGAATGACACCCTTTGCATTAATATCTTTTGTTAAAAAGAGAAGAGAAAGAAAAGCCAATTAAACAACCTAGTGAAGTGAGTTTGTTGTGGAATTTCATGGCCTGTAAGATTGTTTATTTCTTACCCAGACTGTCCTCCAGATAGTAGGGTATGGTTGTTGGCCAGCGATACTCGTCACCGATGATGGAGTTTCTGCTCAGGAACTTAAAAAACAAAATAGGAATACTGTTACTGTAGAACTAGTATAGATAGATAGATAGATAGATAGATAGATAGATAGATAGATAGATAGATAGATAGATAGAGTATATGATATAGATAGATAGATAGATAGATAGATAGATAGTATATATTAAGATAGATAGATAGAGATAGGACGTAGCAGCAAAGATTTTATGGGATTCTTTATAAATAAGATTTATTTTATTAAAAATAAGACCATTAAAGCAGGACCGCTCTAAATATATATTTGGTTTATCACTGGAAGGTTAGTCGGCATCTGAGGTAAACCAGTGGTGTCAAAAAGTACACACATTTGTTAAGTATATAAGTAGAAGTATAGATTCACTCTGGGTTAAAGTTGAAGTATCAATCCTGACCTCCTTTTACTGTGTGTAAAGGTGAAACAGTGCGGTGCTCCAAAAACCACTTTTAAAGTTTAAAACGTATAACGCTATCTTTAAATAAAACAGCCAGATGCCACTATAGGAATTGAAAACTCAATTTTTCGGGACTATCTTGGAAAAATTCTTTGAGATAGGGCCAACGATGAGGGAACCTTTCCCTTAGCTCCCTTCTAGGTTCTTCTGTTCACACCTGCTCCCAATCTGCTGATTAGCCTGGTCTTTGTTTCTGTCTCACATATATACACCTCTTGTTCGGTCACTGTTTGCTGGTTCCTCGTCATTTCTTTGCTCTTCATGTCTGTTTTCCTGGATTTAAGTATTTTGTTTGTAGGCTTTTGCTTCTGTTGCCCATTTGGATATTAAACTTGCAAGAAACCACTTCAGTGTCTGCATTTGAGTCCTCTTCGAACCTCTACCAAACAAAATATTTTTGGCATCCTGAGATGTAAGTTTTACTGTCAAAACTGTCATTTGGGATTTCTATATTTACAGTTCTGACTAGTAGGAATTTTGTTTTGACCAGGAAGAACCTTTTTTAGAGTTCTAAAAATGGAACCAAAGAGAGGACAGCGCTTCTAATAAATCTCAATATGGCCTGCCAAAAGGGGAAATCACTAAAAGACCAGGACAACTGGACACAGCTACGCAAAAAAGTACAGACCTTTGGAATTGCTATATCAACTTGACCTCTTTACTTAAGTAAAAGTGAAAAAGTATGAGCTCCAAAAACTACCTAAAGTATAAATGTATAACGTAACCTTTAAATAAAACAGCCTGATGCCACTATAGAAACTGAAAGCTAAATTTTTCACTATTTTCAAAAATATTCTTTTGAGATAGGGCCAAGGATGAGGAGGTCTTGTTGAAGGTCTCCGATTCCCGATACGCTCTCGCCTGTGTCCGACCTTTCAGACATTTCAACATCTTTTTTGAATCCCACATTGTAGCATGGCATAGACAATTCACGTTAGCAGTTTGAAGAACTGAACAACACCTGCTTGCTTCTGATGATTTCCTTTAGCTAATCAATGAGTGTTTATGCCTTTTCATATGACTCATCCAATTACAGTTTTCACTCGATGTGGATGGAGCCAATGATCTACATTGGATGGAGCACGTTGACGTTGGAAATATTTACGAAACATTAAACCGAAGCCAAGAGTAACGAGTAACGTTTGCTTTAAAAATGTAAGGAATAGAAAGTACAGATACTTATGTGAAAATGTAATGAGTAGAAGTCAGAAGTAGGAAGAAAAATAAATAATGGTGCAACAAAGTATTTGTACTTCATTACTTGACACCTCTGGAGGTGAATGTAGAATCTGAACCAGGTTTAGACTGCTTTCATCCAGTTGAACTTTCAGAGTTAGAAAAACTATTATCTTCCTCTAAGCCTTCAACATGTATTTTAGATCCAGTGTAAACCACATTGTTTAAGGAAGTACTCCCTTTGATCTCCTCCTCCATTTTAGATCTGATGAACCTATCCTTGCTCAGGGGTAGGGCTGCATGGTAGTGCACTGGGTAGCACTGTTGCCTTGAAGCAAGAAGATCGCAGGTTTGATTCCAGGCCTTGCTGCGTGGAGTTGGCATGTTCTCTGATATGCTTGTGATCTCTCTAGGTCTCTGTCTGTATGATTTGGTGGAATTGTCTCTGGAAAGTAGCTTGAGATGACATTTGTTGTAAATTTGTGCTATATAAATACACTGAATTGGAAACAATTCAGCAATGAGCCGTTGAAGGGAAGGAGAATATATACGAGGAGTAGAAAAATGGGACAATGACTGGAGTACGTGTCTAGTAGAAAGCAAGTGTACAGAGAAGGGGGTGGAAGGACAGTAGGGGGCGACAGGGAGGTAAACCGGGACTTAAAGGTGTTACTGAGATAACAACGGGAAACGAGACAAAAATGATATAACTAAAATACCATTGATAAGCATAAGTTAAAGATAACTGTGAGCGCTAAAGAGGAAAAGGCCTGATATAGGCTAATAAAAATCACAGGGCATCAACATAAAACAATAACTTGAAAACTACAAAGAAAAGTTTAACTATGCTATAAATTAAAACAAGATAAGTCTAACTGAAAAGCACAAAGA
>JAGKQL010000017.1:4581254-4610563 GCA_018398635.1 Cyprinodon brontotheroides
ATTTTTTTGTTGGGGGTCACTGTAAGATTTAAATTTCTTAATGCACTAGTCTGTACAGACTACAAACTACTTTGCCGCAAACCACAAAACGCGCAAAACCATCATTTAAATAGGGCGTCTCCAACAGTTTTGCACCTTCCACCAGTTACGCAATCACTCTTGTTAAATCACCCGCAAACCATGGTTCAGCCCCTCGCGCAAAATTCCAGTTTGCGAGCGCAAATTACTGCACGCAAAATTGGATCTTGATAAATCCGGCCCTGAATTTATAATCCAAAATTTTTAACCTGTGCAGATATCTAGTTGATTTTTCTTGCTTTATTTATTTTTTTACTTCGGTTTAGCGAGCAAACATTTCACCTGGACAAATTCTACTGCAGACATTCGTAAATAAAATAATTCAAATGATAAAATGTGTAGACCTGATGACTTAACCCTTTAAAGCACTTTTTTTTGTTTGAATTCCTTATTTGCCCTTTTAACAAAATATGTAAAAAGAAAAAACAGAAATAAATTTTTGACATTAATAATTTATTACTATGCGATAAGTCAAGATTATTTTTTGTGTAGTCTTCTACTGGCTGTTATCAGGTATATCTGATTGTGTACAATAGGATTTTGAGCAAAGTTTTTACCATTAAATTATGCAAAAGGTGTCAGACGCAAAACATTTCATGAAACCAAAAGTTATCAAATATGAGACATTTGGCATTACAGGGTTAAAGTTGGCTTTTAGCCAATCAAATTATTCCATCCATGCATTTGCTGCCTTCAAATATTAGAATATCATCCCAGCAGGGTTTCACCAAAGGTCCTCTTTTTTTTAAATTATTTTTAAACTGATGCAGTTTGGATGCCATGGAACTCAAGTTTTAAGTAAAAACATAAAATTTCACGGGAACATTTCCTGTGTCCTTGTGACGGCGGAAATTAACCAAGTGGTTAACAATTCATAACCAATTCTTATGATACTGCTTAGAGTCAATCGCAGTTTAATAATTGTTTTTTTTATGCTTTCTGAGAATCAGGTGCACAGCACAGTTAATAAGATCCTCATCATATTAAATTCTCAAGACAGTGGCTCCACAAGGCTTGAAAAAATGTACAAATTATCAGCAAAATACGCTGATGTTTTAAGTAGGATTTTGCTCTTTTTGGATTTTTCTTCTTAACCCGTCCACAAATAGGTCTTATTGTTACAAAATGTACATAAAAATGCTTCAAAAACAATATTTTATTTTCATGCAATATTTTTCTTCTACTCAACTGTTAAAATTTTAGATATTAATAATATTAGATACTGATACTGATTTGAGAGCCCCTTATGTTCTGTATATGTTGTCAGTAGTTGAGACTCATTTTCACCAAACAGATCTGGATCCAGTGAATAGAGGTCAGTTTGTGTCATAATGGACATAAATAAAAACATTTAAAAACATCTTTATTAATAGAAGAACTTTTCAAAGCTCAGCTTTTCTCCTTCACTTTGTTGCCGGCGCCTCGCCTTAAGTTGTAAACCAGTCCGTCAGTATTTGATTGAACATTTTCTGATGAGTTTATTGGCTACTGTGGTTCATGCTTAAAATGACCTGAGCGTCTGAGTTGTCCACAGCACATACCCGTCACTCGTTTAGAGTTAAGGATCAGTGCAGAAATGGAAACCATCCTGTCATGTGAAAGCTGACATTTTGAAGGTCAGTATTAAAAAAGAACACTTATATAACGCCAAATGTAGGGTGTCGTTTCATTACTGGTTTCAGGGCTGTATTTGAAATGAAACCAGATTTTTTTCTTCCTGATTTAAGGTAATTAGGAAAGAAACAAAGTGGAGGATTTCCAGAGCAAAGCAGGCTAGAGAGAGTTTGGCTGGATGCCTGCATTTGCAGAGGCCTTGTTCCCTGCCTCAACCATGCCAGGTTCTGACCCCCAATCAAAACTTTTACTTCTCCTCTTTCCACCTCCTTTCCTGGCTGTCTACTGTCACATAAAGGCCAATAGTGCCCAAAAAAATCTGGAAAAAAAGGCACAAGTAGGAAGCTCCTGTAAAATTGAGCATTTGTGATGTGAATTAAAAGTAAACAGACCCATGGATGAATTAGAGATGACACCCTTCAAAATCATCATAATCCATGAAAAACCGTCCTGGTTTTTCCATGTGAGACTTCTTTGGTGGATGAAAGAAACCGTTTCTCTAAAAGCAAGTCTAGAGGACTAATCAAAGTAAACATAAAAGATTTCCCATTAGGGGGGCCTATTGAAGTGGTAAAGCAGCATCCTGTTAAAAGAAAATTGTTGGTTTGATTCCAGCTTTGTCCTGCTGCAGGTCTATGTCACTTTCAGGACAGAAACTTGAGTATAAGTTTGGTACAGATCGAAGGGGCGGAGTTACACCGGTTTACCTGAGCGAATGATCTTGTATAATGACGATTAAAAGGTATTTGATTGTACAAAGCAAAATTGGAAAGAATGTAATTAGTCAAGCTCCAGTCTGTTTTAAAAAAATATATATATATACATATATATCATATGGGGGTGGTATGTGTCATCCTCGGGCTGGGTCCTCTACCAGGAGCCTGGGGAGTTTGAGGTTCTGCGCAGTATCTTAGCTGTTCCTAGGACTGCACGCTCTTCTGGACGAGACCTCCTGATGTTTTACCCACCTGGAATCTGCTGTAGCCACTCCCAGTTTGGGGGTCACAGCCCCCAGTGCTCCAATACCACTGGCACCACTGCTGCTCTTACTTTCCACATCTTTTCTAGCTCCCTCCCTTCAGTCCTTGGTATTTCTCAAAAAGCTTCAAAGTGTTCTTTCTTCTTGATGTTGCTGTCAATTGGGATTGCCACATCTATCACTACTGCCTTCTTCTGCTGTTTGTCGATCAACACGATGTCTGGTTGGTTAGCCATATATATATAGAGTAATATGAATAAAACACAGGAGAGCTTACAGGACAGATACTCAAAACCTTGGCCTTTTGATTAATCTACTGCTGACAGGAAACAACAGGGGTATTTATTTATTATATATATGTAAGCTTGTGGCCAAATATTTCTTTTGGGACAGTGTAAGCCAATTTCCTTACTTGCAGGTGCAGATTGAGTTAAGGTTAGGTTTGGCTTAGGTATACACTAGTTGTGGTAGATTACAAAAGCGGGCATACACTCCCTTATATAATTTTTGCGTTTTCGGGGCTGATTCTCCCAGTAAATTTTAAAAATTTTCGATTAGGCCGACTTTCAAATATAAATAGATGAGTCTCGCGTTAGCCAGTAAACAGGAGGTAGCAGGAGGAGGAATTATCGGAGTGGGGAGTAAAATTAAACATGTTTAGAATTCAGTCTGCCATCTTAAAGTCGCAGCAGAGGGTCACACCGCACAGTGTGAGAACATGCATCTTGAACTGTGAACTTTTAAACCTTGTGGTTTCATCGTAAAGTTTGAGCTTTAGTTACATGCAACAATTTAAACTATCACACAGTGTATGCCTGGCTTTAGGGTATGAATCAACCATAGAAATAAATGGGGAATGAATGGAAATCAAAGCACATTCCCTGTGAAGGATAGCGAGAAATGACATATGCATGTGTGTGTGGGTGTACCTATCTAGCCCTCAGAGTGAGGACCATTTTTCCAATTTCACCATCAGATTGAGGACAAGTTGTTGCAAAGTGAGGACATTTTTGCTGGTCCTCACAAGCCATTTTGCTAATGGTTAGGTTTAGGGTTAAGGTGTCTATTGGATTAGGGTTAGGGTGAGGTAGGCATTGGTATTGGTTACGTTTAGGGTTAGGGCATAGAAAGGGTTAAAAATGTATGAAAATTAATGGGAGTCAACTCATGGTCCTCTCCACATATAGCAGAACAAGTATACGTGTTTGTGGGTGTGTGTGTGTGACTCACATCAAGCAGTGATTGTATGACATGCCATTCAGCAGGACAATTGTTTCACCAAAGCAATCCAAAAGCTATTTAGGGTGAAGAGGCGGAAAAACATAATAGGCTAAGCTGGAGAACGGAAATAAATCTAAGAGAGAAAACATGAACATGGCTAGAGAAGAAGCAGACAGAACTTAGTAAAGAAATCCTTCCAATTCTGGTTCTTCATTAAATACCAAACAACTGCTGGGTGCAGCTTACAGAAGATTTGAACTCTTTAGTTGATAAGTTAGAGAAATATCCCAGTTAAAATACTGGTTTCTACAGTCATTTCCAGCTGGTTGGTTTGATTTGCCACTTTCTGTCCAAGGTGTCATGGAAAAATGATTTCAGTGTCATGATCTACAAAGTATTTCAAGTGGTGTAAACAAGTTATCAGCTCCTGCAGTCCTACACACAACCCAGTGTCTTATATTTCTTTGATATGATCGAACAGAACTTACCTGACATCTGTAGGCAGACGGACCCAGATCAGCTACAGTGTTTGGGCATTGTTCTCCCAGCAATGCACCCGCCACCCTATCCTGACCTGACCTTACTCTTGCTAAGCCTGTCCATCATTTTCATACACTTATCGTCTGTCACTCCTACTGGAGTAAATCCTACCTAACGGGTCTTGAACCCTGGGAAAACAAAGTGTAATCGATCCACGCTTTACTGGTTTTCTTGAGGCGGGTTATTGAAAGTGAGATAACACCAGCGTCACCAGCATCCGTCAGATGTGGGAGGTATGTGGGCTGGGAGAGAGTGTGGAGTAAAAAGAGAAGGGAAGGACTGTAGGAATGATATCTGGGTTCAGAGCGTGACTGGGATTAGATCAGGCATCGGCTGTGACGTCCTGTCCAGACAAAACCAGGTTTCAGTGTATCCCACAAGCTTCTTGGTCAGATAGGAGGTGTTGCCCTAAAGAAGTAGATTATATTTAAGATAGGCATCCCGAAAGTCGGTCCTCGAGGGCCTCTGTCCTGCAGGTTTTAGAGGTTTCCCTGCTCCAGCACAGCTGATTTTCATTCATAGTTGATTAAAAGGCTTTTGCTGAACTGCAATAATCAGCAGGGAAACCTTTAAAACCTGCAGGACAGCGGCCCTCAAATACAGACTTTGGGGATTCCTAATTTAAAACCTTCTGCTTCTGCTTTTAGAAGGTATTCAACTCATTGAGGATTTAACACCAACACATCTTTCTCCTCTATGGTGACAGTGTGGACTGCCTATTTTTTAGTTAACACATCCACCTCTTTTGTGTCTTTTACATCCGTTGATTACATTTCATCCTTACACTCTAACTTTTCTGTGTGGGAAAAAAAAAAGTATTTAGCTCTGCCTGGCATAGCCTGAGTCTTCTCATATTTGCAATAGTAATGAATAAATTGACGGATTCCATCTGACCACAGTCCATATGGAATATATTTTAGTCATAATGCTGTGATTGTGAAAGTGTGTGCAGCAGTTAAGCTCTACTCCAGGGGGAAAAGCAAGCTGCAGAATAGATGATTTGTTAATGGGAGAAAAAGCTTAAACAGTGGAGGATTTCACAGTGATTTTCTCGTAAAAACTAGTTCATTTTCTCATTATCGCCATAACAAGATGATTGGTGTGTGATAAAACTGATCACATCCTTCAATACCACAACATTAATTCTGTAAATAATCCTGTGTTTAACTTTCAGCAGGCGCGCTGGAAGCTGTTTCTCTAGCGAGGGCTGTTGATGGCTGGGGATGGTGGAAAACACATGACTTCGTATGTTGAGGGGCTGTGACTGATGTTTTTAACATAATATTGTAGGCCTACATTTATCGCCAAAACTGCCATTTAAAAATGCATCGGAACAAAGCATGAACATTTTAAACTTTTATTTCTTCTCTTTAATCATTCAAAACAAACAACAGCTCCAAATCAACAGGATCAGGAATTCTACGGAAGCCGGCAGACCAAACCGGAAGAAAGTGCGCATTCAGCATCTGCTCTGCCGATAATGCAAGCGTAGAAGAAGAAATGTGCTGTTTACCTGTGCAAAGAAAGAAACAACGAAAGAAAAATGTCTGAGGACTTCAGTGTTGAGGAAGAGCAGGAGTTCTTTGCCGAGCTGAATGCGCTGGTTTGGTCTGCCGGCTTCCGTAGAATCGTGAGCGCGCATGGGGGCGCTATTAGGAAATCCTATACACTACTGTTTAGGCTCTAAAACGTTCTAAATGACTTCGTTTCGAGTAAATTCTGGATGCTACCCACTCAGGACACTTGGATTACATTGGACGAGCAGTATGAAGGAATATTGACACGTTTTTGTGGACCTTTCTGCCTCGGGCGCCATAGACCTCCATTATTTGAATGTCAGCGGGCAGCAAGGCCTCCCAGATCTCCAGATGCATTTGAGATATCAAAAAGAACTAATCCAAGTTTTGTTCAGCATGGGGGGTGAGTAGAAAATGAAGGCTAATCATGTTTTTAGATTGTACTATTCCTTTAATACAGACATAATATTTAGAGTGATATGCAGCCTTATTCTAGCGTGGACCTCTTCAGCCACAGGACTACAACGAATAGGCACATAAATAGCGTAAATGCGGCAGTATAGGGGAATTAAAACCATTTTTTACCTCTAAATAGTCAGAAATACGTTTCTGCTGCCTATTGCTAGCCAAGCCATGAATGTGAAGTGGCGGAAGCTTCCGGGGAGTAGCCTAGTTTTATGAAATATTAAAACTAATGAATCATTAGTTTATATCTTATACACAGCCCATCATTTTAATCCCATATCAAACACAGTCTTTTAAAAAATAAATACATAAATAATTTCATGTTTTTAAGTACAATATTATGTTACTCAACCCCCCACCATGGGGGGCTGATGCTATGACGAGGGAGGCTGCAGCCCCCGCAGCACCCCCCTTCACGTGCCACTGACTTTCAGGTAACGAGACGTTATTGGTTTAATAATTTGCTTCCACTTCTGATTCATAAGCAATTAGACCTATGCTTCTGGTGACGTAGCACCCGGTGTTACGCCTGTAACAGGTAGAGGAAGCAATAATCCCCAACATGAGTCCAGATTAAAGATTCTCATTTAAAAAAAACAGATTTGTTTCTACTGTATTCCATGCAATCCAATCCAGTTAAT
This sequence comes from Cyprinodon brontotheroides, assembly GCA_018398635.1. Lineage (NCBI taxonomy): Eukaryota > Metazoa > Chordata > Actinopteri > Cyprinodontiformes > Cyprinodontidae > Cyprinodon > Cyprinodon brontotheroides. The sequence goes on from JAGKQL010000017.1 coordinate 4,588,310, forward strand.
GTTTGACATGTTGAATTGTGATGGAAGATGTAGCCCATCTGCTTCAATGTTTGAGCTTTGAACAGTTGGTACTCTATATATCTACAGATCTAAAGCTAGCACACAGCTTCAGTGGCTTCAGCTAGTAACCACTGATCAGGCCCCAAATCTAGGTGTAGTACTGGATGCAAACTTGAACCTCCAAAAGCTTGTAACTACAATTACAAAGATTAGGCTTTCTATCATCTGCAGAACATTTCCAGGTTAAAGGAATAATAATCTCAGCATGATCTGGAAAAACTTAATCCATCGCGTTTATTTTTAGTCGAATTGATTACTGCAGCGGTGTTTTCACAGGTCTGCCTAAAAGAGTGGATCAGACAGCTGCTGCAGCTGATCCAGAGCGCTGCTGCCCGATGTCCTCACTAAGACTAAGAAAGTAGAGCACATCACCCCAGTTTTAAAGTCCCTACACTGGCTCCCTGTATCTCAGAGAATAGACTTTAAAAATCCTTCTGTTAGTCTACTCTCTGAATGGCTTAGCACCTAAATACATCACAGACTTGCTATCAGTGTATCAACCCTCCAGACCACTCAGGTCTTCGGGCTCCAACCTGCTCTGCAGACCTAGAACCAGAACTAAACATGGAGAAGCAGCATTTGGTTCTTATGCTCAACACTCCCATCTGAACCACAAACTTCCAGAAAAACTGTAAAAGTGCGGAAAGCCTGAGTTCCTTTAAAGCTCAAGACTAAAACACATTTGTTTAGGATTGCCTTCAACTGTTCCTAGTTAAACAGTTCAACTGGAACATCATTTGATTAGGCAACTTTTTTTTATGTTCTTTTTGTTTCTGCATTTTTTTATTTTATTTTTTCCTACTTGCTTTGAGTTTCCTAATTGTTTTTATCTTCCTGTATTTTAATCATGTAAGCACTTTTCATTGTCTTTGTACTGAATTGTGCTATATAAATAATGCCTGCCTTGCCTTGCCTTACATAAACTGGTTATAATTGATGAATATTAAAACTTTTGATGAGTCGTCTTATTCTGCTCTGACCTCACATCATCAAGGCTATTTTATCTGCACACCTTTCTTGGGACAGATCGTTGTGTGCGTAAATCAGATCAACAGTTTCTGAAATACTCATGCCAAACGACCATGCCTCTCTCAGAGCACTTCAATCATCTTTCTTACTTTACTGCATGATTGTCTGAGTTGCAATTTGTCTGAACAAGAAACTGAACAGGTGTTATTATCAGGTGGCCAATGGTTTTATATCAACATAATCTAATATTTCCAAATGCACATACATCTGTCATAAATCTTATTCCTTTTAATAAACTATATCTATATTATCAAATCTACTTGCTCAAGTACCTCCATGCTGTCCCTTACTTCATCCTTGATGCTTAAATAAATACCTACCTCATCAACGCATGCTGGCCTCTGAGCAGGTCATAAGATGCTTGGCACTGACGCAATGACTGCTCCTCTTCCTGGAAGGCAGCACTGACAGGTGGTGTGGTGCTGGCAGCGCTGTTCAGATGGTTGGGCTTGCTGGCATACATACAAGCCTCTACATAGTAACCAGCGCTCACATAACTCCATGTTTTGAAGTCTTTTGGTCGCCTAATAAATAACATCTTCACCCTAACATCATGGCTAATTTTTTTTTAGAATCTTATAAGCTTGTGTTTGGGAGAAGACTACGGAGCCCCTAAAGGGACATGGAGGGGAAAAAAAGGACTTTTGCGAGATCCCACAAAAATATTGCGAGATCCCGCAATACTTTTGTGAGATCTCGCAAAAATATTGCGAGATCTCGCAAAAGTTTATTTTATCCGAGATCTCGCAAAAGTTTTGCGAGATCCCGCAATACTTTTGCAATGATCTCACAAAAGTATTGCGGGATCTTGCAAAAGTTTATTTTTTGCGGGATCTCGCAATACTTTTGCGAGATCCCACAATACTTTTGTGAGATCTCGCAAAAGTATTGCGGGATCTTGCAAAAGTTTATTTTTTGCGAGATCCCGCAATACTTTTGCGAGATCTCTCAAAAGTTTATTTTTTGCAAGATTTCGCAAAAGTTTTGCGGGATCTCACAAAACTTAATTTTTTTCCTCCATGTCCCTTTAGGGGCTCCGTAGAAGACCGATTTATGTACAACAAAAATGTTTAACTTGCCCTGACATACTTCAAATGTCTTATGCTGTTTTCAAACCGGGTGCTTTCTGGGCGTCAGAACGTCTGGTCTACATGCAAAGTCTACGGGGGACAGTGTTGAGGGGGCTAGTGGTGATTTCGAGGGTCGGGAGCGGCGCATCCAAGCGTTCTGGTGTGTGAGCGTTTAAAACTGCTAAAAAGATGCACCAAAGGACATCATTTACATTATTTATTTAATCTTTAGTGCACAATTTCATCAAAGGAAAATTATCCTCACATGAAAAATCATCGTCTGAAAATATTAACCTAACTTTCCCCTGCATGCAGCACCGCAGCGTCGAAGCATTGCAGCGTTTGACGCTGGAGTTCAGTAAGTTGAAATTTTGCGGCTGGAAACCCGAGCATCAACCAATCAGAAAAGCTGATCAAGGATTTTCCAGGGTGAGACAGTCATCGCCTATGCAGACATTCTGCTTATAAAAATCAATAAATATCTAGGGAATTAAACTCCAAAGGTTAAAATAAAAAGCTGTAGGAATGGATCGTTATGTAGAACGATCAGAGATCGAAATCTGATCATTGTTGTTGAACTAAAAAATTTTTTTAATGAACTATGGAGAAAGAGTGTATAAATACACAAATTAACTAGAAATGTTAAAGCTTGCAGATGAAAAATATTCAATTGTATATTCTGGCACTTGCAGTTTTTTACCACAAATCTTAAAAACTCTATATTCACTTCCAGCCCTCCGGTATGCTGGAAGTCAGGCACTCCGAACAAGAACTGCATATTTTAGTAAGATCATAATCCTGATGAACTGATGAACAGAGGATGCTTTTGTTTGGAGGTGGATTTTGTCGCTTAAAACATGTCTAAACTATATTTCCAACTCATAAAGTAAATAAAGCAAAGCTGCTCTCTAGCTTAAAGCTACAGAACAGAGCAGATAAACATCCAAAGCGTCGAAGCGTCAAATCTACTTGACCAGAATCTGACCCAGCATCCATATTTCTGCATTTTCGCGTTTATGACGCCAAGAACTCCTTCGGTGTGAACGCAGCATTAGAGATGTTCAGGAAGGCAGATGTGTTACTTTACCTTGCAGCTTTCATATATAGATCTAAAGTTAGATTTAAAAACTTTAATCCCCATCATTCAATAATAAATGTGATGGCAAAACTTGCCCAGATAGGATTTAACTACACTGTTCTAATTTAATGTAATTTGTGCTCAACAAATCATACATTTTTAACCAATTGTTTGATGCAATTGGTTAAAATAGCAAGTTTAATACTTGCTTGACATATTGAGTTTTTGGATTTTATTAGAACTCTGTTAGATCTTTCTCATAAACTTTCACAGAGAGAAGAAGAGATTTTTAATATTTTATTTATAGTTGAGGATCTAATGAAATAGTTAAAGAAGTCTTATGGTCCTTGTTATGGAGTCAATTTTACTACATTATTGTTCTGAGCAAAAAAACAAACAAACATTTTTTTTCAAAATTTAACTTTGAAAACAAATTAAATCCAGAAATTAAAGTTAGACAAAAGTTTTGAGAGTGTTCTTAGATTTTTTTTAAATTTTGGATATGTATTTAAAGGAGAAGTCCGATCATATTCAGAATTAAATTTTCTCAAAGTACTTTAAACATGAAATTATTACATACAGTTCAATAAATGATACGTTTTTTATTAATTTTCATTTGATTGTGTTTTTACTGGAGGTTTGTGATGTCGCGGTGCGATGTATCGGCTGTTGATCAGAGATCCCAGTGCTGTATCACGAGGTGTTTTGTCACAGCAGCGCTATTATCCAAGTCATCTTGAAAAAACATTCTTTGAAATATTGCAGGTGCATAATATTTAGTTATCTTATTCAAAGGGGAAAATACTTGTTCTTTCAACAGATCTTAATCAGGATTACCTGCTCAAATAAAGGGAACATTTTAAGGAATTGGTTATTTTTTTAGGTTAGTTTTTGCAGTGCGTCTCCATACATCAAACTACACTAGCAAAGATATGTTTACCTCCCAGAAACCCATAATCTCCATAAAGTAGGAATGAAATTTTTAATTAGTGGAGTGGTGGGTAGTGGTTAGAGCAGTGCGCTTGACCCTTAACCTCACACTGCTCCCCGGGCGCCACACAATGGCAGCCCACTGCTCCCCAAAGGGATGGGTCAAATGAATGAAGACAGTGAATTTCTCCATTGTGAGAGAAATATTTCTATTCCAATCAAATGTGAATAAAATCTACTCCTTAAGCATATATATCTTTTTTTTTAGTAATCAAAATAAAATAAAAAAGATAACTTAATGATGTTCTATTGGTATTTCTATTGTGGTAAAGAAAAAAAAAGATAAGATAATAAAAAAAAAAAAAAAAATTCAAAACTATCCACTGTACTTTGTTTCCAAGTTTGAAGACGTTTCTCTTCCCATCCAGGAAGCTTTTTCAATTCAAAATGTCAGGAATAGCGTTGAGTTCGAGGGTTTTTCTACAGTAGTCCATCAGAACATTGTGTTTTATTGAAAAATCCTCCAAGATGGGAAGTGAAATGTCTTCAAACTTGGAAACTAAGTCCAGTGGATTGTTTCATAACTTTTTTGGAATTAATATGACCTGGATGACTGAGAATCTCCACCAGCATAAATAAGATAACTTCTAAGGAAAGCTTACACAGTCTTAATGCGGTTATTTGAAAATGTAAATGAGTTGGAAAATTAAAAATAGAAAGGAGGAGCGGAGGAAGTGAAGGACAGTGAGCTTTAGATTCTCTCCTCTGTCATCTCTTGTTATCTTGTCTAGAATGAGTGATAGTAGAGCAGTAGGAGCAGCTGGTGCTAACAGTCCAGATCAGACTTAGTGTCTGCTTACAGCGATGCAGCATTAATGAAATAATCCAGATTGCTGACGAGTCATTCTAGCACATGTAATCAAATTAGCAGGGGAGTTTCATAATAGTAGTACTATTTCTATATTCTGTTATCAAATTATTTTTAGTTTACACAACAAAATGACATAAAAAAACCCAAAAGCTTGAATTATGAAAATTAACGTATCATATATTGTATAATTATTGATTTAACAAAGCTATATGCCCAGAAACAGATAAAGAATAACATCTAGTCAAATTAATAAACAGTCAAACTTGAATAAATGCAAATGAATAACCTAAATATATTAATTAAACTCAAAGAATCAGGGACTACATCAGTCACACTGCAAAAAACATCTAGAAATAAGTAAAAAAAATGTCTTAAATTAAGTGTATTTACCCTAATTTGAACAGGTAAATAAGATGATCTGCCAACAAATTAATATTTTTACTCCTAAAAGCGATAATTAGATAATATGAACTTGAACCATCTTCAAAGCGATTGTGTTTTTCTTAATTTAAATGTAAATTGCCTTTGAATCCATTGGCAAAGTGTCGTACTCTTAGCCTCCCTCACCCCAAGAACAAATACTTAATTTAAGCAAAAATGACTTATTGGGATTTCCATTTTTTGCAAATGCATATTTTTTTAGCATGTCTACCAGCATTATTCAGAAATTTATTTTCATTTATTTATTCATTCATTGAACGATAAAAGCATAATAAAACCTGTGCAGGTGACAACTGAGATCATTGAATGAAAGAACAGGAGCAGAAAGAAGTAAAAAGCTTACATCTGCTGCTCTTTACAATTAAGAAATTCAAATCTGATAATTACAACCAAAAAAAAAACAACAACAAAAAATCACAACATGTTCACCAATACACAGAAAACAAGCAAAATGAATAAATAAATATAACAAATTATACAGCAGCCGATCTACTGTCATACCGACTCATCAAAATTGCCTTCAAGTTTCTATAAACGCAGAATAAGTTTCAGCTGCTTTAAATTACTAATAAGCTTGTTCCACAAAATCAACACCTTTAACCCTGTAATGCCAAATGTATGCATTATTTGATACATCTGGGTTTCTGAAATGTTTTTCAGGTCTGACACCTTTTTGCATAATTTAATGGTAAAAAACTTTGCTAAAAATCCTATTGTACACAATCAGATATACCTGATAACAGCCAGTAGAAGACTACACAAAAATAATCTTGACTTATCAAGCATAGTAATAAATTATTTATATCAAAAATTTATTTCTGTTTTCTTTTTACATATTTTTGTTAAAAGGGCAAAGAGGACTTCAAACCAAAAAAAGTAATTTTTCTGTTTTGTTTTTATTCTTTGGTCGGGCTTTAAAAGTTAATAGAAATACATCTTTTCAACATTGCTGTTCTGTGCCTCGAAAAAAAAATCTATTCCTTTCAAGTTAAACTCAGCTTTGAAAATCTTTAGAAAATCTGTTTTTGCAGTGGCCCTGAAGTGCAAACTGCAACACAAATCTAAAAAGTGCAATTACATTAAGGAAATGCGCAACTACATAAAAGCAAAGAAACACAACTACAATAAGAAAAACAAAACTACACAAAGCAAAAACTACATTAAGGAAAAAACAAAACTACATAAAGCAAAAGCAACTACATTAAAAAGAAAAACAAAACTACATAAATACAAAGCGTTTAAAACTACATTAAGAAAAACAAAAACTACATAAAGCTAAAGCGCGAACTACATTAAGAAAATTGGAAAACTACTTACAGCAGTGCCGCAACTACATTAAGAAAACAAAACTACATAAAAGCAAAGCCGATCAACTACATTAAGAAAAAACAAAACTACATGAAAAGCAAAAGCGCCAACTACATTAAGAAAACAAAACTACACAAAGCGAAAGCGCAAAACTACATTAAGAAAAACAAAACTACATAAAGCAAAGCGCTAACTACATTAAGAAAAACAAAACTACATAAAGCAAAGCTTAAACTACATTAAGAAAACAACAACCGCACGTAAAGCAAAGCACAACTACATTAAGGAAAAAACAACTACACAAACCACAAGCGAAACTACATTAAGGAAAATAACTACACATAAAGGAAAGCGCGAAACTACTATTGGGAAAACACAGCTACACAAAGCAAGTGCAACGCTACATTAGAAAAACAAAATTACAAAGCAAAGCCGCTAACTACATTAAGGAAAACACACCACACAAAGCAAAGCTTTAACTACATTAAGAAAAACAAACTACACAAAACAAAGTGCAACTACATTAAGAAAAACAAAACTACATAAAGTTAAAAGCGCCAACTACATTAAGGAAAAACAAAAAACTACATTAAGAAAAAACAAAGTACATAAAACAAAGCCCAAACTACATTAAGGAAAAACAAAACTACATAAAGCAAAAGCAAAGTGCAAGCGCGCTACATTAAGAAAAACAAAACTACACATAAAGCAAAGCGCAACTACATTAAGTGAAATCGCTAACTACATAAAAGCAAAAGCGCAACTTATTAAGAAAAACAAAACTACATAAAGCAAAAAGCGCAACTACATTAATAAGAAAAAAAAACATAAAAGCAACTGGTTCTTTTTCATACCAAAATATTTCTAGCAGCTACTGGGGAAAAACAACTACACTATGAACAATTACATTAGGTGCAACTTCATAAAGCGAAAGCGGGAAAACTACTTAAGGAAAACACAACTCAAAAAAAGTGCGTGAAACATAAGAAAGACACTACACAAAACAAAGTGCATTAAGATTGGACGATAAGGAAAAAACAACTACACACAAACAAAAAGCAACTACATTAAGGCCGCAAGTGCAACTACACATTAAGACCCCTGAACCGAAGTTGCGCAGCACTTTACATTAAGAAAAAACAAAACTACTAAAAACAAAAGCGCCTTTACATTAAGAACAGTCCAGAAAACAATTACTTTTACCAGTGGGAGGCTTATGACATAAGCTGATTGGGTCTTCAGTGTACGCGCAAACTAACTGAAATTTGGTGATTAGTCTTGAGCATATCCAGTTTCACCTCGTACGCATGTCCTGATTCAAAATATTCCTGGATAACGGCAGCTATGTTTGGGGCGCCGACAATATCCATGTTTTCAAAAGCCGCAGCAGGCAGAATGACTTCCGGTTCAAAGGTCAAACGGCGCCGTCGTCCAATCAGCGATGTCTCATGTTTCACACTGGTACCTACCTTTTCAGGTAGGTTAATGTAATTGTGTTTTCCTTAATGTAGTTGCGCTATTTAGATTTGTTTTCCTTAATTGTAGTTGCAGTTTGCACTTCAGGGCCACCGTAGGTTTTGAATATTGTTTGGTAGAACTTTTTATGTGCCTTATAAAATATCAACTCATTAAGTTTTAAAGTATTCAACTTGATATATATCTGATTTTTGTGTTCTCTGTATCCATTTCCACTTATTACATATAGGACCAATATCTAACATATGTTAAAAAGCAGTAAACAACCATCCTGCCCTCAATTATTAACCTCTTAACATCCACCTCATTTTGGGAAAATCGCCTATTTTGCATACCCAAAATGGAAAAGCAAGAAACTTAGGAACTGTAAGCCGAAATTACATTATTTGAAAGCTAACCTTCTTGTTTCTGAATATATACACAAAAACTGGGTGAGTAAAACTAATAGGAAAATATTAGGTCTTTTTTAAACAGCAGTTATAAAGACATGCTTGCTTGTTGTGGACTGGCCAATACCAGTGGCAACTATATAACAGTTAAAGATGGTAAAGGTTTAAACATTCAATTAAAGACTCACAATTTCAATCATGCAGGTATAAAAGAAAACATGTGACAGCTTAAAGAGTTTGAAAAGGCGACGAATAAAAATGGAGCAGACAGAATATTAAAAAAAACTTACTGTGAGTCCAACCCTTGCTGCAGAGGATGGCGTTTCTCTGAAGCTTGTTGTTCCAGTTGCAGTTGTTGACGTTTTTGTCAGCTGGTTGGAGACGGAGAGGACTGGCAACACTCGGGTTCACAGGATGGACTGGAATCCCATTAGCAAACAGATGAAGAATGGGAGGAAGTGGAGGTTTTTCTTACGTCCGGGATGGAAAGACCACGGCTGCACATACTTCCAATGCAATAAATGAAGGCTAACATCTGACATTTTGGTTTTGTTTAAATCATTAAGCGATTTGACAATGCGCTGTGGACTGAATGTCCTCACACTGAAAAACGTCCCACTCTGGTTCAGGTTCCAAAGACAAAGCAGGTGGAAAAAGGAAAATGTTTTTGAAAAATGTGCTAAAAAAGAATGATTAGGTTTGATGAGTGATGATATAAAAGATGTTTTTTCTAACCAATAGGCTCATTGGACCAAAGCCTGGTATTAACCTAATAGACCTCACTTTTTTGGGTGTATTGCGAGTGAGATTATGGTTAAGGTTTGATTTAGTAATACACTGGTAGTAGTTAGATTTAGAATAGAAATGTAACTTTACACAAAATAATAGCAGTAGTCCAAACTTATTGTGTATGATGAGGTGGTGGATGTTTTTAAAGGAAATTAGAAAACACCATCACTCAACGCGGTTTGCATGAAAACAGCTGGGAATAACACCTCGTCTTATCTAACTCTGCTCAGGCTGCAGCAAAAATGTTATGCTTGGCGAGGAAAGTAAAAAAACTGAGCACTAAAATGGGAGAAACTATTTCCTCTGTTACCTTTAGCATGCAGCTTTGTCAATTTGTACCTTTTGCTTTGGTAAGTTGGTACCTGATTCCTTTAGGTAACAAATAGAGGAGTTTAATGTTCTCCATGTGTCACTTTATAACCAACAGATTAATTTATACCCGTTCTTGCAAATTGATTGCTAATCTTATCATATGCAATGTACTCATGTTTTATCAGGAGATATGATTTTATGATTCCAACTAATAATACATGCCAAGAGGCTATGAAGAATAATTGGCATAATGGGGTCATAATCTGAACCAGAGTGAACCAGGAAACTCAAGGATTAAATTCTGTTTGATTAAACTATAATAAATAGTAATATAGTGTACTACAATGTGTGTTAAATATGATTTGTATAAGTTTCAGTTAAGCATTCTTAAAACCAATTGTCTCAATATTTGCTGCCAAAATGGAATTAGAAATAGAATAATAATTTTTAGTAACCATATCAGTAGAAAATTGATTTTAGAAGAGATTAAATGGAAAGGAATTGTGTGAAATATGTAGAACTACTCAAAGGGGCTAATTCACCAGCCTTTAGCTACACACTTAACAAAAACAGTGCACCGCTTAGAGTCAGAGTAAACTAAAAATTATCAAACATGCAAATAGATTATATCTTACTCCAATTACCAATGCCTCTAATACCCATGATGCCTTATGAAGTAGGAGTTTATGTGATAAAGCTTAATGTTTAGGTCCTATCTTTGTCTTCAGCAGACATTCCAGTTCATTTTAATGTGAATTAAAACCTGGATGAAAAATTAAGAGAGCTAATCTAGAACCAAACCAAAAAAGGACCAAGAAAAAACAAATAAATTATAATAAAAAAAAGAAAAATAGTTCACTCAACCCGATTTGAAAAACTAATTCCCTCAATGTAAAGAGAAAATGTGAATTAGCTCTAAAATGGATAAGGCTGAGAAAATACCTTAAAATGAATTAAAACTCATTTAAATATTTTAAAATGTCTTCAACAATAAACATTTTCATGAACAAATGCAACATGTAGATTGAAGGCTGTCATAAACACAGGCCTGACTTTTTTATTTAGGCTTAGCACTTCTACAAGCCTGTTTAATATTTATAAAAATGAAGCTACCAGTTCAAACACCTGTATTTTTTGGTGTTCTAAATTGCATTTTATAATTAGGGCAATGTCATAAAAAGCAGCTATGAGACTCACCACATGGTGTCAGCAGAGCTGACCTGATAGCTAACCATGACTGCAGTGTCGCACATGACTCTACAGGGGTCACTGTGGAGCTATGAATTCAGAGTTAGGTGCTGGTGTCTGTAGGAGGTGATATTTCCACACAACCTCTATAGTTCAGCTTCTGACATGCACTGTTTTGGAACAGGGTTCACACAGGCTTAGCTTGGCACTCTATTTTCGAACTCCACCCTAACATATCCGAGTGGACTTGGTGACTCCACCTCACAGAGCTCCTGCTGTGATGGCTAATATGTGTGTGTTTCTCTCACTGTGTTTGATCCCAGTGAGGAAGACAAGACAGAGCAGAGCTAAGGCGCTAAAGGGAATGTAGGTCAAAGGCTAGATAGACGGACGGAGGAGGTGAAGGTAATGTAGATAGAGTTAAAACAAGAAAGGACAAAGAAGAATACAACCTACCTCCCAGAATCCCATGTTAGGGTCACAAACAGACCAGCGGAGATATAAGTAGCCAAAGAATCAGTCAAATGATTACTTTCTGAGTGTCTGCATGTGTGTGGATGGATTATTTTGCTGCTCCATCTTTTCTTCCAGAAAGAGGTGACCTACATAATCGGAAAACTCTTGGAGATAAAAGTGAGAAAAAGCTCTCGGCCTGTGTAGATCTGTTCGTGTGGATGTGCGGGGGAGGATGGTGCTGGGGTTATGGTAAATGTTGCATCAGATGAAAGTGATCAAAACCATGGTGCTGCTGCTCACTGCCTCATTCTCAAACATTGCCATGGCAACCACTGAGTAAGACTAAGATGATAAAACCAGGCCTTTACTGTCCAGTGTATGTGTGTCTCATATTTTCTTTTTGCCCAGCACTGTTGGATACTAAATCATTGAATTATAGAAAAATGCTATTAAAAAACAGGGAGCAGTAGTGTTACTTCTTAGAGATATGCTTTGCTTTTATGGAGCAATAAAACAGAAAACTGAGCCTGTTCTTTGGGTTTTCTAAACCATGAGCCTTAGGATGCTTGGTGAAAGTGTTAATGACTTTACGCAAAAAGCTAAAAAACAATCAAATAAAAAACGTGAATTTTTTTCAAACGTATGCATGTGTATTTAATATCATGAAGCAGCCATTGTTTACAAGCATGAGGTCATGCTCCTTCTCTGCATTCTCTTGCCTTTTATGCACCGCTTGATTTTCTCCTGTTCGCAGTTGGACTCATTTCTGTGCTTTTGTCAACTTGTGTCTCTCTGAGGGAGGAGCCAACCTGATAAAATAGACCGTCAGTGATTGGCTACTTTTCAGGAAGTCGTCCCACTTGAGTGTTGAGTACTCTTTACTTCTTGGCTAAAGCTAGTATAGTTAACAGTAACAAAACAAAAAAAATAAATTAACTGGACAGCCCAACCTCAACCTCAACCAAAGGTACTAGGGGCAGATCTCATCTTCCCCTGAAGCCTTGCCACCGCCAAGTTCTTTCACCGCTTTGGTTACCTCAGCCTTGGTGATGAACGGATCTCACTCGGATCTTCTCTCCCAACAGAAGTTGCATCTACCAGGTTAAGGAGATCCTGAAAGTATTCCTTCCACCGTCGGACGATGGATCAACAGCTCCCCACTCCCACTAACAACACTAACCACTGCTTCACCCTCCAGAATCGCAGGGTGTGACGATAGATAGATACATCTCCCGGTTTTTACCTTTGCGAACTACTGGGCAGCGACATATTGACTTACAATACCTGCTTTCTGACCTAGGAGACCCACAAGCCAACCAGGGTTGGTAGGATTCTTTCTTCAGCTTGACAGCATCCCTAAAGGGCTGGTTATTCTCCCGCAGCAGTGCAGCGGAGCTTATCACATATTTTTGATTTATGCCCAATTTTGAAGCGTGGTCTGCGCTATGTTATTGCACACTACAACGCAGGAGGGACAATCACGAACTAGCTGTGTTACTAGATACAACCAAGGCGGTGAGGAAGTTGTGGCAAAAACGAGCATCCTCGCGCACCTTCATGAGTCATTTTTCACAATAGCGGTATACAAACAAAACAAGCCAGTAAGGTACCAAACAGGGAAATACTTCATAGTGTAAAGAGATGTAGATTTGACCAATCAGAGGCCTCCTGTCTGCGGCAGCACAATTTTGGAGAGGTGCAGCAGCGTCTGTGGAAGGAGGGGGGGCATCAGTCGTTAACTACAATTCGGGAGAGCTGCAGTAGAGAGTGTCTGGTGAAAGGAAAAATAAAGATTTGCCAATGGGGCATATTTGCGTTAACAATTGCATTGCGCGGACGCAGACGACCTGCTTTTCTGAGTATAAATCAGTGCCTTCTTTACTACCAGTGTCCACCACTAGGTTTCTGCTGAGACATTCACCGCAGATGCTTTCTATTGACAGCAGAGGCAGAGAACATGGTTGTCCCCTACCTCCCCCTGAATCTGGGAAAGTGCTCCCAGAGAAGGGATTGGGATACGTCTCTGCTCGAGTTCTCCACAAGACATTCCCAGCAAACCCTGAGTACTCGGATCCAGGCCCACCTCTGCCTTCCGCACCTCTCTTTAGGCCACTCCAGAGTAGAAGAGTAGAAGAGAATTGGGGAGCTGGGTTCCAGAGTCTGGGTTATGTGTGCAGGCAAGCATGAATGTTTCTAGCTGGTATTTTTCCTCCCCCTGCACCTTTCCCCCACAAGAGATGTGACGTTCCACATCCCCAGAGCAAGTTTAAGCATCCATGGATCAGGTCCACAGATCCCTCATGGTTCCCACTGCAGGTGGTGGACCCACTGGGCGATTACCTGATGTCACTCCTTCTGGCTTGGCCAGCCGATGCATCCAAGTTGCAACTTGACCACCAGGCGCTTGTTGTCAAACCCAAACCGGGGCTTGGATCCTGATCAAGATCCCTGCTCCACCACACCAGGTTATCAAATGCCTTTATTTAGCCGGCGTTTTTGAACCCTTGAAGTAGCTTCCTGCGTTAAGTTGAGGGTACTAAGCCATGATCTATAGAATATAACACTTCTAAAGCTGCTCCTATAAAAACAGAAAGCATTATATAAACCAGGCATCCCCAATCTCGGTCCTCGAGGGCCGCTGTCCTGCAGGTTTTAGAGGTTTCCCTGCTTTAGCACAGCTGATTATAATGATTGCAGTAGACCAAAAAGCCTGTTAATCAGCTTTCAATTAAAATCAGCTGTGCTGGAGCAAGGAAACCTCTAAAACCTGCAGGACAGCGGCCCTCTAGGACAGAGATTGGGGATGCCTGATATAAACAAATTCATAAGTGCAAGCTTAGAATGAAACCAAAATAACCTCACATCTCTCATAGTTTTGTTTCCATAATCCGTTCTCTTTAGGCCCTTGTTGTCAGTCAGGAGGGAAACCAAGGTTAAAAATGTTGTGTATTCATGGAGCCGTAGTAGTTTAACAAAACAAAGGCCGAAGAAAAGCAGATTTTATTGCTCCTGTCAGCTAAGAGAAGAACAGTGGTTCTTTTTCCTTCAAATAGGACTTTGTTATTTTACAGTCAGTAAATGTATGCAGTCTGTATGGGGGTGAGCCTGGTGTTACAGAGGTATAAAAAAAACATGCCATAATTTCTCAGAAACCACAGAGTTGGTTGCCATGGGAATGCTGCAGGGAGCTCTTCATCCTCCCACCAATGGGCTTTGTGATTTGTTACCCCAGGAAACCTGGCTTGTTGCCTGGGAGACCAGAGGCTGTGTGCTCCACTTGGTTCTGCCTGGCTGAAGCACACGCTGCTGAAAAACAAAATGCTCTGTTGAAGCCTGGGATTATTTTATCCAAGATGGGAGGAATACTGATCTGTAGTAAAAACTGGTCATCGGCCACAGAGTGTAGACAGTAATGACGTATTTCTGGTTCCATGCAATAATGAGTTTTACTTTATTAAGGTGCAGTTGTACAATGTCATAAGAACATTAATAAAATTGAACACATATGTTGATATGTTGATGAAACCATAGAAAATCACAGATTTTCTGTGGGTTCATCAACATATCATTGTTGGGAGGATATGGGTAATCTGTATCTTTCCTCCTGTGGTTTAACATCTTCATTAAAAATAGGTTAATTTGTGGGTGAATAGCAGGTTCAAGTGGGCCAATCTTATAGTACAGCTATAGGTTAATTTAATTGCAGCTCATGCCTACAAATAGACAGATGGAAAATGTTGTCTGCTAGGTGATTACAAAATGCTTACTTTAATGAAAAATGGCCATATATCTATAGTTAACATCATCTAATTCCATAGTAATTTAAAGAGACATTATGTTCGTTTTTACTTAAAAATATCTATGTGATAGCCTTTTTGATAGACTTCATTCATCTAATCAAGTCATCATGTTACGATTGGACTGACTTAATGAGATGACTGGAGTCTGGTGTGCAGCCACACGGCCCTTTCTGGAACCACTTTGACACCCCTGCTGTAAAGTATGTAGTATATTTTGCACATCTTTACAATCTATTTTATTATATAATTAGTGGTTGAAATTAAAGTTGTTAGGTGTTACAAATACCTTTGTGTGTCAGTTTCTTTTTATTTGTAGTTGTTTTCTAGCAGTGTTTTGTTCTTGAGTTACTCTTTGTCGCCCCCTTGTGTTTGTTTCCTTTCCCCTTGGCTTCCTTCTAGTTGCTTCCATCCACACCTGTTCCTTGTCAACTCATTAGTCCAGTCTTTGTCTCCTATATATACTCTCCCTGTGCAGTTCCTCAGTGCTGGTTCCTCGTCTTTTCCTGGCTCCACATGTATGTTTTCCCTGATGTCTCCTATATTCTGGATTTTTCTGCATACGTTATTTTGGATTTTGGGATCCCTGCCTCATTTGCCTGTGAGTACTTCATGAAATCAGCAAAACTCATCTCTGCCTACTAATCTCTGAATTTCGGTCCTCAAAGCCTCCACTCAGCCTGACATTGTGGTGATAGAAATGTCTTATTTAATGCCAACACTCCCTGATGGATAATCTGCTGTTCATAATCGTCTCTGATCAGCATTTGAAAAAACTGTAAGCTGTATATAATTGCACCTGATTGTTTAAAATGTTAAACAGATATCAGACCCTCTAGCTGGTTAGGCTTTCATCTATAAATGTATTTTGGACAACTTCCTTTATACTTATGTTCATTTCTGTCCAGAACGTTTTCCGATATGGAAAACATTTGAATGTAGGTCCCCAAGGTCAGAACTGAAATGGATGAAAAGGCTTTTAAGTTTTCTGCCCCTGCAACCTGGAATGCCAAAAAAAAGGATTTAAAGTTATCATCTCATGTTCCTTTGAGGGCAATTTAAATCAATGTTAAAGGACAGAGACATTAGATCATTTGCCATCTGTAACGGCCCTACTGTTTAATTATGTGATGCTGCACATTTAGTACTGTTGTATGATTTGTGCTGATAGCCTTTGCTGGCAGGTCACTGTTGGAAAAAAAGTTTAATCTCAGTCCTGTTATTAAGGATTCACACACATACACAGATCAATATATATATAAATATATAACTGTATAAGATACATCTGCTGTGCAGCACTTTCATCAGCTGTGAATGTTTTTTAGTGTTTTAGTAACAAATAAAATGGGATTTGGTACATATATGTATATATATATCTTTTATAAAATGGTAGCAGACTTATAACAATATATTAAGTTTAAATATATTTTTTTACATTATAAATGGTTCTTTCTGCTTTCTTTCTTGCTTATTTACAATATAATACAGCAAATAAATAAAATTACCTTATTTTCGCGACTATAAGCGCATGTAAACGTCTTTTTTTCCCTCAAAATGTGCGGCGCGCCCTAATGTGTCTTGTTACTGCGGACGTTGTCTAGACCACCATGAGAACGTTAAAGGGGGAAGTGTGGCCGTGGATTGGCTGCCACACAAACGGACAGAAACAGCTGCCTATGGTGATTTTTAAGAGAAAAGACTTTGCCTAAAGAGACTTTTCCAGCTGGAGTGTTCGATTATTAAGGCAAATGAGAAAAGGGCTGGATGGATGAGGAGATGATGTAAGCGTGGCTGAGGCGGGTGTATGTAAGGAGACCAGGTGGTTTTTCCACGCATCACCATATCGCCACTGCCCATCTCACAGCGATGTGAAAAACAAGGTGAAACAATGAACGCTGTGCTCGCCCGTTATTCGGGAGGTCTACAGCAAAGGAACTTCAACCGCTTGACATCGGTGTGAACCGGCCGTTTCAAAGTAAGGCTGCGGCGGCGTGGGGCGATGGATGAACCAGACTGAGACCACAGTTTCACCGAAAAGTGGAAGGGCAGCGCCCGGGCAAGGATTATGCCACAGTTTTCGGATGGATTGTAGATGCTTGGGCTAAATCGGCGGTCTGCTGGAACTGTTGTTCAAGCTTTTTGCAAAACTTGACATTATTTCTGAGCGCCCGACACGGGAAGTGACTCTGACAGCGAAGAAGGGGAAATTGGCATGTCTGATTTAGCGCGCAGCTGTTTAATTCAGAAACAGAGGATGATGACTTCGATGTGTTTGATTAATACTTTGTAATAAATACATGAATAAAGCACAAACATACTCAGTTTTTGCTCCCCGCTCTATTTTAAATACGCCCAGTAGAGGTATTTAAACGTGAGGTAGAGAGTATTTACCTGTATATAAAACCCAGCTCCCTATAATCCGATTAAGCCTTATGTGTGTGTTAAATACAGTAATGACACACATAACTGAGACTGCGCCTTTTAGTATGGAGCTCCTTATGGTCGTGAAAATACAGTGGGACACAAGTAAGATTTCGGTCTATCGTGCCTGTAATGGTATCATTGAGCAAATAGGTAATTATTCTTTAACCAGGGATGTTAAATCTCATGCCACTTTTTTTTATGTCTATCTTTACAACCGAGTTACATCAACTATTTTCCACAAGGACAAGTAGTCTGCCTTTCACCAACCTGAATAACAAGTCAGCCAACGACTTGCTGAGTGTTTTTGAATCAAGGCAGCACACAAGGCAAGCTGGAAACCTCCAAGTATCCCCCTACCCACCTCCCTTGGGCTGTTTCTCCCTCTAGATAAAGAAAAATACACTTTAGAAGAGCTTAGTGTCCAACTCAGAATCAATAATCGATCCTCAGCAGCCAGAGATGAAAATATAAGATAAAACTAGAGTTTCATGGTGCACACATGCATCCAAAAAGGTTTGGAAAGGAAACAATCCCTTCTTCTACGCTTTGCATAGTAGCTTCATGTTTACATTTGAAATTCTGCCCTGTCAACCAGCTGGAAGCGGGGAACATGAAATGCTTTCACTTATAATAATGAATGTAGAGGTGTCCAACCAACTTAACATTGCAAATTCAGTCTGGGAACAAACTGAAATGTTCCAGATGAAAATAAAAGCTCAGCCATTATCATGCAGGACCTGTCAGCTGTATTTCTGTGTGAGTGCTCAGGGTGTGAGTTGTGAGCCCTGGAGGCCGTGCTGCTATTTATAGCTGACATTGGCAGAGTTGAGTGAGGACACTGAGTTGCATAAGGACAGACTGAGCAGCAGAGGCAGAGAGAAAACTGCTGTTTCTTGTTTAACTTATATTCAGCATTTTTACCTCGAATTGTATTGCAAGGCTATTTTATTTATACGGCGTTCGTTCTCAAGGTCATTGGCAGGGCTATACAGGAAAACACAGGAGTAGAGAAATAATGAGATTTATTAAGATTAATAAAAAATAAAATTATAGAAAAAAACATAGAATACAATAAAAAAATGTTAAAACAAAAATCTTTATTTGAAGTTCCCAAACAGACGCAATTGTTATAGTTGCAACTAGGGCTGCAACTAACGATTATTTTAAAAATCGATGAATCTGCCGATTATTTTTTCGATTAATCGATGAATCCCGGACAAAAAATATTTTTTATATTAACCTCTTTATTCCAAAATAAACATTTTAGACAGAACAAACAAGCACACACAAGTACAGGTTTCTCATTAACTTGTACTGGTGCAATATGAAAAATAAATGTTTGTTATAAAACTACGTTAAACTTACATGAGAAATGTAGCTGTACATCCACAACAATATATAGAGCTACTTTGTTTCATAAAATGCATAAAAAAGACATTTTGTTTTTAAAAAGCCCCTAAGAGGTTCAAACAATAGGTCCCCCCATTTCATCAAATTAGTTTTTTTTAGACTAGAAGAGTTCTGCCTTTTAAGACAGGAAAGTATAGCAGTTAAAAGTTGCTACTTGAGAAAATACTGAACCATAGAGATAAAAAATAGCCCTGTGATTCAAATTATAAATTGTATTTGGAATAAAAATGAATGAGAGAACTAGGGGTGCTAAAAAACACATCCTCCAAAGACAGATATTTACATGGGAATGTGGCAGATAATTGAAATTGACATATTATGATCTTGATCTTGCTGGATTTTATGCTTTACTTCCATAAATTGCAGGATCTTTTTTTACTTTATCTTTGCTAGAAGATTTAAACTTCAAAAGCCTTGCCTTCATAATTTGCAAAGTTAATTTTTTTTATAAAGGCTGTTTTAATTATTGTGATCAATTTGCGCCCGTCAATCCCGGTAGCATGCGGCGCTTCATTTGCAGTCTGGGCGGCTGCGGCATCCTCTGCGGATGGGGGAACGCCTCCGGCAGCAACTGCTGCTGCAGGGGGCCAAATAGAAGAAGCGATACATGCTTTCCGCGTAGAGTCTGCAAAAGCCGCCAGTGACACGTAAAAGTCACCAGATTTGTAAGCTGAGTAAACTTTTGTAGTAAAAAAATGCTATAGGGGTCTGAAAAGAAGCTAAATATAGCGACAAAGTCACTGAGTTAGCAACACTGCGCACTCTGCAGCGCTGGCTCGCTCTGCCGTAATTTTTTTTCCTTCCCTGTTTCAGTCAAGTGGCAGTGATGGCATTAATCGGATGACGCATTAATCGCGGCTAACACAATTAATCGATGATGAAATTCATTGCCAACGCTTTTTTAAAAGTCGAATTTTATCGATTCATTGTTGCAGCCCTAATTGCAACAGACTAAATATAAAAAACAAGCATGATTTGTTCTCAGTCTAGTTGAAAATAAACACATCATTTTGTTTAACAGGTCATTAATAGATTAGATGCTCTGTAGCCTTTAAATTCCTTTTGTCTCGCCAAGCCCTGATTTCTAACCTTGCATTTTTGGGAATAAAAACAATAACTTTTTTTTATTTTCTAAATCCATGAATACTTTGAATATTACCTCTCTGACAGTGTGAGATAAAATGGTGACACAGACATAAGGTTGTATATTAGATGCATAGATTCTGTAATAAATTCCTCAGGGTTCTTTATTCTGAGCTAAGGGGTCAAGGAGGTGGAAAAAAGTTGCCCCGAGGTTCGAGCTTTGAGGAACCCCAAATGTGACATTTGTTTGCCTAGATTCTTAATTATCCCAATAAACTATCTGAACCGTCAATTAATGACTAAATAGTAGTATCCACACCTCATAATTAAATAATATTTTATATCAGAGAAAGATGTAAAAAAAAAAAAAAAAAAAAAAAGTTTTGATTGGAATTAAAAGGTGGAAATATACTGAAGGAAAAGAAGAGGGCAGGAATCCTGTCTTATATTTTCATGTAACTAATATTCAAGAAAGTTTCCCATTTAGTTGAATAAAAGAGGCTGTTATGAGCAGAGAGTTAATTGGATAGTCAGTAACTAAGTGATAACAGTAATGCAGAGTTATTTAGTTAAAAGAAGCAGTCAAACCTAAAATATAAAAAAAGCACACAATCTCACAATATACAGGCAAAGAGGAAATTCTGCAAGGAGCAAACTAGCTCCAAATAGTAGAGATGCTCCAGACCACTAGGGGGAGACACTCAGCAACCCACAAGTGACCAGAAGATAAACATTACCAGGTATTATTGTATATAGTCCAGGCCCTAATCAAAAGCAACAAACAGGATGCCAGTGATAATTGGAGAGATTAAAGAAAAGTGACGTTTTCCTTTGGATCTTTTAAACATAAACCTGTTTATATCTTCACTAATGATCTAGTCTGAGCTATGAGTTGGTAATCATCTCCCCCTGGTGGGCTGGAGGACTTCTGTCATGAGAAGTTTGCAGCTTTTCTTGCAGCTTTTTGCAGTTGAATGTGTTTTATATGTTAGCATAATTTCTGTTTGCAGCAGGTTTTGTGTCTGCAGTGCGTTTGCACTTTGCTGCTCTCTACTCTCCATGTTGGCAGCATTTATCTTTTGCATTTGTTTTGCATGTTAGCCTAATTGTGTTTTTCATATTCTCTATTTTTGAGTTTCCGATGTTCTTTTTTGTGTTTGCAGCTATTTTTTTGCATCGTCACATATTTATGTGTTTGCAATGTATTTGCCCCTTTTGGCCACTCTAATTATCTCTTTACCAAGACAGTGATTTCATCACAAAGTAAATTCTAACTATTTAAGGAGGTCAAGAGAAAGGGTTGGATTTATGTTGAATTTTAAAGCTGTAGCTGCTTCAGTGCCGTTAAAAAGTAAATGACAAAATCTAGCAACATATTAATAACATTTTTAGAATAGCTCAGTATCTATTCAAAATGAGACTCATAAATTGCTCCTTTTTCCGACCTAAGTACTCTAATTGGAAATTTGGCAACTAATCCACTTTCCGTAGGCAATAAAGCTTTTCATTAAAAGTTGTTCAACACCAGCTGTAATCTCCAGTGTTTATGCAGGGAATAACATCCAGACATTCAGTCTCAGAAGTCGCTGGTAGCCACTTAACCCCTAACCCTTTCCCTTTTAATCTGTAGCAATTTGCTTGTTGTGACAAGCAGTAAGTAACTCTCCAGAGGGACTAGTAGAAGGTCTGTTCAGTCTGAGCGACTCTCTAATTTCCTAATGAGTTACATATTCGGCTTTACTCATTCATCATGGCTAAAAGAGGGGTTTGATCTATCTAGAAACCCTTTGCCCTCTCTTTGTCAGAGCCAAGCCAACCTAATGTAGTAGTTAAAACACAAAATGACATCATAGAGAAGTAAATATTTTATAGATGCCACATTTTAACCTCATCTTTACTCTACATGATCATTTAAAATGTCAATTTTATTATATTTATTATATTATATTTAAATCAATATATTTTTCTACTAAATACAGCCAGATGTTTACATACCAGGAACAAGGATGGGAGTTCAGCAAATAGTTTATGACCATCAACGCTCTATGATGTGCACCAATTTTAGTTATGTAGCATTATTAATGAGGAAAATTTTAAAGTTAGTACCTAGACATTAAAGGAATAGTTAGCCTTCATTTTCTAC
>JAGKQL010000017.1:4628495-4644035 GCA_018398635.1 Cyprinodon brontotheroides
TACATACAAGCAGTGTAAGTTTTTATGTTTAGTGAAAACATGAGCACACAATCACTCTTTGTAGTCTGCAGAATATCGGGTCTGTGGGAAAATGGTTTACTTAGAAATAACCATTTTTTGATTGCTGCTTTTGAGCTGTTCTGTTGCAGCTAATCTTCTGGTCCCTAGAGCACAGTTTGGCCTGAAGTGACCTCAGCCATTCTCCTCTGCAGCACCCTCTCCCTCCCTACCCTTTGCAACAATTCATTATCTGACCTAGCCAAGCGCTCACACGTACCCTGATTCATTTCTCTCCCGTCTTTTGCCTGCACCTCCCTCACACCTCCATCCTACCCGCACTCGCCTGCTTGTAAATGTTGATTGTCCTTTGCAGTTTGTGCCTGCAGCCAGCTCATGCAGGCTCCCACTCCAACACACACACTTACAGGCTGAGTCTTCATCTTTTTATAGCTCAGTCTTGTTAAGCACAGGAAGCAGATCTCTCCCCATCGCACTGTGAATGTCTCCTGCAGCCTTAAGAGATTTGCGTTATATAACCAGCGACTTCTCCAAAGCTTTCTTTAAAAAGTATTAGGGTTATTTGAATGTCATGTCTTCAACCTGCAGTGCTGTGGAAAAAAATGGGTTGATTTGTTTTTTTTTTCTCTTTTCTGACAATGTTTATTCTGCACCAGCCCAGAAGAAAAGGGTACATTGTGTCATTCTATCAGACTGTAGTGTGTTTGCTTTCTTCATGCCTGGTTTGTACAGAAAACAGGCATGAAGAAAAGAAAGAAAACTCTTATTGTAAGCAGGGAGCACAAAGATCATGTGATCGTTAAAAACGGAGGTAACTCAAGATGTTTCCTAGATTGCTGACATGTTTAGAGTGTTTCAGAGGAAGAGGTGTAAACCTGCCTTCGACCTTTTGGAGAAACCACCAGCCTTTCAGTTTCATGTCTGTTCCATTTCTTAAACAGAACTGAGAATCTGGCAGTTATTACCACATGCACACGTTAGAAACTTACAGACAGATCAGAGCGCTCCTCTAAGATACTGTGGATCAATGAACTGGTTGAAGACAAAGGGAATAAAAACTTGAAGTGGAATTACAAAAAAGAAGTTTTAGCTCGGTGAAAAAGCTTTTAGACATAGGGAGAGATCGCAGTAACCTGACTCCGCCAGATGGATTTGCTGGATTTGCTCGCATATCCATCTGGAAACCTTCCGTTAAAGTAATTTTGGAAAGGGGCGAAAATACTGGTTAGCTGATTGGCCTATGTTGGTGATAGGCGGGCCAAATAAACCAATCAGATCAGCGAGAAACATATGGCGTACTAACAGAGCTGCGACGATGAGATCAAACTCTTGCGCAAACCAGTCGGGAGAAGAGCAAAAACATCTTTTCCTCTGAGAAAAGCCTCCAGAGCAGTGTTTTGCTCTTCTTTCAGTGAAGAAATACTCTGTAATTCGATAAAACTTGCTCGATAGCCACGCTAACGCTAGTTTCATGGGATGAAGCCGCCATGTTCTTTAGACTGAACTTTCACGCTTCTCGTTGCGTCACACCTCAACCCGCCTCAAAGCCAACGCTGATTGGGCGTTCGTTTGGTGAACGGCTCCAAATTTTCTTTAACGGAGAGTCTCCAGACTGATCTGCAAGTGAAATCTTGAAAGCTTGCGAGATCAGGATGGTCTCACGCAGGCTAAGATAGCAGTTGCCTTTCTAATGAAAAATAAAAATGATTTACAAATGTCTATACATTACATCTTTATTCACTGCTATGGAAGACGCCATTTATGAGGAATTTGTCAAACATTTTTCTAAAAGCACATCAGATTCTTACGTTTTTTCTAAATATCCTGATAATGCAGGATAATCTGACAAGAGTTGTTAATATAAATGCATGCAAATGTGCCCTCGCCCCTTCCACTCTGGTGCACCTCTCCAAAATTGTAGGCGATCGCAGACAGGAGGCCTCTGATTGGTCAAATCTACATCCGCTCTACACTATGTGTATTTCCTGTTTGGTTCCTTACCAGCTTGTTTTGTTTGTATGACCGCCATTGTGGAAAACGACTCGTGAAGTTGGAGCAGCTAGAAGAGCGAGGGACCCTTTTTCAACCTGGATCCCCGCTCTTTTTCACCACTCCGTTGTTGCACAAACTTGCCCCCACCTCCTCACCGCCTCGGCCGTATCTAGACCCACAGCTATTTTGTGACTGTCCCTCTTGCGTTGTGACGTTGAATAACATAACGCAGATCACACTTCAATGTTAGGCATAAATCTAAAATATCTGTTACACACGGCTGTGGGAGAATAACCAGCCCTTTACTCTTTGATTTATGTCATTCTGTGTTTCTTGGTCATTGGTTTATTTTCCATTTTTTGTTATATTCAAGCTGTGTTGTATTTTTTTAGTTACTCTCTATTGCCCCCTTGTGCCAGTCTCCTTTCCACTTAGCTCCTTCTAGTTACTTCTGTCTACACCTGCTCCATATCAGCTTATTAGTTCTCACATTGTTTCTGCAATGCATTGTATTACATTGTAGGCTAATTAGGTCAAAGTGCAGCACTGTTTTCTGTTCGGCTTGAAAGACTCCTCGTTATGCGGCCGACAGATGTAGCCTTTTTTTCCCCGCCCATCTTGAAATACGGGTCTGTATCTGCTGTATAGCCTTGGGTATCCCATGATTCATTGCGAGTCAAAGTAAGCCGGCAGCTGCTCAGAGGAAAAAGGTAAATAGTGCCGAACAGTGATGAATATTGTAAGTGCAGTTTAATATAATAAAAGTGTTTGAATAGTTCCGTCTAAAATTAACGAAAATAGTTTTTTTTATGCTTATTGATTCAGATATGTGGCGGGTAATGTTTGATTTACTGAAAGGTTTAATCTGTCCCTGTGTGAATGGGTTTAGCTGACATTAAAGCACAGGTTCTAATATCTCTGCAGTGTGGGGACTATAACTCTAATAATCTATTAAAAGAATACGGCTGCTTAAGCTCCTTAAAAAGGTTATTAGCACCCAGAACAGTAGTGAGAAGTTCAGCATCCATTCTTTGCCTGCTGTATTTTCTCTTTTATCCTTTTATTGTGTTTTACTATTTTTAGCTTTGTTTAGCACTTTGTTTCAGCTGTAGCTATATAAAGCGCTGTATAAATAAAGATGATGATGAGTATGCTTTGTGTATCAACTGTCACGGTTGCTAGGCGACAGAGCAGTATGAAACTTGAAAGCAGGAGAAGGCTGGACCTGTTTGAATTCACAGCCAAAAATCTTCTGGTCTCCTTATTTTCGCGGACCTCAGAGGGTCTAGTCCAGGTAGACCGGGTCCTTGGAGGATGCACCCATACAGCCTGGTTCAGTTACCTTGTTGCTCTTATGCTGCATTCACACCGGACGCAGCAGGTCGCAGCAGAAGCAGCGAAGTTTACATGCAAAGTCAATGGTTGGCGCCAACAAGGCGCAGCAAAAGGTCCGTGGCGGCGTTTTGAGCAGCAGGCGCAGTGCTTCTGAGCAGCTGAAGCAGCGTGGCTCGCCGCAAACGGCGCTGCTGCTCAAGATGGAAAAATTAAATTTTGCTGCTTGACGCGCTGAGCGTCAACCAATCAGGGAAGCTGATCTGGGAGCTGGCAGAGAGAGACACATCGCTGATGACACAGCAAGCGCTATGATCACTCCTCTGGAAACAGTTTATTGGCGCATAAATTAACTTAAAATGCAGAAACCTGCCGGCAGAATATGTTAAGCTTTTATTATTCTGGTGCCTGCAGATCGGATTATTTAGATGAAAAACACCTACCAGCGCGCCCCGGTGAACCGCGAGGAGGCGACCCGACCAGAAGGCTGCTGTTGAAGGATTCCCTACTGTCGCGCGCACCGCTGGTATGTGTGGGGGTCTGGCGGCTCCGACAGAAAAAATATTGGAAGGCAGGATTGTAATCTAGATGGACTGCACTGATTAAGTTTTCAGGGTGGATTTTCTCACTTAAAAAACATATTAAAACTACTTTATTCCCAGTGATCACAGCAAATATAGCTGCAAGACAGAGAAAGGATAGTGAAGCTCCGCCCAACGCGCGTCAGACACACTTTTGCTAACTGGTACAAGCAGCAAAAATGAGGCAGCAGACGCGATTTTGCTGCTCCTGCTGCGTCCAGTGTGAACGTAGCATTATGGGTTATTCCTCCATGTCTAGTTTTTGGTTCTTGAGTTTTCTTGTTGATCATTTCTGGACTTTGGATTTTGAGTTTGTACTATTTCATTAAAATTTTCAAGCAATTATCGTTGTCTCTTCAGCTCTGCATTTGGGTCCAACACTACATCCACCAACCCTGACAACTCATATGTTGATTTTAGGCATCTCTTACCTCTACCAACCTGGTCATTTTTTTTATTACGGGTGCAAATTGAATTCCTGGACATTTTTATTTTCTCCCCAAACAATCTTAACTCTACTCACAATGACAGATTAATTAAAACCAAACCACTCTCAGCATTTCCCAGACACAATCTCTTCATTTATTTTATTTCTTGTGCTGCTTTTTAAACATCCTGTCTACAACCGTCTTTTGGAATATTTTCCAACATCAAGGTTTGTATCTTTCAAATTAAACTACAAAATGATTTAATCTTCTTTTCTAAGGGTCTTTTTCTGACTAAAAATAATTTCTTAATTGGATAAGTAAGCTGGTTTAAACATACATGGATAAACATACCTTAAATGTATTAATGAATACAGCTTGACTGTTGGATGTTTATCTGGAATAGTAATGATGGTGTGATCTACAATTAGAAGGGAGGGACAACTTTTGCAATTTGAAGCAGAGCAGCAATTAATTTAGTCATATATATGTTGAAAACTTTGAACTACAGTAATCTGACTGTAAGATCTGGTTAAATTATCTCTGTGCCTTGAGGTGAGATGTTGTGAATTGGCGCTATATAAATAAACCAAATTGAATACAGGCATCCAAATTTCTTTTCCTCTATGAGAGAGTTTGGAATAATACCTCCATAACTGAACTGTGGCTAGATGTGCTTTAAACAGCTGTTTTCTCTCTCTTTCTATTGTGTGTTTTTGGTGGAGAGTCATTTTTAGATTTAGAATCGCTGCCACCTGATACAACAAGAGGAGAAAGTACCACATTTTCTTATAGGACTCAATTTTTTTTAATGCAAAGTTGCTCAAAATCTCTCTGTAGACAAATTTGTTCTACTTAAATTTCCTCATTTTTAGCCTTGAAATGCGTTAAAGATATTGCACTGAAGTAAAAATAACAGCCGCACCAAAATAAACATAGGTCCTCTTTGTGCATATTCAGGAAGCTGGTTAGCGGTGAGGAGTCGGTTTGGAGCACATGAATCTGAGCTGACTGCAGCTGCTCCTCTTCTCTTACAGCTTCCGTTTTGAGGCCGTAGAGATGTAATACTGGAAGATGGGTGCATGAGACAGGCACACAAAACTGCTGGCTTTGTTCCAGGAGTTAATCAAGTGGCTTCTGTATCTCACCGCACCTCCTCCTTCCTCCCACATCGACCTGCCTCTCCACCCAACCCCTATAGGAGGACAGCTTATCCCTGCTCTGCTCTGCTGGGCTCTGTGTTGCCTTCCTGGCTTTGACAGCAGAGCCCTTTCACCTACATTCACTGAGAGAGCCACACACGCACACATACAGACATATATGCATATGCATATATATATATATATATATATATATATATATATATATATATGCCTGCGCAGTATCGTCAAGCATAGAGCAGCAGTGCTCTGCAGTCTGCCATGCTTCTTTACAGCAGGAAAAATATTTACCATCTGTCTAAATTCCCTGACTCTCCCTTCTTCCCTTCACTTATTTCTACTTTCTCTTTTTTCAGTAAAAAAAAAAAGAAAAAAGCAAGTGGAAAAACTGTTTATTTTGCCAATTTCAATGGTTTCACTGCTAAGTTTTAGCAGACAAACTGTGCTTTCCAGGGTTACAGTTACTTCAAGGGCAAAAAATGTCAAGGCAAGAGTTCCTTACATTCATCTGAAGATTCGTCTGTTTTCATTTCACACAAGGACTGCAAAGACACAACCAGGGTGATAGTTCTGCTTCCAAAGCTGAATTGAAATAAGGTGAGTGAGAACATCTTGTTTTAATGGAGGTCAAAGCACCTGGTTTCCTTTAGTGCGCATCGACTCAATGCTATCTCTAAAGAGAGTTTTCTCTATTTGTCGGGTTACAGCCACAAACAAAGTATTTTATACAGATTTATGTGACAGACTGAATCCCAGGAGGTCAGAGTACAGGCAAGAGATCGGAACCGAGCGGACGAAGGAAGGCAGGATAATCTAGAGGGCAAAGCCTGTGTCGAAGACATGCTTAGTAGTCAGAGCTAGGAGATCAGAGGGCCGAAGGGAAATCCAAAATGGTGTCGGGAAACAGTTCCAGGTTTGGTCCACAGACGGGCAGAATCCAGCCGGAGTCCGAAGACAGGTCAGGCAAAGAGATCAGAACGGGAACAAGCAGGCTGAGAGGTCAGGAGGCTGAACATGTCAAGATCAGGCAATCAGAACATAGAGGAACACTAGAGAAACTCTGACCAAAGACTCAAATAATCTGGCACTGATGACTGGAAGGAGGCAGGTTAAATAGAGACTGGAGCAGGTGGATCTGATGAACAGTGATGAGAACTGGGCAGAGCTAAGCAGGTGAGTGAAATGAGTGATCAGACATCAGTGCTGAGATCATGACACATAAGGTAGGACACAATAAAGAGGCAGAAGAAATATAATTGATAATTCTTAAAATTACAAAGAAATTGAAACCTTGAGATTTTGGTATACATCTCTCTTTATTCCTCTTTTCTTTATACCCGCCGCCCTCAGTCCCCTGCTCTAGCCTGTCAAAACCACAGCCAGCCATCATCGGCAAAGAAAAGGTTTTATAATTTCCATTCATTTGTGTTGATACTTCTGTTCAACAATGGAAGTATTTTGTCTTTGTGTGATTCCAGTTTGTTAAATCCACCTACATGTGCACAGCTACTAACGTTCTAGCTACTGGTTGAAGCCTGTTTATGTTAGAACGACTCAGTCAAATCCAAACCATCCCAAGCTGCTTTTCCAATAAGTGGTGCGGTCTGAGTTGCTGTGGTCTGAAACTGTTTGAATGACATGTGAAGGTTAAACCAAATGCTTTGAAGGTGCGAACAACAGCAAAGGTCAGAGGTCACCCAACGGCTTGTATTAGCTAACTGTGTTTAGAAGACTTCCCTGATCGCAGGATTGTGGTTAGTGATGTTTTTCTGATGTATGGGATAGATTGATAATGGAAGATCTCAAAATATTGGACCAGACCAGACAGAATTACACCGTACTCCTCAGTGGAAACAAGTTATAAAAGAACATCTAACCAGTTTGTCACAGAATCTTAAAGTTGAAAACTGCTGTTTGCAAAAACTTTCTGTCCCACTTTTTTGAGCTTCGGTTATTTATAGGGGTGTAAATCACATCCATCATGGCGATTCGATCCAGCATCCATTTCCTGACCCAACGATTCGATTATTTTCGATACTCAAGAATACACCATGATTCGATTCGATTAATCGGTTTTATTATTATTTTTCTTTTTACACCTTACAGGCTAAACAAAGTTTCAAGTTTGAAATAAATCAATGAAAGCTGTGATATCGTTATGTTTTTTTTTTTTTAGAAACAACAGCAAATAACAGAAGTAGAAAAGTTGCATCAAAAACTACTGCAAAATACTGCACATAATCAATGCAAAGAGTGCAATTCAATACCTCGGCTCCAGACGTCCCCCCTCCACAGACGCTCCGCTGCTCCTCTCCTGAATTGTAGCTGACCGCAGACAGGAGGCCGGCTTGTTTTGTTTTTATGACCGGAAATTGCGGAAAACAACTCGCGGAAGTTTGACCCAGCTAGAAGAAGCGAGGTGCTTGGAGAACGCTGGGACCGCTTTTTCCAGCTGAATCTCTGCTCTTTTTGGCCCTCATGTCCCTCCGTGGAGTGGGACTAAACTCGCCCCCACTTCCTCGCCGCCTCTCGGCCATATCTAGACCCACAGCGTGTAGCGCAGACCACGCTTCAATATTGAGCATAAATCAAAAATGTCTGTGTCAAGCTCACTGCAACACACTGCTGTAGAGTATAACCAGGAGGCGAGGTAGGAGGGCAAAAAAATAGGTTTAGCGCCACCGCAGCACGGGAGGGAGAATTACGCCCAGGAGGAAATGGATAAAAATAGACCGGAGGAAAAATAAAAACATGAATCAATACTCTTGCATCGGATCGTCAGCTGTTGGATCGACGCATCGTTACAAAACGATTATTGTTTACACCCCTAGTTATTTATTGAAGTAGAACAAACAAAAAAGAGGAAAAAGGTATGAAAATATTGTCTTTATATACACTTGTCAGTGTTTTGGGGATTTGGCTCAAATAAGATAAAAAAAAATTCAGTTAAACGCTGATTTATACTAAGAAACCAGGTCGTCTGCGTGTGTCGCAGTTAACGCAGCTTTGCCGCCGCCCCTTCCGCAGACACTCTGGTACACCTCTCTAAAGCTGTAGGTGACCGCAGAAAGGAGGCCTCTGATTGGTCAAATCTACATCTGTTCTACACATATCTCCTGTTTGGAACCTTACCGGCTTGTTTTGTTTGTATGACGGCTATTGAGGAAAACAACTTGTGAGGTTGGAGCAGCTAGAAGAATGAGGTGCGGCGTAGAATAACATAGTGCAGACCAAAATTATAAATTGGGCACAAATCAAAAATATCTGCAACAAGCTCAGTTTGACACACTTTTGTGGAAGGATAACCGGCCCTAAAAGCAGGGACAGGAGGTTTACATGTTTGTCCATGTGTGCTTGTGTTTAATGCTTCTTCCCAACTGTGCATTGATGTGGTCGGGAGGATACAGTGAATAATCTAACTAAAAAAACTCTACATATATTTGATTAAAAACATCCTATGTCAACGTTATCTGCAGTTATATATCAAGTGACTGGACCTACCCATTGCTAACTTGTTTTGAACTACTTTATAAAGTTAGGATAGACTTTATTTAAATAAGGGTTTTAACACTAATATGACGCTAAGGTGCATGTTTTTCCTGATAGTCTCCTTACATTTTGTTTCTAAAATAGACCAGATTCTCCTCTTGTCTGAAGGGTACCCTTTACTTTCACTCAGAAACAATCACAAGACGTTAAGAATGGAGGGATTTTTTATCTGATTTAGGATAAAATATAATAAAAACATTTTTTACCCAATATTGTTTTATTAATCTCTTACATTTGCATTGAAAATCTATTTGAATTCCAATTGAACAACTCTTCAAGATAAACCTTCATTCTAAAATATGATATCTATGCTAAACTGAAATACTATTGAATTAGTTTTTATTACAGTTTTCAAATATTTATTTTCCTTTGTTTGCATAGTCCCTTATTAATTTAGTTTAACATGTTTGGTCAAGAGTTTTTAATTGAAATATGTTTTACCTGGAGTTTAATGATCTTTATAAATGATTTTATTTTGAATGTCTGTTGCTGTGAATTTACTCAATATTTTTGCAGACTCAACTGTTTTGATCTGAGCTTGAATCAAACTTTTTGTCCTAACAAAATACCCATCATGTCCCCACCATACCTGTCCAGTTTTGAATTTGGAAATACTTGAAATTTTACGACATCCACTGCGAGCCGTCTGACTATACCATACCATACCAACTTTATTTATGAAGCACTTTATGCACCGGACAGGACCAAAGTGCTGTAGACAATCATAAAATGCAATAAAATTATAAAATAGAAAAAAAACAAGTGTAAAATACTTATTAGTATAGAAACAGAATAAAACAAAGTGACTATCCCAGTCACGCCCCATTAATTTATGACAGGTGCATAAGAAATTGCTGTGGCATCTCACAGCTTGCTATAAACGAATGGAGAAATCTTGCAAAACAGTCTGTCTTTGCAAGAATCAGCTCTAAGAGGTCCACAGCCTTTGATCGGTCTCCAGTTTATGGTCCTGACTACTTAACTTGAGCAGGGTTTGAGGAATGAAGTCAATTCATCCATGTTGTCTCTGTTCTCCCTGATGTGTCTGCCCTGTGAGAGAAAACATATCAAAGAGATTGATGGTCTGTGATGTGATACCTTTGTCCCAAAGGACGGTGGGTGGTAGGATCACATGTCCCTGTGGGAGTGTCCTGTGATGGTCTTTCAAGAGGGGGTTGGCTGCAGTTTGTAGAGGAGTTCCAAAAAAAGTAAAAAAAAAAAACAATCCACTGGATTTGTTTCCAAATTTGAAGATGTTTCGCTTCCCATCCAGGAAGCTTTTTTTATTGTTAGTCAAGCAGTTCAGAAAGTAACCTATAAATAATCTGATTATGGATTAATTGCATAGATAAAAATGTGACTTTTTTTGCAGAATTCTTCTTTGTTATGGTGTGTATATATAATGGCTTAACTAATGGATTGAAATGATCCTTTTTATGAGACCCTTCACATTAATACCTTTGCTTTGTCCTTTTAAATTGTATTTCTCTTCATAATTTGTGTTTGTTTCAGCCAGCTCATAAATTGTAGATTCTATAGCCGTTTACCCCACAGATTACTCAACAGATGTGAACAGTTGCTATAAGGCTCTGATCTGCTGACAGTTTCTTCCTGCTTCATTCCTGTCGGACGCCCAGGGTGCTCGATAAGAAGCAGCAGGTAGATTAGGCAACGCTAAGGCTAACATTTAACCAGCTTCTGTTAAAACATCTTCTCACTGCACCATTAGGCCAGCTTTAAACATTCAAATAACAAGCGAATGCTTTATGTCGAAATTCCATGTTTTTTTTTTTTTTGTTCCATTCATGTTCCTTACATGAAACATGAAGGATGCTTCCAAACCGTATTACAGACGAGACAAAAAAGAAAGGACTGGGTGTTCAGTATTTGTACTGAACACGTTTCTATCTTTGTAACATCATTCCTTATTCACAGCAAAAGTTGATAGTGTTGCCAAGGAAACTCAGGAAGTCTGTCATTGGTTGAGCTGTATCCAGGCGGCCAATCTCACCAATGAAACGCTCAAATCTCAGAGCAACATAATAACACACTCTCTCTCTCTCTCTCTCTCTCTCTGACACAAATACTTGGCTTGTGTTTGGGGGCTGCAGCATATTGAAATATTACACAGTATTCACTATTTGTTCCTGTTATTACCACAGACCTTTCAATCTGTCTTTTATATAGACAAAAAGTAGAAACTGGATTCATTTTTTGCATTTCTGCTCTCAATCTGTCCTCTGAGCTCAAAATCGCTGCTTGTCAGGTTTTTCCTTTACTGCTTTTACAGTTTAAAATATAAGTCTTTAAGCTGTTTTTTTTTTTAAGTCCTGGGCTGTCTAAAATGATGTGTTGTGTGAAGATATATATATATATATATATATAGAGAGGAGAGAGAGAGAGAGAGAGAGAGAGAGAGAGAAGAGAGAGAGAGAGAGAGAGAGAGAGAGAGAGAGAGAGAGAGAGAGAGAGAGAGAGAGAGAGAGAGAGAGAGAGAGAAAAGAATACAATAGAAAATCCCTTTATTGTCCCACAATGGGGAAATTCTGGTGTTTATAGCAGCAAAAAGATTATAGAAAAACTGGTCATGTGGCCCTTAGAAAAATGTCTAAGAATAAGTGAGAAGTTAAAAGATAAACAATAAAATACTGTACTGTAAAGTTTTTAAAAAGTATAAACACTGCACCTGGAGAATAAATAACCAATAAGCAGCTGTGGACATATTTACTGTAATGGACACTTAAAAAATAGCAGCAACATCAGAGATGTGCAAAATTACATGTTATATATATATATATATATATATATATATATATATATATATATATATATATATACACAACCGTTCCAACGTTTTGGGGTCACAGTGAAATGTCCTTATTTTTGAAGGAATAGCACTGTACTTTGCAATGAGAATAACTTTAAACTAGTCTTAACTTTTAAAGAAATACACTCTATACATTGCTAATGTGGTAAATGACTATTCTAACTGCAAATGTCTGGTTTTTGGTGGAATATCTATATAGGTGTATAGAGGCCCATTTCCAGCAACTATCACTCCAGTGTTCTAATTAGGGATGTTTTGCTTGATGCCATTTTTTGGGCCCTGATACCCGATACCTGGCTGGGCAGTATGGGCGATACCATAATAATGTAAAATAATTGCCATCATGGCTTTGTCAAGCTGCTGCCTACAGCATGAAGCAGAAATCTAGCCTAAAAGTGAAACCAGTAGAACTTTTTGCCTACCAGGAGTAGGTGACAATAGTTGAATAAATTTATGGCTCTCAAAATGGTAGCTGTGCCCTATTTGTTAATTGCTACGCGTCACCGGTACACCATTTTAGGGCAGTATCTGAGCCGCGTCGATACTGGTAGCAGTATTTATTTCTTGCAAAATGTATGTGAATGAATTTAATGTGTTTGCTTCGTACATTGAAGGATAATTGATGATAAGAAAACCCTTGTGCAATCATGTTCCGCATCTGAAAACAGTTTAGCTTTCGTCACAGAAGCTACAAAACGACCTTCCTTTGAGCAGATTGAGTTTCTGGGCATCACATTTGTGAGGTCAATTAAACGCTCAATGACCAGAAAAAGAGACTTTCATCTGAAACTCAACAGTTTATTCTTGTTCTTAGGCTATTCCATGTGAGAAATTGCTAAGAAATTGAAAATTTCCTACAAAGGTGTGTACTACTCCCTTCAGAGGACAGCACAAACAGGCTCTAACCAGAGTAGAAAAAGAAGTGGGAGGCCGCGTTGCACAACTGAGCAAGAAGATAAGAACATTAGAGTCTCTCGTTTGAGAAACAGACGCCTCACAGGTCCCCAAAGGGGCAAAGCAAAACTCGGGATCTACGAAACAGAAACAGGTTACAATCAGAACAATAATCAGAATGCTAGACTTACTCTCACCAAATAGCCCTAATAATCTGGCACTGATGGCAGGAAAAGAAACAGCATAAATAGCTGCAGGGGCCAGGTGAATTAGCAGCAGGACCAGTTAGACAGGAGAGCAGGGGCAGATAAAAAAAAAAAAAGCCAACCATCAGTGCCAAAACCATGAAATTATGGCGATATCGGATTTGATCATTTGGACCAAAGTAGCTTTTACAGATCATAATAACCTGTGTCTACTTCTCCAGCTTTTTAAAAAGCTTAAAACATACTAGAGACAATACAGAAAAGTCAGGAGCATAAGAGCTCACTGATTGATTAAACCGGCTATTTAAACTTGTCTAAGTCCGAAATAACCCAACACCAAATTCCTACATATGTACTTCACAATTTTAACATAATTATAGCAATGATTGCTTGAAAGACGGATAATTAACCACCGGATGAAACACATACTTGAAACTCTTATATCCGCACTTATCTTATGAGGTAATTTTCTCCCACCAGGACCAAAGAGTTGTTTCTGCCATCTAAGACGTCAGCATCATCAGTGCTGGTCAGTCAGAGGCTCCTAGACTTAGTGACTAAGAGGTTCCAATCAGATTCCAGTCACTTGGTTTTGATTAACTTCTCTGCGCTCATTATTGCCTCATTGAGTCACATAAGCAGTCGCTGTAATCATTTAAAATCTGACAGATTTTCAGAGGAAAATCTGCTAAAGGCCTTTTAACGATGGGAAATATTGTAACAAAGAAGAAGTCTGCAAAAAAGTCAAATTTTTATGTATGCAATTAATCCATAATCCGATTATTTATAGGTTACTTTCTGAACTGCTTGACTAACAATAAAAAAAAAAAAACATGTGCCTTATCATTTCAAGGTTGTGGTCAATGTTATTTCTCATCATGCACTTCTCCTGCACTCCCAGCGGACAAGAAAATCTATGTTGTGCATAAAATATAAAATCAAATAAAATCCAACATAAACGGTAAAATGTAAAAGAAAATAATGAAAAAATACTTTTTCCCTGAATTTCGCTTCATTATATAGAGAAATGGAGAATGGGTGTTTTTGCTTGCCATACAAAATTAAATATACACAAACGCTTAAACGCTCAAAATGGCCAGAAAAAGAGAACTTTCATCTGAAACTCGACAGTCTATTCTTGTTCTTAGAAATGAAGGCTATTCCATGTAAGAAATTGCTAAGAAATAAAAAATTCTGTACTACTCCCTTCAGAGGACAGCACAAATAGGCTCTAACCACAGTAGAAAAAGAAGTGGGAGGCCGCGTTGCACAACTGAGCAAGAAGATAAGTACATTAGAGTCTCTAGTTTGAGAAACAGATGCCTCACAGGTCCCCACCTGGCATCTTCATTAAATAGTACCCGCAGTAGCTTGTTTTTATACATACAGCTCCTTTAAGCATGTTTTTATTTTTGTTTAAACTTTTACATATTTGACTAATGTTGACATAGTGTGAGAGGCGGAAACGAATTTCTAATTGTTCATTTGAGATAAAAAAAATAAATAAATAAGCTAATAAATAAGATTCTGATTTTGATTATTATACAAGATGGGAGTTAGACCCTGAACTGGGTACCATTTTATCACAAAATAAAAGCATGACTTAGTAATCATGACCCATCTTACTTTTTTTTCCCTCTCAAAGTGATGGAGAGAATGAGAGCTTGCAAATAGAAGGGTATCGCCAATATAGACTGAATTTGAATTGCACAGACTCAAACTGTGACTTAACTTATTTGAAGTTAAGAGCATTGTTTTGACCCAGAATTAATTCACTTTAAAAATGTAAAAGATCTTTTGTTGTATTTAAAACTCAGTTGCTCCATTTTTATTCTGAGGCGTACATGTACAATGACACTGGAACTAGGTGAGCTTTATCAGAGGGAAGGTGGAACAGCGTGGCAGAATGAGAGAAGAAAAACTAAAGGAGGGAGACTAATTTACACAAAAAAAAAAAAAACTCAAAGGAGAACAACTGTAGCACAAGAAAATACTAAAATATAGAAAAGAAGAATGAATAAGAAGCTAAACCCAAAGGATTGACCCCAAAATAGCTTATCCAATCCAAATAACCTTATCATGCAAAAAAATACAAAAATAAATGCAGAAATGAGAAAATCAAAAACTCAAGGAATAATAAAATATTCACACATCACTTTTTTTTATTTTAAAATTATTTTCTTTAAGAATATGGGATGTAAGTTAATAAGACATAGAAATATATTATTTCTGAATAGAGTGATGCTATAATTCCACATTAAATATGTTCAAACAAAAATCATTCAGATACCTGTCAGTCACACCTATATGAGTTAAAGCCAGGCGTATTATCCATAATGGGCTCATAGAGCGGTCTCAGGTTAAATAAAAACCACAAGCTGCTGAAACACCTGGTGTAATTTCTTCTGTGCAGCATATAATCTGAGTGTTGTGTAAAGTGCCAGGGGAAAGACCCCGTCACAAGCAGTTTGATGCTGGTATTTCACATCCTTCCATCTCTATAACGTTGCACACACACACACACACACACACACACACACACACACACACACACAC
>JAGKQL010000017.1:4644045-4655865 GCA_018398635.1 Cyprinodon brontotheroides
CACACACACACACACACACACACACACACACACACACACACACACACTTATCTGCACGCCATTCCTCCTGGAGTAATGAGTGCGTGTGTAGATGCTTTGATCTACAGAGCTCCCTCCAGTGTGGCAGTCGCTTCACTTGAAGCACTTAAAGACAGAGAACAGGTGGCAAAGCAGAGATACAGTACTAAGACGGGAAATGATAGAAAACTGCTCACTTCTTCTGAACTTCAT
The DNA here is from genome assembly GCA_018398635.1 of Cyprinodon brontotheroides. Classification (NCBI taxonomy): domain Eukaryota; kingdom Metazoa; phylum Chordata; class Actinopteri; order Cyprinodontiformes; family Cyprinodontidae; genus Cyprinodon; species Cyprinodon brontotheroides. The sequence goes on from JAGKQL010000017.1 coordinate 4,644,277, forward strand.
TTCTAATTGATAGTTACTGCAAGGGTCATTTGAAAAAGTTATAGGAATTTTCAACGAACCAAAATATGACCAAAGAACACTAACATACACGTACCAGCAAAAGGATTTACAGCATCTGCGGCTTTTTCTTTAGTATTTTCACTGCACTTTGATGTCATCTAATCGTCAGCCTGGTTGACTGTTTATATGTTAACATCCATCAACATTAATCAATTGGAGAACCCTCATGTGTCTAGCATCGTTTCCTGGGAGGACAGGTCTTTGGTTCCTCACAACCACTATTGAGCATTTTTATGTTGAAATGTTAGACATAATAAGTGCAATAAGCGGGTGTGTTATGGGTGATCTACAAAGATTGCTACACAAATGTTGAGATCGACAAACTGGTTTGGTTCTGGCCATTAAAATGAGCAGATTACCTGTTCTACAGCCAGTTTGAGAGCCGCCATGCAAGAAAGATGAGGTTCTGAGCCATTACGTTGGGGTAATAATTAAAATTTTGAAAAAAAAGATCATTCTAAATTATATTTATAGTGCATCTTATAGGTAACCCATATAAAAGTGCCACAAATAAAAACAAATATAATGATATTAACTAAAGTTATTATTAATATTAGTTGTAATAAGTTGTTTTCTGATGGTCCAAATGAGCACAGAAACTCTAACCACCAATGCCTCCTTTGTGACAACAGTATCCAGAGATATTTTTGGTGAGAGTTTCCACCTGACTTTCCAAAGTACTAAATTCCAAAACGATTAGAAAAACTGCGGCCGCAGTTGAGTTTGGCAAGATTTGGTCCCCCAAAAAATTTCAGCGATACCAGCAGTGATTAGTGTATAAGCATACGGTAATGGCAAATATAGTATGTAAAATAGTACCATCATGGCACATTGATCCCCAGCTGTGAAGCGGGAAAAAATCTAATACAAAAGGAATGAATGCCTACCAGGGAGTGGGTGACAATGGCGTTTCGGGTATCGATGCTTATTTTAGTTTGAGGTACTGCGCTGAACCGTCACCACCATTTTAGAGCAAATATATGTTCATTAGTGTATGACTTATATGACCATGGACTCAGGTAAAAAGAGGTTTGAGCCCGTTCCTGTTGAACTCCAAACAAAAATCACTGCACCTTTTTTAAAGATCTGTTCTGTAAGTAGAAACAAGTTTGCACATATTTTAGGACACACAAACATTCTGAAGAGCAAGCCCTATGAAGTTCAGTAAATATGAGATAAGGGTGAGTAGAAGTAGCTTTTATTCTAGAAACATATATCTAAATATAAGTACTTGAATTGTGTTTTTGCTATATAATATTTTTATAGCTTTATGAACTGCACAGAAATGGGCTTTTCCATTTTTACAGAAATATGTTGGAAACTGACTGCTGTAAAGATGAGAGAAAAGCCTCTGAAGTCCCATGCATAAAACATGAGCTTTGACAGGCTGAAAAGGGATCACTGCCTTCACACCCTGCTAAGGTTCTTCTGATTACAAGGAATTATTCTGACCCTCTTCTTTTTCAGATCATCTTACATCTGCCCCTTTAATATTTACAGCTTTTATATCAGCTCTATTCAAAAAGATATCCAAACTTATTGTTGTTTTTTTACTTACATCTTTTTCTTTAAAGATTTCAGCACCATCACAAACAGTCATCTATTTCCTCTGCAGCAGGCCTCTCAGCAGTCCCTACTGCTCATTGAAGCATTTCCACTTACATGTATACATGTCACTGACCGCTCTGCAAGAGCATGGTGGGGACCAGCACCACTGGGCCGTGAAATTACCTGAATTGTAGTCAAATGTGCAGCCCGCTGCACACCGTCCCCTCATCCTTCTACCCTCAGATGAGCACACACAGTTAGGGGAGGGGGTGATGGTAAGTTTTCTCTTGTATAAATGTTGATATGCGGCGTTCAAACAAGATAATAAAGAAAGCCTGAGACTAACCACTGTGTTTTCACCTCCTCCCAATCTTTTATCCTTCACTCATTTTTATGTATGTTAGAAAAAAAATAATGGACCCTTTTTATTTCATCTACTTAACCTTATTTAGTAATTTTATCACAATTGTTTCACGTCATGCCCTGCTAACATGAGGCATTGATGTAGAGTAAGTAAATATGCTTAATCAGAAAAAATGTTGCATTACTTTTTCCAGTGCTGGTGGGCACTTTATGGTTTAAACTGTTTCAGGATAATCTTATAGTATTTTCAAAGTATCTATGACATATTTGTTTTCATAACTGATCTTAATCATTTCTAAAATAAAATAAGAAGGCCTTTCATTTCATAACTTTTATTCTCTTTGTGTTTTAGTCACATTTGGCTGGGGGGGTTAGGGGAGACGTTGTACAGACTCTTCTCTAGCTGTTTAACTTGTGATTTTAACAAGGCGGGCGCCTGTTTTTGCTCTTTTGGGACGATGAATATCGTAATTTTTTCCTAACGAAACCCCATTAATTTGCCACAGAAATCTGGGCAGAAACTGCAGCCTCACCAGAAGAGTCAGACACAGTTGAAACATTTAAACCATTCCAATAACCATAAAACTTAAAAAAAAAAAAAAAAGAAATGTAAGAAAACTAGAGCTGATTAATAGATTATTACAAAAACATTTTAAGTTATGCGATTATTCATAAATCCTCATTAAGCTTAAAAGAAAATAGCCACTATTAGATCTTGTCCGTGTATCGATTTTATCTGTTCCTGCCGATATCATCTTGATGCAATAATTATACCACTTTGCAGGACTCTACTTTACCCCATCAGTTTTCAAACACTTCTATTGTCATTTTCTAGAACTGGTGCAGGCTAGTTTTGTTCCTGCTCAGAAAAAAGAAGGATCAGACATGGGAAGATGTCTGCTTCTGTCTCCTTGAACCGTAGTGGGCCTCAGCAGATGGTCACTTACACTGAGCCTGGTTCTGCTGAAGGTTTCTTCCTGTTAAAAGGGAGTTTTCCTCTCCACTGTTGCTACATGCATGCTTAGTGTGAGGGATTGCTAAAGAATCAATGACAAAATGCAAGCAATAATAATCTTCACAAAGTAATCCCTGAGGAGCATATCTTGAAAGTCGATGACTCGATACAATCAACTGGTTTTCGTCTCCACAAAAAGTCCTATTTTCAGTTTGCTACAAGCTATTTAGCTGCCACATTAAATCATAGTAGGACTGCAAAGCTAAAAGCACAGAACTGATTGTATGGGTCATTAGGAGGCCTCTAATGGCAGGCATACACGGTACAATATTTTCAAATCTTGTTTTCAGCTACAGTTCAAATTGTGCCAGCCAAAAGAGCCACACAGGGTTTTACAAAAGTTCTCCACCTCACAATTTCTGTTCTGAAACTGTACGGCCCGACACTCTGATGTGATCTACCTGCTCCCACTGTACGTCCAAAAACCACATGTCGGGAATCAGCACCAAGAGATGGAGCTGGCCGGATTAAGTCAGTCTTAGAGAAGAAGAATTCCCTTGTTTTGCGCATGCACAGTGAGCAAGGTTCAGAATTAAATCAGCTCATTGACACTCTTTTGACCACTAAAACCTGACGAGGGGCCAAAATGGAAGATTTCAAACATTGATTTACTTCTCAACCTAATGATTCACTGATCAGGAGGGTGGAGGAAGTCATCAGAGGCTAATCGCCTCTCGTTACTTCCTATATGCTATACCATGAGGCAGGTGGCATGATCCAAAAGATTCCTTCGCACGACTGGAGAATCAGCAAAAACAAATGGCAGTGTAGCTATGCCAGCCTTACCAGAGCTCAGATTTGGCATGCTAGAGAGGATGGAAGTCAGCATATTTGAGTCAGATTCTTGGAGCCAAATCGAACCTTAAACCTGCAGAAGCATGGACATCCTGGTTTTAGGCCCCGTCCACCACCGAGGGTCAAAACGAACACTAAACGCTAATATTTTCCAGAACGTTTGTCGTAAATGGCGACTTGGAGACATATAAAATAAATGTGATGCGTCCACGGGCGCTAATGCATGAAAACGCTGCAAAATGTATGCCAGGCCTGTAAGTGGCTGTAAGTGCCAAAGCAAAAATAGGCAACGAAATGTGCGGGCATGCTCACTAATATTTATACATCACTTCGCCCGGTTGCGGGTCCATTTTCGTGGCTTAGTCAAAGTCATCAGGTGCTGTTCGCTATGTGGTCGATAGCTGCTCTGTTCTTCCTGGAGATGTTCCAGAAGAAGAAAGATTCTGTTGTAAGCCCCACAGCAGGTGAGTAGCATGAGCAGCAAACATTCAACATTCACAGTACGGCGCCATTGTTGTTTTGATACTGTATGTAGCGCGTATATGCGTGTTTAGAGGCGGCCTTCCATGACGCATCGTGTAAAATACTTGGTTCTAGAGCTTAAAGATGGAAACGCCAAAACGGCGATTTTCAAAAATCTTCCCACTCTGAAGGCTGAATAAAAAAAAGATGGTTTACAGACCCCGAAACGGCAAAACCCCGTGTGGATGAGAGAGGCTGGTTTGAGTGAAAAATTTGTCGCGTTTGCATTGTGGTTTGAAACTACGTGTAGGACAGGGGCCTTCAATTACAAACCACTTTTTTTTGTTCGGGAGACCTCTCATAATAGCCTAGTTCTTGTGCTACAGGTTAATGTCATATCTGAACTATTATTCAGAAAAAAGCTGTAAAGACTTAGCTGTAACTGCTGCATTGGAAAATAATAGAACCTGGTGGACGTAACGAACACAAAAATGAAAGCTTAGAACATGACTGTTTTGTTTTTCCTAAAAGTACACACAAAAATTGTATCTCTCTTACATAAAATCCCAATAAATGCACTGGGTGCTTCTGGAGAATAAGTACTTTTGGCTTGGATGCGAGTCTAGTTTTAAAGAGGGTAGAGCAGCTTATTGCTGCCACGGATCAGACACTGAGCTCCCCATGGCCCCCTGCTATAGCAACATCTAGAGCTTTTTATCCACACAAACAGATCCACACACCAGTAGACTGCTGCACAAGGCTTCCTGTGTGCTCTGAAAGGAAAGGAGCTGCAACGCTGGAATGCTAAACCCGAGTGTGGAAAATTGATTGGAATGTTGTGTAGACTGTGTGTGTGTGTTTGTGTGTGTGTGTGTGTATTACACAGTACAGGGTTTGTCTGTGCCTGTGTGTAATGAAGGGCAGAGCGCTGGTGCCTGTGACTACTTGTCTGTTTGCATGTGGGCCTTTCAAGGAAAACACCACCACCCTGAAAATGATGTTTTGTTTCTGATGATTAGTGATATTGGTGTAAATGCTACCATGAGTTAAGAAGTGGGCAGACTAGATCTACATAAATAAACAAAGCTGGAGAAGGAACAAAATGAGAATCTATTCTTACATCTTAAAACAATGGTGTCTTCAATCTTCATGCGAGTACTTTGGCTAAAAAAGCCTTATTTAGTAGGCTAGATAAGAAGAGCTAAGCTAATTGTGCCGCTTGGTGTCTATCTGCGATAAGTCTCTATCCAAATTAAGTGTCAATTTTAATTGTTTACAATGAAATCTACAAATGGTAACAGGGCATCTAAAGGATGTTATGAGGATTTATAAACAATTTAAATGTCGGGGCTTGAAAGGGTACTAATGTAGGAGTGACCAAAGCGTCCGTATTTCCGCGTCCTGTCACGAAGCGTCCAGGTTTTTTTTTAGAAAGTGAGGAAATGTCCTGTTTTTTAAATTACCTTCATTGGACCATTAAATTATACAGGCACTAGGGGCACTGTGCGCTGACGTAATCCCTGCCTCAGCGCGTCAGTCAGTGCGGGCAGCCCTGTTCATAATCAGAGGCTCTGATAGCGTGGCTGTCAGTACGCCAACAACATGCAAAAGCGCAAATGCATGTTTACCCGACGATTTACAAAAGAGTTTCCCGCGCGCGGCTTTTAATCGGAATCGAGACACGCGGGGGGTCTTGGCACAGTGTGCGCAAAGCAGGCACATATGTCCAAAGAAGTGACCGAACGCGCGAAGGCCGCACGGCTACTAACACTGCTTAGTTATGAGTAATCAAATTCAATTACTTTGACCGTAACCATATAACGCAGCCGTACTGCACCCCTGCTACTGCACGCTACTGATCGCATTAATTAACCTTTTTTTCATGATAGACCTGCAGTATAGACTTGCTTTGCCGCGAGAGAGGGTGGATGAGGAATGGCTGATGGCATAGTGAGATTCCATCCGTCAGTTGGGTAGGTGGGTGCCGACTAACATACAGCACACACAGAGAGATGGAGAGTGAGGAGGACTCCAGCAGCAAAACATCAATTTCCAGATGGAAATACCGGTGTTACGCCGAGCGCGCTTTCCCCATCAGATACGGTTTCCCTGCATCTCCGCACAGCCAGGCGGCATGACTCACCGCGCGGTAAAACGCCGCGATGCTGGCTAAAGGCACGCAGAATAGTCGCCAGCCGCACAGGAGAACTATGGAGAGCTAAACCCGATCAAATGATAGCCTGGATGGATGGATGGATGGATGGATGGATGGATGCATTGGATGGATGGATGGATGGATGATGCTCTGCCTTTTCTGTACCTACTGTATTTTTTATTTTAAACATTATTTGATGGCCTTTGTGGCAGGGATGGAGATCCATATTTTATGTCACACACAGAGGTATAGATTTAATATAGATGAGTTAGATAGATGTTCCAGTATCTATAACAACCCAAACACAGATTTGTGAATTAGACATCCCCAAGCTATTAATTTCACCAGATCTGAATGCCCTGTTAATAAACTTCCCATGCATGCCTCCCCTGATGTCAGGCTGACGCTGAGCTGCACAAATGCTAAACTCTCTGCAGGTTCTTGTCTTTGTCGTCCGCTCTATTCAGCCGGTTTTGGAAACACACGGCGAGAAGGTGGGGGCTGGGTGGTGAGGGTTACGGGGGCGAGAAACGCAAAAGTAACGCAATAGTTACTTTTACTAGTAACTAATTACTTTTATTGTGGAGTAACTCAGTTACTAACTCAGTTGCTTTTTGGGAGAAGTAACGAGTAACTATAACTAATTACTTTTTCAAAGTAACGTGCCCAACACTGCATATGTCTCGGTGTCCAATGGAGGTGCAAGGAATCTGAAAAGCCACCTGGACTCCGAAAGTAAAGATAGTCTATTGATATGTTTGTTCGTTTTTGGTACATTTTGAGTTATTTTTCCTACACAAGAGGTATTTTTTCTTAATTAGCATATTTGTTAATTTATTTTTTCCAATAACCTACAGAACAGACATTATTTCGTTCATTGCTGAGGCTGAGTATCATCCGTTATTGGGAGTTGAGAGTTATTATTAACTTTTATTAAGTGAGGGATGTTTAGATGATACATTATTTCTTTCATTGTGCTATTCATTCATTACAGGAATTGTTAAGCATTTTTAATAAATACATATTGAATACAATTATTATTTGTTATTGGAATTATTGCTGTTGACTTTTACTGAAAAGCATTTTTAATAAATCAACTTATCAACTTAACATTTCTGAGTATAAAAAGTGGAACAGAGGCAGGTCATGTAAATCTTTAATCTAAGTCATACGGATCAATTGTACCAATCCTTAGATTTTTGTTATGCCTGCTTTCTGCAGTTGAAGAGTCTAGCTGGCGTTCTCGTAGTATAGTCCTTCAAACTGGTGCATGTAATTGTGTAATTTTTACTATTTGGCTTTACAATTTTTGCCCTTTTTCGGCTGACTTTCTAGTCGCTGGGTGGAGAGCGTTTTTCGCCGATCGGCCTTTCAGCTTGATCGCATCATGTAGTGCGTATTGTGGAACTGGTGCAGACGAAGCTCTCACAACTATCTCCCATCATCGAATCGTGAAGTTAAGAAGTCGTGGGGCGATGCTTGAAATCTCAGTCGCCCGCCGCGGCACCGCGCCGTATGGGTTATTAAATGTACCGTTGATTCTTCTTTCTTCTTCCAGATGAAAACACAGCAGCATGGCGGTGAAGCGAAGCCGGAAGTTTTTCTCTGTCAAATTGACAGACAGTTAGCCTCGCCAAGTGCGTCTGCTCTTCTTATGGGTTTTATACTGCCTGGCGGTTTCTCTGCTCTTATTGACTTCCCCAGCGCCGTGTAAGTTGGCAGCGCTGTTGGCGGTCGGCCTGTAGGGTGGGCTGTGCGCTGCTTTTGGGACCGTTTCACGCCGCGTCGGTTCACGGCTACATTCAAGTTGGCGCTTTTGATGCCTGTGGGTTTTGGCTCTTCTTGCCTTCGGTGTTTTTCCTGTGCGTAGGGTGTTGCGCTGGCCTGGTTTTGGTGCCGGGGCGCGCCTGGTGTGCTCTGTGGGCTGGTGCTGCTTTCGTCGGTGCCGGGGGGGTCCGTGTTCGCAGTTCGCCCTACTCTGGTGGTCGCCGCAGTCGGCGTTTACTGCGGATTCTGTCCCTTCGTTCCCAGGGGCGCCGGCATGGCGGTGGCTGGGGGCTTCAAGGGGCTGTTCCTCCTCCTCCCTTTGGTGGGGTCTGATTCCGGGGCTTGGCCCCTCTTGGTGCCTCTTCGCTTGGGGGTCCCTTTGGGCTCTGGGGTTTGGTCTCCTGGCGATTGGACTCAGTGCTCTGGGTGTGTGCCTCCCCGCCTCCACAACCACTATTGTTAGCATTTTTCTTATGAGCAAAACTTTACATGCACAAGTTCACCCTCACAAACAACTACAGGTGCTAGGCTTCAGGTACTTTAGAGATTCACTTCCATACAGAAACCCCACATATCTGAGTATCAGGTAATACAGAGCGCGTGCTTCGTGACTTTGAATACAGCCATTTCAGCGATAGTTTCAAGGTGTTTGCTTTATTATATAGTGTCTCCCCGTACTATCTTTCGGAAAGCAGCTGAAATGCCATCCTAGGATAGAAGCGACCGAAAAAAATGCAGCTTCTTATCATATGGGGCTTCTGCCCCTTTCTACCTCATCTTTTGTTCTTCTTTTTTCCTTTTCTTTCCTTCGTTTCTGTCTTTGCAGTGTCCATATAACTGTAAAACTCCCCGGCTAATTGCAGGGCTGCAAACAAGTCACAGATGAAACAGTGAAGCAATTTATGACACCCAGACCTTTAAATTATGGGCTGCTCTACTTTAGCATTGTTCTGCCGACAGGACACTTAAAATAAAAAATAAAAATTTATATATGGTAGTAGCTATTATTTCCCCTGCAGCTCTTCAGCTGTCTTTACGTCCAAATATATCCTGTCGTACCCTTGGGGCAAATTTCGGCGGTAGGGCGCATTTCACTGGCGTGAGCTTCAGATGCCTCTTCTTCGGCCTTCATAGCTTCGGGATTGACGGCTCCGAGTAGCACGATCTCACTGCGGAGCTGAGTTCAACGTGGACGCGATACGCAGCGTGAGCAGGTAGATCGCATGACAGCGCCGGGTCGCGCAGCGGCTGAACGGTACATCGTGAGCTGCAGCTGTGCGTGTAACGATCGCAAAACCGGCCACAGTGCCCGGGTTTACTTGTCCTTTCGGTGCAGTTTTTCAAGCTACTCGGTGCCTCTATCCCTCTGCGCGGCGCGTCCAGTCAGATTGGGCGTAATACAAAAACTGTTCAAAGAAATGGTAACGTAGCACATTTCCCTTCTGTAACCAATAGGAAGATGTTGAAACCATGGTCCCATTTAGAACAAAAGACATTCCGATTTTAAGCATAGGAATTATGCAGAGCCGTGAACCTATTCGTCAACCCAGAGTAAAGTGGGCCATTACTTGCAAACTTGTTTTTAAGCAGGCATTTATTACAAAAAATAAAGTAGTCAGAAGCGGGTACTTATTTCGAACTCTCTCCCGCCGTATTGGCAGTAAGTATTTTGAAAGTTGATGGGATTTGTTTCCGTGCGTTTAGTCGACATATTATTACTATCGATAATTGTGCTTTTATTTATTTCTTTTTTAATAGTTTCCATCAGCCAGTTTCTACTTCTCACTGTAAAACAGCCCTTATTTATGAGCTGTAATGTTTGTGTTAAATTGTAATGAAACAAAAGCTACAATCGTGGTCAAAAGCTTCACCAGTTGTGAATTTATGTGGTAATATTTCACTTCCTCACAGGTACTTCTGTGTGCAAAGCCTGTAGTCGGGGTTGCTTCAGCTATCCTCTCACTTATGTAACCTTCCTGTAGAGGTGGGTGCTATATAAGTCCATCGGACATCAACAAATTGTGAGAGGATGAAATACGACCTGTAAAAAGAAGCCTTGTTGGGAAAAATCTTAAAAAATATCCCATGTTTGTTTCTGTTGGAAAACTCACCAACAGCTGTTTACAACAGCTGTGGACAATGCAACCTGAAGAACTAATTCCTGTTGAGCTCAACTGGGCCCAGAGGTTCCAAGCCAGATGGTGTAAACGCACATTTTCTGTTTACCAACATTTCAAAGGTTTGTTTCAGGATGATGGAAAACTAATGGCAGTTCTATTGAAATTTATCTGGAAAATGCTTTTGATTAAAACCTGCCGGCGTGGCAGATATGAAACTAGAAATTTCAAGTAAATTATTAGGGGATTGACCGACTTGTTGAGATGCAGAGGCAAAAGCTTTTATTCTTTTACTTCCCAGAGAGTTGAGTGGGAGTCAACTGAGTATTTCCTGAGATTCGCAGACTGCCTTTTTAAATGCTCGAAAGCTTTGTCTGAATCTTTATGTAACTTATCAGCCAATTCCCCTCAAGAACATTGGAAATACGATTGCAAAATACATCGAATATTTCGGAAAACCGGCGGGGTTACGCGTTTACCTTGAGTTGGTAAATGAGATGATTCGCCAATGGAATGAGTATTTTTACGCTTAAAATTACGATATTTAGATAAAACGTACCTCAAACAAGACATTAACTATAATGCGCAAGTTTTCTTTATTTTACCTGTAAACTTGTCTTGGTTCAATAAGCAAAATGTTCAGAATTGAAGCTTTTTATTCTAGAACAAATGCAATTTCCATTATTTTAAGAAGCAATGACTTATCTAGATTTTGATTTTTTTCCACTGAAGGGCCAAAGTCTCCTTGATCTGCGAGGAGACCGAGGTCCATTTCTGTGTAAAGAACACTTTTAAAAACCTTCAGTGACAATGTGGTGCCATCTGCAGTGTAATCTGCTGGAGAGACGGGAAGTGGCGGCTCAGGAGAACCAGCTCTGTCCTTGACCATCCTTTGGACCTCACTGAGGAGGTGTATGAAGAGGAGGATGTTGGCAAAGCTGACATCCATCATGGACAATATCTCTCATCCCCTCCATGACACAGTAGGAGCTCTGAGCAGATTGTGGCTCTTCAGGGTGCAATACTGAATTATTCCTGAGGTCTTTCATCCCTTCTGCCATCAGGCTCTTTAGCAGACGTGCAATCAGTCATACCTTTTGGGTCACTTCAATATCAATGTAAATGTGCCATACTGCCGATGAATGTTTAATCATCATAAACCCATCCCCATACAGACATTCATTTCACAGATAATATTCTATTTGCATTATTTGATGCTTTTTTTAAAGGAATAGTACACCCAAAACATGATTAGCCTTCATTTTCTACTCACCCCCATGCTGAACAACACTCTGGAGTACTTTTTT
>JAGKQL010000017.1:4665666-4691817 GCA_018398635.1 Cyprinodon brontotheroides
CAGCTCCCTCTCCTTCCATCCTCTCATTCTCTATCCCAGAGTGAAGATGGATGATTCCACTTAGGCAGGGTTGTAGATATACGGACATACAAGGTACAAAGATTAGACAATGAAATATTATGTAAAACTTATGTAAAATGGCCTCATTTACTGGATCTCACTGCTTACTATTTCCTGGTTCTCCACACAGAGCTGCTGTGTTTGCATAAGAGCCTCATAAACAACTATAGAAATAAAAAATGAAACCAATCAAGGATCTGAAGTAATATACTTGGAAGGATACTTGGTATAAAGCAGTGGGGTCTGATTATAGCATGAAGGCCAGAAATGTCCCATTTAAAGAAGTAATTTTCATACTTTTGATCAGATTTTTTTTAGGTTCTATATCCTGGTTTATAACCCCTCCAATAAGCTACAGTAGAAGCCATTGAAAATCTCTTGCTTGATGGTGCCCTATAATTCCTTTTTAAAGATCTATCTTTGTACTAAAAATATTCTTCCTGTCGCGGTTTGATTTGTGGACTTTAAAGGGGTCATTGAATGATTCTATTCTAGAATTGGCCCAGGTGCTGGGTCCTTAAAGGAGATAATTCCGCTTTTTTACACTTTTAGCCCATTTTCTGTAGTTGTACCAGGATGAGAAATCCGAATGATCGACCCGCAAATTTACCGTGATTGGTCCCTGTCTCACTGCTAATTGGTTCATGCTGGATCCCCTACGACTGCTTCAGAATATCTTCCATTGTGCATAAACCGATAAAGTCCTTAAAACAACCTTAAACATTCTTTTTTAAAAATATGCTACTCACCGGGTGAAGCACAAGCTGCCAGTTCAATGACGTTCCAAAAAAGTTTAAATTGAAGAATAAAAGCGAGCTCCCGTCTTGTTTTATTTTAGCATTTTTGTAAATCCCAGAAGTAATTTTTCCGGGATACATCACAACCGCTTTTATAAACTTCCGGGCTTCCTGTTCAAATCTGAAGCGCTGCACACTCCAGCAGGACCACTAGTTGGCTTACAATGTCCTCCTCAGTACTTATGCCAAACTCCAAAGTCCAATATGTCCTCCCTCAAGAATCCACCTTTCGTGATTCCATTTTCAGAGTTTTAAAGTGTTTAACAGAGACGCGAAAAGACTAGGACGCTGTGGAGTACACAGAGTGAAGCAGAAACACTTGGGCCTTAAGTGCGGAAAGACTACAACTAAGCTGGGTGAACAGGCCCCCATTTCCGCTTCCGTCGTATGAGTGGGGATACTGACTATCCAACAGAACTCAATGGGATTTCCACAAAATGCTAAATAAAACACTACTACAGGAACGTTTTTCTTTACGAGAAACTTTTTGGAACGTCATTGCTCAGCTTGAACGACCCGTGAGTAGCATATTTTTAAAAAAGAACGCTTAAGGTTGTTTTAAGGACATTATCGGACATGCCCAATGGAAGCCATTCTGGAGCAGCTAGGGGATTCTGCATGTGCCAAATAGCAGAGACAGGGAATTATTGTCAAAATTTTGGTGTCGAACATTTCGATTTCATCCTGGACACTACAGAAAATGGGCTAAAAGTGTGATTAAAAGCCGGACTTCTCCTTTAAAAAGGTCTACTGTCCATAGGTGTGTAACATTGGTTGGGCTGAAAATAGCATATTTGCTGCACTGCAAAAAACACCCAAATATAAGTAAAAATTTTCTAAATTAAGTGTATTTTACCCCTTAATTTGGAGTAGGTAAGTAAGATGATTTTCCAATGTAATGAGTATTTCTACACCTAAAATAAGACAATTAGATAAAATTCCACTTTGAAATAAGACAATGCAATAGTTTTTTCTATTTTAAAATGTAAACGTGTCTTGTTCCATTGGCAAAGTGTCTCACTCCTACCTCCTCAATTCCAGAAAAAAATGCACCTCTATTTTAAGAAAGTTGAATTAATACTTATTAAGATTGCAAATTTTTTGCAGTAATGAACCCTAATGTCCAAGCCTTGCTTAAAAGCCCTAGAATGAAAGGACAGGTTTTCTCTTCCTTTTATGGTATGATCATGAATATTTAGGATGAGCCAGGCGCTGGATTGGTTGGTTTACAACGAAAGCAAAGTTGTTGAGCAAAGACTACATCATAGCAAATTCAAGCACTCACTCACTGAAACATCAAAGTTGTTGATATGGTAGGTTGATATGAAAGGGTGACCAGACGTCCACTTTTTTCCCGGACTGGTCCTACTTTTCATACCTAAAAAAATGTCTGGAGGGAAATTTAAAGATCGTCTGGGATTTTGGTCGACTACAGCGCAGCACGTAGTCGCAGCACTTGGGGCAATTGAACTGGTCCAGGAACCCTGGCGGACGGGGGCTGGGAGCCAGCGGGCGACAGAATCGACTGTACCCAAACCGATGATGGTAGCCTGGACACAGGCGGCCCCAGAGCTTCCTCACCTGCCTTACCGGCCCCCAGTCCCCCTCCTCTAGCTGAGGACGGGCGGCTCATCGCTCGGTCCGGTTCAGCCAGCAGCCTAGCATTCGACTCCTTCATACCACCCCCACTTGGGCCGGTACACCAGTGGGCTGGTCTAAATGTAAAGTTCGGAGGGTGACAAAAGCCACAGGCCAGAACCACTATAAGGCAACATCCCCAAGTTTACGTCAACTCAGGGAAGCTTCTCAGTTTTGATTCCTACCTATTTTATGGTTAAGGTTTAGAATAGTGAGATTTGCAGAGAAAGTAGGTGTTGATGGGGTTTTGAACTTCTCTGTACGGCCCATTTCACCCACTGAACGGTTTTGCTTTCTATGACCCCCTTTAAGATCTAAAGAGAAGCATTGTCTCCCGATCAGACCCTGTAATTCAGTGGAAGAGTGGAGTCAGAGTGAAAGTAAAATATGCATGCCATGGAGAAGAAGAGAAGATAACTCCAGTGGCTGAAAGTTGGAGGGGATTTTGCTGGTAATTGCAGTGAAGTTGGCTGCCATTCAGCTGACGTTTGACTCGGAAGGGCCATTTTGAATGGCTGCTACTGAATACGCTTTTATATATGGTGAAACTTTGCCTCTGGCACAATGGAGGATTCATTTGTTAGGACATTTCTAGGACTGCAACTAACAGCTGATTCGTCATATGATTATTATATTTTTTGATTAATAAGTGGATAGCATAGGGTGCTTTAAATAAGATTTTATACAGAATTAAAGCCATTAAAGCCAAACTATTCCACTTGAGGAAAAGTTCTTGATGTTCATCTTTCTGATCTGAGTGGGTTCCTCTTTCAGCTAATGGCATGTGTTAAATATAAAGCGATTGCTACTTCACCCAATTAAAGATTAATTATATTGTTTCAGCTCTAAAAATATTTGTTTTTTTCTTACAATTTGGAAAAAAGACATTTGCCTTCCCTGCTGCGTCACCTCTGCTGATGTGGGTGCCATGGCCACCCTTAGCCAATCATTGGCCACCCCTGTGGCCACCCCTACCATTTGTTTTACTCTAATACAGATAGTGGCAACAGTAATACTCTGAAGTGGAATATTCAAAACATTTAAATTTTTGTGGTTAATTTTACACATCAATATACTAACATCAGACATGATAAATACAGAATTCATGCTCTTTCAGATTTTTTGTTATATGGGGTAAAGAGAAAAGGATGTGTCTGCAAGTCATCTTCAGTGAAATCATAGATAAATAACAATTTTTATAAAAACTTATCAAGTAATCAATTTATGTAGATATTAGTGCTTGTAAATATCAATTTTATGCAGAATGTTTGGTACAAGTAGGTAAGTAATGACAATGGAAAAGATTTATGCCCCAGAACTGAAAACTGAGTTTTATTCACTATACCTTTTATCTAGAAATTACAATGTTTAAATATAGGCGTCTATTTGTTAGCAAAGGCTGTAGGAAAGTATAGTTATTGTAGTTTAGAAAAGTTAGTTATAGTTATTTAGAAAATATGGATGTTTTTGCTCTTTAATTTTCCTGTTGGAACAGTGTGGGTCAACCCTGAGGTTCTGGTTCCTATCCGCCTTCTGCCCCCCCTCACTGTACATTGGTTATTGCCTGGCCACCCTTATAAAAATGTTCTGGCTACGCCTCTGGCCGTATCTGGCACACTTCTGCTGACTAAAAAAAAAAAACTCTCTTGGCTGAATGTGTAGATTAGCTGCTAAAAGACGCATTTTCTCTAAACTTTGAACCAAAATGATTACACTCACTGCCTCACAACACTGCACACTAATGGGATAGAGGAGGCACATTATCTGGGCAGGCGCAGCAAAGTCAAGGTAGGCGCTTCCTGGACGGGGTGAGTAATTTAAAACACTGAGCTTCAAATATTTCAACAAAAAAGCAAAACTTGTTTCTGTCGAAAAGAGATCTGTCAGTTTAAAAGAATACAACGGGCTGACATTTTCAGTTATCTTTTTTTTTTATTGTGTTTTATCTGCATTGTAAGCAACAAATAAAGGATGTGGATACATGTCACTCTTGGTTTATTTGATTCAACTGATTCCATTTTCTGTGTTAAAGGTATACTATGCAACATTTTTCAGTTAATTAATGTGTTCCATAACATTTTGGATGATTAAATGAGTCATTTCAGGTCGAACAAAAGGTTTTCACGGCGCGCACTTGTGGTCTGTAGGGGAAATACCGTACTTGTAATTGCAGGAGCCTTCGACCCGCACCCACAGGCTCAGAAGTCTTGTGCATCGTATGAGAGTCGGTTTTGCTTTACGGCGTAAAAACTGGTACGCCCCCAGTGAAAGGCATGCTCGCTTGCTAGCGCGGTGGCGATATTTGTGCAGTTATCATGGCGGAACCAGTGAGAATTTTCAAACTTGAAAATTGGAACAAAATAGTCACTTATCGCAGTAGACATGGTGATTCGTTGCGTTCGCCAGTCTGCTAAGCTCAAAAACAACCGCGCCTGGCTTGACGGGCAAAACCAGGAAGAACAGCTGAGCATATTTACGACAGTGCACTTTTACTTTCGCCTCTGGGGAGCCTCGCTGGAAAAATCAACACCGGTTGCATAGTATACCTTTTAAACCTTAAATTGCAGCCTAAATTATTTCTTTAATTAGCCTAATTTTTTTTAAATAAAAGGTCTCATGTCAGAGAAAACGTAATTCTAACATTTCATAGGTATCTGCATCAAGCACCTTGATTGGCAACGCATTGTTGCAGTTAGTCTGACATGTTCTGATTTAAACGAGTCAAACTAAAAAAGTTCAGATCAGGAGGTTATGAAGTAGTTATTAATAAAGACATTTCTATAGAAAGTTTTTCCTTCAGCCGAGCAGCTTCTGTGTTTCTCCTCAGCGATGATTTCACTCTGTGGCCTCATTCATGCCTCACAGTCATTTCTGGTCTCCATTTCACTGTGAAGCCGGTATGACATAGATTATATCATCTACCCACCCACTAGGGTCCACTGGGGGGTATTTCTGACCACGCTGGCCTCTGTAATAATAATCATACTCAGAGTGGAGCTCTGAACACACAGCAGAATAGAAAAAAAAAACATGGGTCAGCTTAGGAGAAAAGTTTGTTATGAAGATGTTTGGTGAGGAGAGATCTGCTATTTTCCCTTTGTGGAAAGAATTTCTCTTTCAAAAACAACAAATATATAAAGCAATCAGTGACGGCTGGTGAAAAATATTTTTGGTGGAGCTGATATAGCCTAGTAGTGTATGTCCCCAACTAATCCGGAATAAGAATTCAAATAAACATTTGGACAATAAATACAATTTAACAGTAATGATTTAATTTACTATATAATAACAGTAACAGTGATGATTTTGGTCACAATAACCATGACATGAAATTTTTACTCAAGTAATGTAGTGAAAAGTATAAGTAAAAAGCAAGTGCAGTTTGAATGACTTTTTTTTTACATTTTGGTAAACTTTGAAGGTTAAATTCACTTCAAAATAATGTAAACAACCAAGTTTAGGATACATTTAGACTGGCTTTGCGAAACAGGCGTATCCTATTGGTGTTGATGAACAAGCCCAGGCAAGACCCGACAAATCAAAACAGTTGCGTTTCTCTCGCTCAGGTTTTTTTTTTTTTTCTTACTTAGTAACTAAACCAAACATTGAAAATGTATCGGAGTAAAAGTATGTAATTAAGTTTGTAAATGTAGTGAAGTAAAAGTGAAAGTTCTCATCAAAAATTGTACTCTTGGAAAGTATAAAGTACTCCAAAATATACTTAAGTACAGAAGTGAAGTATTTTTATTTTATTTTTGTTGTTTTTATTTGTGTTACTATACAATACTGCTAAATACTAAAAATGGGCCTAACTCTATCAGGTGTAATCGAAGGTGTTGATGGCAGCAGCTCAGCTGATTGCCTTCAGGATGGTGTCACAGCCAGCTACTATGGCAAGAAAAGATGAGAGAGAAAAGACAGAATAATGAGAAGTGGTCCCTGTGTTCTCCAGCAACCTAAGCTTATAGCAGCTTTTGGCTGGGCATCAGGTCTCCTACTAAATCTAATATGATAAATAGTCATATAGAACTGTATTCCGTACATATGAAAATGTGGGAAATTTTAAATTAACTAAACCAGAAAGACGGGATGTTAATCTGTCATTTCCTCAGCCTTTTATCCCCCGGGGATTTTATCACCTTCCTACAAATAACTGCAACATGATTAAGAAGTCAGAATTCTGTAGCCACAGCAGCGCTCCAACAGTTCCAAGGACGCTTTGCATGCAGGTCACATGTTCAAACTGATAAAGAGGGAAAGAAACCTGCAGGATGCTGTGATGCCTTCAAGGTTGTACTATGTCATTTCTGAATGATCAGGTTACTGTGGTGTGCAGAGCAGTTTTTAAATCCAGGTTACCAAATAATTAGTGTATGTTTATGTTATTATTAGCAGAGATTTTACTGAACAAAGAGAAATATCACTTATTAACAAATTCACTGCCTGCATCAAGCTCCATGGTAGGGAACTAGTATGTAAGCTACAGAAACATGGACATGTAATATGATGATATATTGTAGGGGTTGGGTTGTCGTCTGTGGAGCTTTGATTGACTAAAATAACCTAATTCATTGGTCCAAAGAACTGCTCTTATATTGTTTTTTAGTTTTGGTTGATGCCATTATAACTCAAGAAAAATCTAATGAAATACCAACATGATTTGAGTTTCCTTCTACTGAAGTCAGATATTTGATATAACACTTTAAAAATCGAAAATGATAATAATAAAAAGAACCAAAATGTTTTTGTTCTTCCGGCTGTTTCTATCTCATTAAACCAGTCATGGTGACATTTTTCCTGCTATTCACTCATATTTATAAAACTAATGTGTCACAATGGGAACAAGTTTGATGTCCTTCACACATCTAAACCCCGACTTTGTAAAAGTATCATCAGACTGAGATGCTACATTAATGTTTAATTTCTACTGTTTGATCAGGTGTGACAATAAATCCTGATGGTAATAAATGTAAATAAAGCCTTTTTTTTTTAGATGTTTTCTTGTTATTTTTAGTTCATAACAACCAGTAGAGACTTTATCATTATTGCATCTGTTTAATGCATCTTTAGGAAAATCTTATTTTAGCTCAGATATCCCAGAGATTATTATGTTAATTATATGAGTGAAAAAGCACCTACAACACTTCATTTTTTCATCGGTCTTAATCAAATTTTTTTGTTGCCTTGAAATAAAGTTTTTTTTAGAACCTTCTTTTTTTGAAGAGCAGACTGCAAGAAATAAATTTAAAAAATTTACCGTCTCAAAGCACATTTTCAGCTAAAAAGCAGGGTCTTTGCATTTTCTATAGGGCAAAGTTTAGGGCCATTAAGGATATCTAAGGATTAAGGATGTCTGTTTTTAATGGTTTTTTTTCCCCAGATTGTAGGAAATGTGTTAAAACGATCAATGGAGATTGAGTAACTATCATGACACAATTCAATTCAGCTTAATTATACAGTGCCAATTCAAACCCACTGTGATCCGTCATATCAAGGCACTTTTCAGAGACGATACAGTCAGATCGGTTAAAAGTTTCTGTCAAGAAAAACCAGTGGATTGCATCGAGTCAACGACTTCCAAGATATGCCAACTGCCAAGACACTATGCCATAGAGTGACAGTCTGCCATCATCTGACACTTTTTACTCCGTAGAATTTGCAAGAATGTTTTACCAATGACCTGTTACCATTAATTTGTCCCTTAATTTCTTATGCAGCAGCTTCACTGACCTTTCACTGTAGGATGCTTGAAACTGAAAGTGAAACTGGCAACATGACCTACTTTCTGATTCTTTTGACTAGCTAATTGGATTTCAGCATATCAAGTCATTTCTGTTTGTATAAAGACAAAGGGTGTGGACCGGGTGTGAAATAAAGCAGATTATATCAGTGTGGGAGTATTTATTAAGCCAGGTTTGTATTTGACTCGTTGAACAGGACGGATTGGTCCAGGCTAGCAATGACACAACATCCCATAACGAGGGATCATAAAGTAATCAAACGGCTGCTTAGCAGCCATAAACACAGAACTTATTTAATCATGTATGTTGCACACTAGTGTTGCATTGTTAATGAGTAATAAGTTAAAATAAACTAATCTTTTGTGAAAAAGAACAGTAATTACCATACAGGCTAATCTTCTTTAGGACAAAGACAGACATGATTGTTTGCTGGGCAGACAACAGAACCAGGTAGTCCAGTTGGAAAGGCTGGATTCTCTCTGTTTCTTCGTTCTCCTCTTCATCAGTTTCCCTGCCATTGTTCGCTGTCTCTCACTAAAGCATCATCTTCCTCATCTTTGCTCATTTACACTGCTTTCTTCAGTGGCCTTCTTTGCCCGCGACCCTCCTGGTTTCTTTATTATTCTTCTGCCCAAAATCCCAATGTTTTTTCACTTCTCATGCCTCACTTTTTGCCATAGATATTATAAAATATCTCTTATTTTAAATGTTTTTTTTCCATTTCCAAAGCATCAAGCTTTGGTAGAATTGGCCCGTTTATTTACTAAATCAAGAAAAAAAAATCTGAAACAGTTAAAAGGCAAGAGGTCAATAGCAATACTAACCCAGAAATGTTTATCACATTAGAACAGCCTAAACAAGCAGTTGCATTTAGAAATGTTGTTCTCAAGACAGCAAAGTTCATATTTTTGTATCACAGAGCTCGGAGCTCGTTTGCCTGGCTGTGTGCTTCCTGGAGAGAATCGCCTTTTACAGCTGATTTTGTGTCTCTGCTTCTGTCTCCTTGACCCCTGTAAGTCGGCCTCAGCAGATGGCGCTCACACTGAGCCCTGGTTCTGCTGGAGGTTTCTTCCTCTTGAAAGAGAGTTTTTCCTCTCCACTGTCGCTACAAGCATGCTTAGTGTGAGAGGATTGCCTTCGAGTCAATGAGTCGATGCAATAAACTGGTTTCCTTAGATAGAAAACTTTTAATCAATTTCACTGGATGATCTGGTTGAACTGTAAAGTGCCTTGAAATGATATGTGTTGTGAATTGGAGCTATAGAAATAAACTGAATTGCATTGAATTGAATTACATAAATAGCATAAATAACATATTTTACATAAATATATATGTATCTTAGTAAATTCATATTTAATATGAAGGCTATAAGGGACTTTGGGGAAAAAAAATAAGTCATAAGTAATTCCTTAATATTTAATGACATAAAAATCCCTGCATAGATCACTCTGTTTGGCACACATAGATATTCTCCTAAGAAGGCTTAAGTCTCAGGTTTACTTTTTAAATATTCCAGTCTCAGGTTAACGTATATCTTCATTGACATTGAGATCTGTAGTTTTTCAATGTAATTGTTTCATGGTTTATTTTTTTACACAGTGTATATTTCAAGAGTTATTAGCTCACCTTTTGCGTGTCATTGTAATTTTTAGCCCGTCAGAGTGTCATCGCAATAAAATTACTATCCAGGATGCAGGAGATTATGCATGATAAGTCAGATAGGTGTTTAAAACATTAGCTTTTGTCAACATTGATATGTTTCGTAGGCTATTCCCCCTTATTAACTGGTGCATCCTAATTTCAAATGTTAAAACAGACCTTCATCTTTAGGGCATAGTGTGTTAATTAGAAAATAAACAGTTCAGATGAAATACTTTTAGATTTAGACTCAATGCAATGTAATGATTAAAATAAATTCATCTGGTTTTATGATGTCGTTGGTTTGTTTCGAACGGATAACCTTTTCTTCAATAGGAGCATTTTACCGCTGCTTTTTATGTTGTTTTTTTTATTTGAAGCAAAGCTGCTCCCTGAAACATGCATGAAACCAAAACTCTCCCAATGATTTTCCAGACAAAGTCGACCAGCATGGTTATACATTAGATTGTATGAGTGCTTTACTGAGATCCATAAAGATTTACACATCTGAACCTCTCCCACACAACCATTTCTAATTCACGCCTTCTTTACAGTCTCCGTTTTTTTCTTTCCAACACGTCCGTATGCCCTCTATCCCAAGGACTTTTCACCATTTATCCATTTAACTGAGACATTCCTGCAAAGAAAACGCAGCAGCAGGTTTGTTTGTAGTTTATATTTCTCTTGATACAGATGAGCAATTCTTTAAATAGTTAAATAAATGGTAAAACTTATCCTGAAACATGTTCCCATGGAAAAAAAAAAAGAAATATTTTTGAGTAAGCCTTCAATAACAGACCCTTAACATTATCAGTCATTGAGTCTGACTGCAGCTCAGTCTGCTGCGGCTCTGAAGAGTGTGGGGGTGGGGGATCATAACTATAGCAACCACATGCAATTCCATTTCTAGTTTCTATTTCTTATTTTCCCAGAGCAATTTTCTGCAGAGAGGTGCAGTGACCATTTCAAATGAGGCTTGGATTTAAACATAGATTGGGACTTTAAAGAGCTCCTGTGGCTGAAACACTTTCTGACAGGCGGAGGCTTGTCAGTACAGCGATAAATTACCATGAAGGGATGTAGCTTAGAATGTGTTCGTGAATTTAAAGATAGTTGCTCATTTTAAATGCAATAAGATTTTTTAGGAAACAAAAAACTCTACACGTTATAGAGTAAGATAATCGTTAACCTCTCTTTATAAGCATTTTGAATGTTTCTGCATGCAGATTGAATAGCTCCATACAGACACCCCAATATGTCACAACCATGAGGTCATGCTCCTTCTCCATGCTCTCTAGCTTTCTATGCTCCTGTAAATGTTCTCCTACTCACCTGGCCATCTGTTTTTCATTTTTTGTTCCTTTGAGGTAGGAACTAACTGGTTACTTTTCAGAAAAACCCAATACAGTCCTGTTTTCTTCCTAGTTGTGGCTAGAAATATTAGCAAATTATTATTTATTTTTTTTCATAGCATTAACTTTTATATTTTGTCTTTTTTTCTATTGTTGCTCATTTTAAATGCAATAAGTTTTTTTTTAGGAAACAAAAAACTCTACACATGTTATACAGTAAAATAATCATTAACTTCTCTTTATAAGCATTTTGAATGCACTTAAAAAATGAATTCAACCGTTTTGGGGATTTACTTAATCATATTTAGTTACTTCAATACAGTTGTTTCATGTTAGCAGGGTAGGTGATAAAACAATTGTGTTAAAGTAACTAAATATGATTAAGCGAATGCCAAAAGCGATTGCATTATTGTTTTCAGTGTGTGTTTCTGCATGCAGATTGAATAGCTCCATACAGACACCCCAATATGTCACAACCATGAGGTCATGCTCCTTCTCCATGCTATCTAGCTTTCTATGCTCCTGTAAATGTTCTCCTACTCACCTGTGCACCTGTTTTTCATTTTTTGTCCCTTTGTGGTGGGAACTAATTGGCTACTTTTCAGAAAAACCCAATACAGTCCTGTTTTCTTCCTAGTTGTGTCTAGAAATATTAGCAAGATATTTTTTTTTATAGCATTTACTTATTTTTTCTAAGACATAACTTTCATATTTTGTTTTTTTTCTCTATTGTTTCCCAATTGTATTATTTTCTTCTTTTACTTTTGAAATGTTATATTTTAATTTTTTTAATGATTTTTCTTCTTTAGATTGATTTTAAGTATTGCATTTGTTTCAAATTGCATTTCGTTCTCTTAACTTCAAGGCCAATCCAAACGCGATCACTCGACCTATAAAAATGCTGTTGCTAACGTCCAGCAGACAAATAGAAATGCTTTTTCGCTCCTCAATGAAAGCCTGTTTCCCAGAAATGACGAGAATGTGATGTGTAGAATATAAGTAAACAGAATGCCATTTGTAAAAGTGAAAAAGGTAAAATTTAATTTGAAAAATAAGTAAAAAGTAATTTTAATCAGTCAAATCTGAGAAAGCATCAAACTTACGCTCAAAACCTGCTTTTTATTAAGACGTTTTTCCACATTTCTATTTACAAAACGTGTTCTTTGTTGCCAACAACAATGGAACCAAATCCTCTGAAAAATACTAAACTAAAAAATTCCCTTTACACTGGATGCCTTTCCTGACCCAACCGGGATTTGAAACTAGGTTCCTTGTAACAAAGTGCACACTTAGCCTGCTGACCCGAGGGAGGCAATATAATTGATGTTTACATAAAGGAAAGTCTTGTAGGTGAGAAAACATCACAGGCATCAAGACAGAGCTACTGGCTGCATGACACTGCAACATCGGTTAGTGGAAAGATATTGATGAAGCACCAAGGATGTTCAGCTAGACTCATCCAGAGGGCATTTGGAAGGAAGGAAGGAAGGAAGGAAGGAAGGAAGGAAGGAAGGGAAGGAAGGAAGGAAGGAAGGAAGGAAGGAAGGAAGGAAGGAAGGAAGGAAGGAAGGAAGGAAGGAAGGGAAGGAAGGAAGGACAAAATAAAAAAGACAATAAGGAAGAGGTGTTGCATAAAAGGAGAGCAAACAAGATAGAGGGTTTGGAAGAAACAAAGGATGTACAGAAGACAGGACAGAAAAAATAAGACCTTAAGATAAAAAGCAATGGAGGTAGAGAGGTTACTGGAGAAAGAAAGGAGAGGAAGAAGAGCACAAGGAAGAAAGGAAAAATGGATTTATCCAAAGATGGAAGGAACATTCAGTGAAGATTCTGATATTCGGACAGTGTGGAGAATCAAATATCAATGACATAAGCGGGAGCCACTCCCCCGACATCACATCCCTACGCCAGAGTCTACCTAAGCAGACGACTCCATTCAGCTGCCTCTTGGTCAGAATCAGAAATACTTTAATAATCCCAGAGGGAAATTGCTTTTGTTACACGCTCCAGTTACAGTTTTTATATATATATATATACACATCCAACTACACAATATAATAAAAGATAAAAAACTAAGATCAAAAAAGAGATAAAATATATAATAATATATAGTTTCTGTATGTATATATATATATATGGCAGCATATATATATATGTACATATATGCATATGTAAAAACTAACAACCAACCAAAGTGATAAATCCAAGTAAAATGATAAGAGAGCGGCAAAAACATGGTGGTGTCACGGGGGGCGGGGTCTGAATCACTAGAGGGAGTTGTTATAGAGGTAGGAATGATTTCCTGTGGCTTCTGTGGGTGCATCTGGGTAGGAGGAGTCTTCTGTTGAAGGAGCTGGTCTGCTGGACCAGTGTGTTGTGAGAGAGGATATGAGTCATTTACCCCGTTTTACACTACCCTTAAAAAACGGAGCCGAGACCGTCCCAAAGCTCAGTAACTGAGATGCTGTAACTTGTCGCGGTGTGAACGGAAACAACCTGAACTGAACCGGAGATAGACATAACCGACCGCTTAATCCGCAGACCAGTTCCCCGAGGTGGGTTCGCTCGGCTTTTTTCCCTGGCTCGTTCTCTGATAACAAGAGCGCATGAGCAGAACGCCTCATCGCGCCGTCTACGAAACACGATGCCTTATTCACACTCCATTCAAGTACATCCGCGAAAGGTTGCCGTCTTCGCTTCGACCCAATCAAGCGAACACGAAGTACAGCAATCAAGCATAACTTTCTTGAATGTGACGTGGCTTTTGCCTATTTTGATTTGCTTGATTCTCTCCTCCTTCGGCCTTCTCTTCCTTGGCTTTTACGGCGGTTGACAAACAGCGCTTGGTGCATTACCGCCACCAGCCGCTTCTTGAGTCCCTCCATCAATCCTAGCAGTAATACCGCACATCGCCACTAGGAGGCGAGGGAGTCGAGGAGTCGGTGATAACCGAGATAAGTGTGACGCGGTGAACGGTCGCCAAACTGAGTTTGAAAGTTTGGTTACCGACCCCAAGCTCGGACCGTCTCGCCTGGATCGGTTGTCTCAAGGGTAAGTGTAAATGGGGCTTTCATTGTCTAAGATGCTAAGATGGACTGAAACCTGGACAGCATGGGGTTCTGTGGGATGAGACATACCCCAGTATTCAGCTCAGGCTACTTACCTAGCCACCAAATCCCCTCCAGAGAACAGTCTGTGTTCACTGGCCGAATCAGACTGTATCTTGCCTACGAGGAGCTGAAGGTAGTCTCTTTCACATCAGATTGAACGCAATGTTTTGTGAATCTGCCTGCTGAAGCAGATGAGAAACTCCAGTAGTCGATCCACAGAACAGACAAATTGCTGTTCGCCAAGGAGCAGCTAGAAGCCACCCATCCCCGCCACACTAGTTCTGCATTGAACTGTGAAACCACCGGACCGTGACCCATTGGTTCGGCTGCTGTTTGGACCTGTGCTGCTGTGACTGACCAAGTAAAGCCCTGCATGGTTTCTTTTTGTTGTTTGCATCAGAATAATTCAAGTTTTGGTGAGAACTACCTGTTGAATGAACAAACTGGGCGCCTGAGCTGTTCCTGGAACAGAACCAACAGAACCGAGTCGGAATAAGAACGCAACCAAAGCTCTGCCCCCTTCCATTCCACTGAGTAAACAACCATTCCAACAAGTAAACATTGTGTTCCCTCTTTGATTTGAAGCTTAATAAATACTCTGCTTGGGTGAAAAACAGGTAGAAAAGATATTTTTATATGTGTTGTTCTGGTTTTGCTCATTGAGCATTAGCATTCAGTGAGCATTAGCATTCACAGACTCTGCATCACACTGATAACACCAAACCAAAACTCTGCATAATTGCCGCATATACACTAGTACTCTGAACTTCCATATCAATGCCTTTTTTGCACCATGTTTTTTTCTCCCACACTGTTTACATTTGATCACTGCTGCTCTCTAAGGAATGGAAATGCAATAAAAGCGGAAATCTTGTTTTGTTTACACACTGTATACAAAATGACAATAAAATTTGTTGAAGTCTAAGAAATTCTAGAAACAAATATGTAAACTCATAGACTGAGAACAAATGGCTTTTTTAGGAGTGCAAGAAACGATCAGATCTCTGATAAATGGGCTTGTTTATAGGGCTTTATATGTAAAAATGAGAATGTTTTTCATGAGAACCCATAGAGGAAAGCTAAAATAGGAGAAATATGATTCATTTTACTCAGAACTCTGGCTTCCTGATAGTAAAAATATAGTATTCCAGCCTTGAAGTAACAACCCACTGTCTAGTTTTTTATATTTGATCCAAAGCAGAAGTCTCAAACCTCATCCCCAAGGGCTGGTGATCCAACACACCTGAATCAAATGGCTGAATGACCTCATCAGCATGTTCTCAGCCTCTAAAGAGCCCTGCTAATGACTGAATTATTTGATTTAGGTGTGCTGAAGCATAAATACATCAAGCCTGGAGTAAGAGACCAATGATGTAAAGGTTTCAAACATGCAAGAATCCAAGCTAATAATGCTCAGGACCAGAGGATAAACGCTTGGAAACAAACTGAAACCATAGCTGAGCATGAAGCATAAACACTTGACTTTGATTAATGTGTAACTGTCCTGCAGAGCTTTCTGAAGGCGATACAGTGAGTAATATGCTATGGGGAATGAGCCACGACACGTCTTCTCTGTGGGTTTTTTTTTTTTCTTCTCCAGAGTGTTCCCCACAGAGCTGTTTCCTTTTATGGAAGTCCATCATAACCCGTCACATGGCATCGCTGGGATGCTTTGGACAGAGCCTTGCAGCTGCTGTTCAGGATTATCAGATTCATTTGAACCCTTGAACCCCATTTAAAATAGAGCTTTTTCTTTTTTCTGTACAGACGACTAATAATAATTGGAGATATAAGAGATTGAATCACATGGTAGTGGAGAAACTATTAGGAAGCTGTTGAGATACAGCAGGGCATAGACTGATTCAATTATGTTTTGTTTTTATTAAAAGGAAACATTTTTTAAAAGGAAATTTAGAAAGAAACATTTTGTAAAATTCAATTTCAAAAAACTTAATCAAGAAATTAAACTTTTTTAGTTAAAAAGGGTTTAGAGAGTAGCTTTGCTGTTTGTTTTGTTTTTTGGCTTTTACATTTTTTTTTTCAAATTCTGTTTTTTCAGATCAAGTTTCCCAGATTACCTGTGCTAGCTGTGCTACCTAGGACGCGTCCTTAGAAGGCCAGATTCGGAGGACCATTACGCCATAGCTACGCCGAGGTCTGGTCGTGGATTCCAAGAGTCCTCGCTATGCGGCCTTAAAATGCGCCCTTCTTTTTGCCCGATTTGGGACGGGTCCCATGTATCCTCGGTATCCCTTCAGGATTCATTGCTAGACCAAGCAAGCCGTGATCAGAGGAAATGTTACTTGGTACCAAACAGTGGTGAAAATTGGAAGTTCAGTTTAATATAATACAAGTCTGTGAATAGTTCCGTCTGAAATGAATGAAAATAGTTGTTTTAATGGTTATTGAGTCAGATATGTGGTGGTAATGTTTGATTTGTCTAAAGGTTTTAATCTGTTACTGTGTAAATAGGTTTGGCTGGAATTTAAGGACAGATTCTAATATATCTGCAGTGTGGGGACTATAAATCTGATAGTTAAATTTTTTTATTGCTGTTTTGCACAATTTGCTTAACTAAGTATTTTTTGTTGTTGAAAATTAGAGATTTTACAGGATATATTTTTATACATTTTTAGATTTACTTATATCTTTCTACCCTTTTATAAAATAGAAAAATCCCTTATTGTCCCACAATGGGCAAATTTACAGCAGCAGAAAGATTATTGAAAAAATGGTCACACAAATGTGGACCTTAGAAAAATGTATAAGAATAACATAATAGGGAAGAATTTAAAATATAAAACAATAAATACTGTAAAGTGTTTTAACAATATAAAACTGGGGAATAAATAACCAATATGCAACTATGGACATTTTGCAGTAATGGATATTCGAAAATAGCAGCAACATCAGAGATGTGCAAATGACAGCAGGATGTTATTTAACTGACTAAGGTTTCTATCATTACATTTGATTTTATTTGTTCCTGCTCCCGTGGTTGGAACCTTTATTCCACTCTGATTCTTTTGTGAGTGTAGTCTTTGTTCACTTTATAATAAAAAATAAATAAATAAACAAAACAGTTTTGAAAAATGGGTTTTCATTCTTTTACCGTTTTGTGTGTCAACGGGTTGCTAAGCAACAGAGCATATGGCGGTAAAACAGCTAGACCTGTTCGAACACTTCTGGTCTCCTTATTTTCAAGGACTTCGAAGGATCCAGTCTAGGAAGACCGCGTCCTTGGAGGATGCAGCCTAGGTTTTCAAACAGAGCCATTCTCTCCACTTCTAGGGAGAGAGGCCTGCTTCCCTCCTCCATGAGGTGCATTTCTATTGGTCTGCTGGACATTAGCAGCAACATTTGATTGGTTAATAGCCGGTGTTTTTATTAAGCTTTATTTTCTATTCTGTCGTCTGAAAACAAATGCAGCTGGTAAAACTCAATTTGTAAAACAGGAATATATAAAAAAATGTTTATAAAATATGAATAAAAAAGTTATTTAAATTCTAAAAATATACATGAAAAATAAATGCAACAAATAATAATTTTTAACAATAAAATATGAGAAAACAGCACAAGTCACTTTTAAAAACCTTTTTTAATCAAAGATTTTTGAACGTTTATTTTCTGGATTGAATTTTTTTTTCTTTAAATTTCGATTTACAAAACACATTCTTTGAAATAATGATGATGGAACACACTTCACTCCATATTTTAATCTGTTTTGTTTTTCATATCTGAAAATTATTATAGGAGCTGAATTCATCAAAATGTAGTAGCTTTATTTAAGGCTGCACACAGCAACATGTGGGGGAGGGGCTTTGCTGTTTTATGCTCTGTGTAGCAGAAGAAACTACAGACGCTCACAACAAACTTTACAGCCATCTGCGAATCTAATCGAAAGCAGATTCAAAACAAGAGTTGATAATAAGAAGAAAAACCATGAAAAAGCTTGAGGGTTTTTTTCTTTACTTTGTTATTGATTTTTTTTTGTCTTTCCCCAGCAGACCATGTGTCTGTCCAAGCTGGGTTTTTCTAGCTGTAAATGTTAATGTGTAACTGGGTGAGATGGGAATCGATGAGGTTATTAAATGGCCAGGCTTCCCCTTTTGTCTTATCAGCCTGATGAGGCAGAACACGCCGTGCAGCTCTTTTGTTGTTGGTCTGCACACAAAAACACTCATGAAAGAGTAAGTCATTACTTTCTGTTTTTTTCCTTCTGCCCTGCTCACATGTATCACACAGAGGTGTATACACTCCTTCCATATCTTTCCCCCTTCTGTTTCCATCTCTACTGCATTAAATAATTTAATCAGTTAACAGAAACAGCCAAGCATGCTCTCCTGTGTTCTGCTGCAGAGGGTAGCTGAGCAGGTAGGAAAAAGAGCCATTACTGTAAGACATATTATACAGCCATGCTTTGTTGAGACCTTGCCACTGTTTGAGCACCAAATAGCCCAGAAGAGAGAGAGAGGTACTACTTTTCCTTTGAAGGCCAGTTTTACTGTTCATTGCTTTTAAAAGTCATATTCCTTTATGTGCAGCTTCTGAAAATTGTGGCCGAGGTAATTTACTAGTAGAGCACGATCTATTTTAATAAATTGGATGGTATGAAATACATTGTTGTTGTTAAAGGTGCTGGGTCACAAACTATGGCCATACCAAAACTCATATATTGATGGTCATCCTGATATTGTTAATTTAGTCATTTTGGAACCTCAAAACATTCCAAAAAAGTAAAAAAAAAACAACAAACCACTGGAATTTTTCTGGAATGTTTCGTTTCCCATCCAGGAGGCTTTTTCAATTCAAATAGTCAGAAATAGCCAGTGGCACGGGAAGGGGGGTGCTGCGGGGGCTGCAGCCTCCCTCGTCATAGCATCAGCCCCCCATGGTGGAGTAACATAATATTGTACCTATAAAAACATGAAATTATTTATGTATTTATTTTTAAAGACTGTGTTTGATATGGGATTAAAATGATGGGCTGTGTATAAGATATAAACTAATGATTCATTATTTAAATATTTCATAAAAAACTAGGCCACTCCCCCGGAAGCTTCCGCCACCTCACATTCGCTTAGGCATGGCTAGCAATAGGCAGCAGAAACATATTTCTGACTATTTCGAGGTAAGAAATGGTTTTAATTCCCCTATACTGCCGCATTTAGCGTTATTTATGTGCCTATTCGTCTTAGTCCTGTGGCTGAAGAAGTCTACGCTAGAATAAGGCTGCATATCACTAAATTTTATGTCTGTATTAAGCTATTTAGTGATAAAATATGAAATTAGCAAAAAAATTTTTGTGTGTGTGTTTTTGTTTCAGATATGAAATTATTCCCCATATCCATAGTCGAATGGACTTTCAAGACGCTCAATGCTCAGTTTAGGCTATATTTAGGCCATGTTTCATTCAAGTATTCCTGATCCTGTTGATTGGGAGCTGTTGTTTGTTTTGAATGATTAAAAGAGAAGAAATAAAGTTTAAAATGTTCATGCTTTGTTCCGATGCATTTTAAATGGCAGTTTTTGGCGACAAATGTAGGCCTACAATATTATGTTAAAAACGTCAGCCACAGCCCTCAACATAATGACGTCATGTGTTTTCCAACCCAGCCATCAGCCCCCTCGCTTGAAACAGCTTCCAGCGCGCCTGGAAATAGCGTTGCATTCCAAGTTTTATAGGGTAGCCCAACAAAGCCTTGTATTGGCTTAGAAAACATGCAAATTGAACCAGAACAACAGATCCAGTAATTGGGTCGTTGAGATCTTTGATAGCCTGCAATACCTGATACTAGGGGTGTAAATCAGACCCATCATGGTGATTTGATTCGTATCGATTTCCTGACCCAACGATTTGATTATTTTCGATACTCAAGAATACACCACGATTCGATTCGATTCTGATTGATTAATCGATTAATTTAAAAAACATTTTTTTACACCTTACAGGCTAAACAAAGTTTCAAGTTTGAAATAAATCAATGAAAGCTGTAATATCGTTATGTATTTTGTTTTAGAAACAACAACAAATAACAGAAGTAGAAAAGTTGCATAAAGAAATACTGCAAAAATCAGTGCAATGAGTGCAATGTAATACCTCGGCTCCAGACGTCCCGCCCCCTCCACAGACGCCCGCTGCTCCTCTCCCAAATTGTAGCTGACCGCAAACAAAGCCGCAGTACAGGAGGCCAGTTTGTTTTGTTTTCATGACCAAATTTGCCGGAAAACAACTGGTGAAGTTTGACCCGCTAGAAGAGCAAAGTGCGCGAGCAGCTGGGACCTTTTTTTCCAGCTGAATCTCCGCTCTTTTTGGCCCTCATGTCCCTCCGTCAAGTCGGACTCAAACTCGCCCCCACTTCCTCACCGCCTCGGCCGTATCTAGACCCACAGCGTGTAGCACAGACCACGCCTCAATATTGAGCATAAATCAAAAATGTCTGTGTCAAGCTGCCACTGCAACACACTGCTGTAAGAGTATAACCAGGAAGCAGGGAGGTAGGAGGGCAAAATAGGTTTAGCGCCACCGCAGCACGGGAGGGAGAATTACGCCCAGGAGTAAAATGGATAAAAAAATAGACCAGAGGAAAAAAAAAAAACATGATTCCTTCTTGCGGACGTTGTCGATGCATCGGATCGTCGGCTGTTGGATCGATGCATCGATACAAAACAATTATTTACACCCCTACCTGATACTGGCCTATGCCTCTGAAAGGGGGGAGCGATTAGGGGCATTGTTGGCCTGGCTGGCCAGGCGAGATGTATTGTTCCACTGCCTGGTGATGAGGATTATGATGGCGGGAAGGAATCTTCTCCTCGCTGCGTTGTAGTGAGTCCACCCCCTCTTTTTAAGGCTGATTTTTCTCTCTTAACATCCATGGCTTCCTTCACACCTCTTTCAAACCACCTGTCGTCTTTGTCATGTTCACATATTGGACAAAGAAGGCAGGCGGTTTGTGTGTACAAAATCAAAATAAAGTCTGTCTAAGTCTAAAGGCTGGTTAATGCTCAGAAACCAGGTCATCCTGCGTGTGTGCCGCAGTTAACGTAGATTTACCTCCGCCCTTCCCGCAGACAATCTGGTGCACCTCTCCAAAAATGTGTAGGTGGCCGCAGACAGGAGGCCTCTGATTGGTCAAATCTACATCCGCTCTACACTATGAGTATTTCCTGTTTGGTACCTTACTAGCTTGTTTTGTTTGTATGATCGCCATTGTGGAAAACTACTTGTGAAAAATTAAACAGCTAGAAGAGCGAGGTGCGCGATAACGTTGGGAACCTTTTACCACTTTGATCCCCGCTCTTTTTCGCACTCATGTCCCTCCATTGTCGCACTAACATGTCCCTTGTGTTTTTCCACCTTCTCACCACCTCAGCCATATCTAGAACCACAGCTAGTTCATGATTGTCCTCTTGCATTGTGGCGTGGAATAACATAGCGCAGACCACGCTTCAAAATTGGGCATAAATCGTAAAAAATATCTGCGCCACACCTGCGATAAGCTCAATGCGACACACTGCTGCGGAGTATAACCAGCCCTTAAGTCTAAAATTCAGTTCAGTTTATTTCTATAGCGCCAATTCACAACATTATGTCATCTCTGGGCACTTAGCACCGTTCAACCAGATCATGCAGTCAAATTGATTCAAAGTTTTCTATCTAAGGAAAACCAGTTGATTGCATCGACTCATTGACTCAATGCTAAGCCTCAGTTATGACTTTAAACTTTGGTGGGATTCAGAGAATCGTCGCAGCTTGGTGCTATGTTGATGACATCAATGCCTGCATCTTTGGGGGAGTGGTGGCCTAGTGGTTAGGGCATAGGGCCCCAACCACACCACCACAGACTGTCACTCTGGGTCCCTCAGCAAAGACCCTTAACCTCACACAGCTCCCAGGGTGCCGCAAATGGCAGCCCAAGGGGATGGGTTAAATGCAGAGAGTGAATTTCATTGTGCTGTACTTGTGACAGTGTAATGAAAATAAAATGGTGAAAAAAAAAATAAAAAATCTTGGTACAGTCCTCCTGAGAGAGTGGTCTGGTCTCTCCGTCTCTCAAAAAGGCCTTTAATATTTCCTAACCAGGAACAGGAAGGTCCTGATTGCGACAGACGCGACCCAGATGGGCAGCGGGGTCTTCAATTAAGTGCCAGCTCTTCAAAATCATAAACAGCATCCCTAGCTTTTGCTTCAGACCATCGATTTAGTTTAGTTTGAACAACTGTTGCATAAAAGCAAAAAATGTTCAAATTCCACAGAGAAAACTTTGACACACTCACTGAAACACTCGTTAACTCACTCGGTGAGGTAAAATGTGCCGACATATATCACTTGTACTTAACTACAGTAGTCAGCAATGGTGAGTGTCCAGCCACCTTCGGATTGGGCCGCCTTATAAGAAAAAATAGGCTGACTTTAGCTGCCTATGACCTGTTTCCCCCATCTTCCTATACCTCAATCTAACACCTCGCTCCCAGGCCTGTTTTGAGCTGAACGTCTATAATGTTTGAGCCATTTGATTCAGGCGTGTAGAAGAAGATAGAAAATGACGGGGTGGATCTTTAATGGTAGACCTCTCTAAGAAAGTAAGGCAAAGGTTAAGTAAAATTCCCTGCTGTCTCCGTGCCATCACCCATCCTCCACTCCTCTATCACAGCCAGAGTGTAGTTCCCTCTACAAAGCACCCCGGGGCATTCTGTCTATGTTTGCATGTCTCTTTGTCTCAGCCAGGCCTTATCTCTGCTAGCGCATGTGTGTTCGTGCCTACTGATAAGCATACGCTTTCAGCTGAATAGCTGTTAATTTGTCCATGTTTACATCCACATACTATATATATGCCTCTGTTTCTTCATGTGGACAATTCATACTGAGATACCACTATCCTCTGGTCTGGTAACCATGAAAGTTTAAACATAGACACTGCGAGAAGAATTGTTTGTTTTGACAGTGCTTTAACGAGGCTATTAGTATCTGATAAGATGTTGACCTTTTTTAACCTCCCACAGAAGAATTTAAATCATATATATGATCTCCTGCTCACTAAAACAATGTATCCCTCCTTTAAAGACAAAAAGGCATATTGTAATAAACTAGATAAGCTCTTTTAAAACCACACAATGTCTAGATCTGCTAAATAAATGTGAATACAGTCGTAATACCAAAGATATAATACCACGGCTGCAACACACCCATTGAAAGTGAAACATAGAGTGTGACATGAAGCAAAAACTGACTTTGAGTAGCAATTAGCATAGAACCATATACACATTGTTTTTTTTTTAATGGAGCTTAGGTGGAAGTTCCACTGAAGAAACTGATTTCTCTCCTACATCCACCTACGACACTGCCAATCAGCTTTGTCGTCATGCCCTCAAAACCCCGCCCACTTTGCGTCCAGAAATTCATAACACACCTCTGCGTTGTGATTGGCCCGCCAAATTTAGGGCCTGGGGCGGGTGGGGCTAGTTTACTAGGCTATAGGAACAAAGTATTTCTACTTCTATTTGACACCTCTGTACACATGTGTGTGTTAATGTGTATTGAATCATATATTCATTTATTCAGATTCATATTTTACCTTTTGTAACAAAACAAAAAAAAAACTAAAAACATTGGGATTCACAAAAAAACTAAACACATAACAACAATAAAACACATAATTAATCCTTATAGGACAAGTTACCGTTTCTAATCACTTGCATACCCCTTGAAAATGGAGTCCCACCTATCCCTCAGTGAGGTCTAGAAGCACAAGATCTATATCCAGCCATTCAGCAAAAGATACTGCTACATGGCTGTACATCTTATTTTGGTGTTTGACCAATTAGACGAGCCCTTGAATTATATATAACCTGCTGTAGATTAAGTTGAAATAAAGTTAACAAGTCAATCAATGGCATAACGACACAACAATAGGCCCGTAAGCAACATTATCTGGGTGGGCCCCATATGAAAGTACAACACCCCACCCCCAACCATCTAATGAACTACACACAGTTATTAACATAGTAGTTAAAAGTACCACTGTCTGCTTTGCTATTGGTGTCGTGTTTAAACGCCTCACTATCATGTTGAAATCTGGCACGCGTTGCGGTATAAATAAGGTCCGGTCAGACAGACGGGCATCAGGTGGGTAAAATAGGAATTTTTCACACCATTATGTCTGCAAAGAGACGTCCTAAGTCCACAATTGCGTAGGGGGCCTACCAGGTCAGTGAGACGGGCCCCTGAGAGGTCGGCGGTCCCTAAACAACTACAGTCTCTCTGCTTGCAGATATTTAAAAGCTAATTGAAACGTTATAAACAATTATATTTAGGTTTATAAACTAAAACATTTTTGTGCCAGTATCAGCACTAATGCCTCTAAGGTTATGTTGAAACCAAAAAAATGTGTTTCTTTCACTCTCAGTGTGTGTTTTTATTTGGATTCCTTTGAGCAAATACTTTTGGCAATATAGTATATATATATATATATAGGATATATATATATATATATATAGCATAGCATATATATATATATATATATATATATATATATATATATATACACAGAGATGGCAAAAGTAATCACTTTCTCCTCGCATTTGAGTAAAAGTTCAGTATACTTCTGTGTTAAAAATACTCTGGTAAAAGTGGCAAGTATCGATTAAACTTCTTTACTCAAGCAGTAAAAGCAATGTTGTAAAGGCTTGTAACGCATACCTAAAAGTATAAAAGTAAAAAGCAGGAAACCACTTTTTCATGCCGCTGCCTTACATTTTTAAATGGATGTCTGCCAATAGGGACTAGATTCGGCGGTGTTCATTTTCAATCATCTCTGGCCGGGTTCACGCTAATATGCTAACGCCACCGCCACTGGTGCTGCAACAAATGATTTGTCAGCCAATGAATACCGCCGTAATCTGTCGCATTCATCTTGTAAGTGGTGCGCCAAATGCAATGTAGATTCCCATCCAATTAGATTCCTAACTTTGGTATTGATGACGTGAAAAATAATAATGTGTAACTCCATTGAAATGATCCTTCAAAACTAAAACTAACTTTCTTACACCCTAAGTCCTAAGGGGGTATAAACAAAATTTCTGCCTGACAAAAACACACAAAGTAAATAACTTATAGCCCCAAAGTTATTAAATTTAAGAAGAAACTTTTGGTACGTGTCTGTAAAGATAAGATGTCATAGAATGGTTTTCTGGCGTCGCGCACTCATTTAGAAGCTTTGACCATGCTGCCTGAAAATATTAGGGACAAAATAATACAAAATATTTAGCATTTTTTTTGAACCTCGCCAAAATTTTCTTTTGAAATAAACATTGCAAAAACACTACCAAAATATTATTTATAGCACAAAAAGGAAAGTAGTACAGACTTTCAAATCTAAATGTTGTGTAAAAATATACCAAATTTTGGACCCTGTAATCAGATGAATCATCATATTTTTATTTTAGAAATGGTATTAGTGAGAAATTTCTTAGGGCGGAGATGCGCCATTTTGGCAAACATTTATCCGCTGCCAAATGTCTACCTAAACTGTGCCAAAATATGCTCTTTTTACATCAATACTGGGGTTTGGTAAAACTAATGTAGGTCATGTAGTAGCAGCTTGACCCGCCGGTGGGTCCAGAGGTTCAAGGGGCTAAATCTGCGCTCAATTTTTTTAAAATGTAAGGGAGGAGGAAAAGTACAGATATTTGTGTAAAAATGTAAGGAGTAGAAGTAAAAAATGCCATAAAAATAAGTAGTAAAGTAAAGTAAAAAATATCAGAAAATCTACTTGAGTACAGTAACGAAGTATTTGTACTTCGTTACTTCCC
>JAGKQL010000017.1:4704293-4725396 GCA_018398635.1 Cyprinodon brontotheroides
AATGATGCACAAGCATCATTTCTCATGGGCACTATTACGCTGCCATGTGTTGGCATGTATAAGTTAGGGCTGTTGTTTGACATAAGTTCTGGATTCATTATGAATACCTACACTATATATAAGCCAAAATCTAAAAAATACTTATAAAAATTTAGCGCAGGGGTCACCAATGGGGTGCCTGTGGGCACCAAGGTGGCCCTCAAAGGAATAAGTGGGGTGCCCTCAGCATCTTTTGAAAACAGAACAGTTCACCAGTGGACTACAAATCTGAAATGTTATTTTTTACTGAAGCTCTTATTTTTGAAGCATTTATATGAAGCATTTTATCATATCAATAAATTAGAACATTTGAGGATTTATATGGATTTCATAATGAGAATATCTAAAAGCAAATTAAAAATGAAAAGAAACAATAGAAATATGTTTATTATCTATGAAGTTCAGGTGAACGCTGACTCCCTCTCTTGTTCATAGGTCAGTATTGGTAGTCCGTCCTATGACTCAGTACCCATAAAGTAGCCCTCAGCCTTAAAAAAAGTTGGTGACCCCTGGTTCAGCGTATGCCAGTGTTTTGGGAGATTCTGGGATGTTGGGCATACGCTGGCCAAATCGGCAAGGTGTGACAGGGCCGTAACACGCAGATCCATGCAGGGGAGTGTGGGTGGCACTTTTCCACCCAGGGGGAACGGTAAAGTCAGGTGACACGCTGCCCTTTATGTTTATGATAACTGAAACGTCTACATGCTTCTGGGAGGTGCAGAGGAAGATCAAAATTATATCGTTACAAAACACAACTTTGAGTTCTGTAAAATCATTCAGCTGATATTTTAGACCAGCGTTTTTGTTTTTGTTTACTTCCATACGTTCACAGATTCATTTGTGCGTTCCACAGCCGTGCCTTGAGATCACGAAAGGTGCAAGCATCGCCGCTCTCTTTACTATCCTTTATCAATATTTCCCCTGATTTGGGAATAAATGTTTTGTTTAGATTGATATTTATGTAACATTCGTTACGATTGTGTCATTTATCATTTAAATGGAGGAAGAAAAAGCAACATAGTCTCAAAGAATCAACCAAAAATTTCAGGGATCAGTTAGTCCAGGGGTCAGCAACCCAAACTGCTCAAAGAGCCATATTGGACCAAAAAAAAACAAAAAATAAATCTGCCTGGAGCCGCAAAAATGTAAGAGTCTTATATATGGCAACATAGGCTCTAAATATAAATATATAATAAGCATCCATGATTAAATGTTTATCCTGGAGCAGCATGAGGTGAGGGAGAAGCAGTGAACGCTCTCACCGCGCGCCGCTTCACCGCACGGTTTAAGTTTTGTTGCATTGAGGAAATTATAAAAAACTTGAGAAAGGAATCTTTCTATGGTGGATGAGTTTCTATTGGGAGGAGTTGATTGAGTCATAAGGAACCGAGCAGGAACTGACATCCATCAGAGCAGAGCATCTCTAACCATGAAATCCCACATCCTCCATTACCAGTGTTGGTATTACTTGTATTTTTAGGATTTGGGTGAAAAATGGACGAAAGTTCCCATCCCTGCATCAGAGCGCTACCTGTTTGACCTGTAGACGGTTTTCCATCCTTGCAACCAAACTAGTGGAGTTTGAAGATGCATTCCACTTCTTAAATCTATCTTTGCTCTCCTCTGATTTATCCAGAAGTTCGCAATTTTTCTCTCACTCCCAACTTGGTGATCGGCTGCATATTTATCCTTCCCTGGAAATGCCTTTTCAAATTTTTCTTTTTATTTCCTGACAACCTCTCATTACAAAGCAAAAATGCAGGCAATCCTTCCACATTGATAATGAAAGCAAATGATTTGTCGATTATTTGAAACCTCTTTTCTCATCATCATCAGCTATCTTCCTTTTTTCCCCTTTGGGATCCACGGTCCGAGACACACATGCAGCTTTGTTTGCCTGGCACCGCGCCTCGCTGGCTGCAAGTTATGACCACTGACCTCTATGGCTATGATGCAAATTATTGTTGAAATTTATTTATTTTACAAATGTTTACAGCATTGGAGAACATAATACATTTTCTTTGACCCTTCTGCACACCATATTGAAACAACACATTTTTTAAAAAGCTCCAGGGAGCAGCAAGGGGGACAGTAAGGAGCCGCAGGTTGCCGACTCCCAGGTTAGATTGATGTCAGAATAATGGACATGGACCCAACCCACATTCAGATGGATTATGTGTCGGTCAGAATATTCTGATTGGCTCTGCAGATGTATAAACATCTGTCAGGATGGAGCTGAGTGCCTGAGAGCCTCATGTCAGCGTGACGCATTTCCCCTTTAGTGGCAATATTTACATCATCCATTTCTGGTCCCATCCCCCGTTTTATTTTCATTACTTGCATCTATAACAATTTAACCAGATTATTTTCATTCTTTTTTTTTATTATTATTCTGAATAAATCACAATCTAATTGATGGTGAAAATTAGTGCCTGTAAACAACATCTACCACGACCCTGGGGGAAAGCAGCACTATTAGTTTATTAGCCAATGCTAACAGTTTCTTCACTGGTGTAATATTGACTATATTTATACTTCATTAATCATGGATTATTAAGCTGAAGTCTTTCATTTTCATGATTTTTTGGCAGCTAAACAATATATTTAAACCAAGCCACTTGTGATGGATGTCACAACTTCCAGTGTTTACATTAGAAAACAGGATTAACCTTTGTAGAAAGAGTTTTAGGAGTCACAATAAATAATGCCTTGTAAATTATTATCTGATTAAAAGTTTAAGAAGCAGAAATATGTTAAAGGTTTGGAATGACTGGAATCTGAAAGAACTTCTTGCCACTAATGAAATGGACAGATAGAGACGCTGCACGTCTGCTTTAATGGATAAAAATCCCGTCCTTTCTTGGATTATTTTCTTACCTCTGCATCCACTAAAGTAGTCTGGATCAGCATGTTGATTTACATCTATTCTGGTTGGACACATTCCTATGATGTTTGGACAAACATCTGCTATGAAACTATGAAGGTTATTTTCTTTCAAAAATATTTGTGCATAGGGCTGGGTATTTTCGCCAAAGTCCTGAATCACTTCGATTTTGATTAATACAGTTCTAAATCAATTAATTTTGATTTTTTTTTTTACAATAATGAAAGTGGTTCGACTGTGTTTCAAAATACAGACAGTTTAAACTTGAGATGTGAACAAAACTGTCTCAAAAGTGCAAACTTGTTTGTGAAATAGTGAAGCCTCACTCCAGCCAGCAGACGTGACGCAGCAGACATGCGTGAGCTGCTTTATCTCCACTGCACCATATTTGCAACGTTGTCTGTAACAACTACAGGGTGTTTGCTGGTCAGCCATCATTTGTTAATGTCTTCAGTCATCCTATTGGCTATATTTACAGCTGTCTGGCATAGAATGCATCTTTCCTGCTCAGTTGAATGTGAACGTCAAGCGTGTCACTATAAAACTAATCGATCTCATTCCCTAGATGTCGTTTTTGCAAAAATGTAAAGGAATCAATTTAAAATCGATTTTTTTTACACAGCCCTATTTGTGCATTCTAAGTTTGAATTTGAAGTTGTAGAGAGAGTTACATTCAGCGTGTGTCTGGTGACATCATCATGCTGAATTAGCGTTGATGATTGATGTCACCAGTGCGATATAAATCGAGAAAGTAAACAATGGAGAGAAACATGTAAGGAAGCCAGGGCATAGTCGGTGTGCTTTAATGTTTAGGTCTTTTGTTCCTCCGAATCCCTCCCATCAGAGCTGCGCCATGTTTATTGAATTTAAACAGAGCTGTTTCGGCTTGTTCGTCCAGAAGTGACTGGCACGATGTGTTTATGTCCGTACGTTTTGCTCAACAGTGTTAACGCATGTCACTTGCCGAGTTGTTTGATCTGCGTAAACACGCGTCAGTGAGCTGCTCCCACTGCCACTAAAAGCCGATCATTCCCGGGTTTAAATTTTTTTTTTGGCCATTGTGAAAGGGTTATAAATTAATCCCTGTTTTGGGTTTTTTGGGGTATTTTTTCTGGTGAATTAGTGAAGTTTTAGGCCTCGTGCCCACACGAAGTCAAAACGAACACAAACGCATAATATTTTCCAGAACGTTTGTCGTAGCGACGGAGACGTAAAATAAATGTGATAGCCCCTGCGAATGCATGAAAACGCTGCAAAATGTATGCCAGGCCTATAAGTGGCGCTGTGGTGCCAAAAGCAAAAATAGGCTTAATTTAAATGTTGGGCATCGACTAATATTTATACATGGTTGCCCCTGCGGGTCCATTTTGGTGGTTCAGTCAAATTCAGGTGCTGAACTAT
This sequence comes from Cyprinodon brontotheroides, assembly GCA_018398635.1. NCBI lineage: Eukaryota > Metazoa > Chordata > Actinopteri > Cyprinodontiformes > Cyprinodontidae > Cyprinodon > Cyprinodon brontotheroides. The sequence goes on from JAGKQL010000017.1 coordinate 4,708,618, forward strand.
GTCGTCGATATTGCTCTGTTCTTCCTGGAGATATTCCAGAAGAAGAAGATTCTGTTGTAAGCCCGACAGCAGGGTGAGTAGCATGAGCAGCAACCATTCAACACAGTGCGGCCATTGTTGTTGTGATACTGTGTCGCGCATCGTGTTTAGAAGCGACGCTATGACGCATGCGCGTAAAAAAAAAAATGCGGTTAGAGCTTAAAGATGGAAACGCCAAAACGGGCGTTTCAAAATCTTCCCACTCTGAAGGCTGAATAAAAAAAGATCGATTTACAGACCCTCAAACGCCCGGCCGGTATGGATGAGAGGCTGGTTTGGTGAAAAATTTGTGCGTTTAGGCCAGGGTTTGACTTAGTGTGGACGGGGCCTTAGTTTTCCTTTGACAGGATAATAACTTTAATGAATAAATACGATGAGCAACATATATAGCTCTAAACCGAGGTTCACAAACAGTCGGGGATCTCACACATGCATGTGCTTATCAGCAACTAACTGTGTTTAAAAACAGGCAGCAGGACGACCTGATTATAGCGGGATTCAAAGAACAGCCAAAGCAGTTCTGATCTTAGGTAGTGAATCAGTGGTTGTGGTTTCAAAGCTGACGTGCGTAAATCTGTTAGTTTGTTCAAAATCAACAGCTCTAATCTTTGGAAGCAGAACAGAACCAAACCAAAGCTTAGATCAGGTTTATTTAACCCCTTAACTGTCCCGTCTGGTCTGTGGGACTTATGTGGTGCCTCCAGACATGCAGCCTCACCCTGCCACAGTAAAGGGTGGGTTATCCTCCTGCAGCAGTGTGTCGCGGTGAGCTTGTCTCAGATATTTTAGATTTATGCTCAATATTGAAGCGTGGTCTCTGCTATGTTATTCCACTCCACAACGCAAGCGGGACAATCACGATCTAGCTGTGGGTCTAGATACGGCCGAGACGGTAAGGAAGTGGAGGAAAGTTTGTCGGACATCGGAGGGGCATGAGGGCGAAAAAGAGCGGGGATCCAGGTGGAAAAAGGGTGCTAGCATTCTCGCTCGCTTCTAGCTGGTCCAACTTCACCAGTCATTTTCCACAATGGCGGTCAGACAAACAAAACAAGCCAGTAAGGTACAAAACAGGAAATACCCATAGTGTAGAGTGGATGTAGAATTGACCAATCAGAGGCCTCCTGTCTGCGGTCACCTACAATTCGGTAGAGGTGCACCAGAGTGGGAAGGGGTGGAGGCATATTTGCGTTCACTGCGACACACACAGACGACCTGATTTCTGAACATAAACCATTATAGCAGTTTTATATGACCAGTTAGATCCTCCCAAAGGTAAAGAACAGCCGCTGATTAGCTTTTCTGCCATGTATTTCAGAATAATTTTTGAGTTGCAGCCAGTTAACAGGATAAAAGACGATAATTCAAACTGCATGCACCAGGATAATAAACATAAACATAACATATTTCACAACTGTTTCAGAGGACTGATCATAGTGATCTGCATCAGCAGCGCTGTGTTCGTGTCTCCTGCCAGCTCCCAGATTAAGCTTCTCTTATTGGTTGATGTGGCGCAGCTAATCAGTCGCTGCTTCAGTTTCTCAGATGCGTCACTGATGCACTGCTCAAAATGCTCTGCAGGACCTTTTGCTTCACCGTGATGCACGTCAACCATCCACTGCATGTAAACTAGCTGCTTCTGCTGCTTTAGGTGTGAATTTAGCATAACATCATAAATAAACAAGTTTCTTGTGAAGCGCAGTCTTCCCAAAAACTGCTTTTTTTAGTAAACTTTTTCGCCTTGGGGGTTGTAGATCCTCGCACCTCATCCTTCTCCTCTTCAGCATGTTGTCTTTTAAAAGGTTTGGTCGCTCCAACTATACACCCCCACAGTTTGCCTAGCGGTGGAGTTGTTGTTAAATGACGGGGTGATGGGGGTGTGCTCTCTGTACGCACATCTCTCTATAGGCGTGTGAGGAACAGCAGCAGAGGGACAGAGAGGCCGATTCAGGTCAGATTTGGTTCCCGGTTCTTGCAGTGGAAAACCTCCCTTTTGAGTTCTGATTTTCCGTCTCTGTTTTGTTCCTTTAAAGCCACATTATTGGTCAGCAGGGGTCAAAGCTGCTGTGCATTGACCATGCCAGAGAAGTGTGATCACACAGCTGTGTTTCTCTCCCCGTCATTGCTCAGCAGCCAAGCAAATGTTAAAGCTGCGTCTCAGGAGAAAGGATGTCCGGCTGCTGCATGCGATCCCTGAACGCTGATGGTGAGGTTGAAGTTCTGTCTGCAGTAACAAGGGTCTGAGCTGCAACAGGAATATCACCCACTGAAAGCAGCAAAGCACTACCTGCGCTTCATTTAACATTGTATTTATCAGCAGGAGGAAAAGGTGAAAGCAGCGTATAATGTGATCTTTCATCTAACTGTTTGTTAGACACAGAGCTGCTCATTAAAGCTGTAGAACGTATGCCACCCTGAAAGCACACTGCATCTGACCTGATGGAGTTTCTGTTGAAATGTAAAATAAACTTTTCTTAATGTATAAATAAGGGTTATCGCCTGTATTATCATTTATAAACATGGATGCTATTTTCAAAACCATTTTTTTCTTCCAAAGAAAGTTAATTTTGGTTTAGAGAAACAAAACAAAAGAATATTATTTCCTGCAGGTATATGGGCTGGTATAAAAAATATCACAGTTTCATGGTATTATGATTACATAATATTATTTTATTATTTTGCAGCATTTATTGTCATTTTGATGCATTTCCAGTCTTGTAAAGAACTTTGATTTATCGTCTAAATGATAAATTAAAATTATGATTTAAAAACAACGATTGACTGAATTTCAATTGTTAATATTTTTCTTCTTTTTCCTTTTATTTTCCAAATAGGCCATTCAGTTAAATGAGGTTGCTATGGGAAGCCTATTTTAAATTTGTATTGATATTTCTGATTGCTGTGTGATGCAGTAACAGCCATGCAGTTTCCTCAGAAAGACTTAAGGGCTGGTTATACTCGCGCAACAGTGTGTCGCAGTGAGCTTGTTGCAGGTATGATGCAGACATTTTTGATGTATGTTATTCTACGCCACAACGCAAGAGGGACAATCATGAACTAGCTGTGCAGGTTTTTGCTGCTTCTGCTGCTTGAGGTGTGATCGTAGCATTAAGAATGTTTTTATTATCACTTTCGGTACCACGCAATGGTACGCAATGGCTAAATTTCTCCAATGTGAGGTCAATAAGGTTCAGTTATTATCATGATGGAAGCTGTTCGTCGGTCAGAGGCATTGTTCATACTGAGGATTTATTGTAACTTTATATAAATCACTACATGGACAAAGAAGCTTTAGAAATTCCAGGTATGATGGCGTAAATAAAGAAATATTCACAGCTAAGGAGGGATGCTTGTGCAGGAAGCTTGGCAACTTTCGTCCTCACTAAAGGGTTCCAGTATGGCTGACCTTAGTGTTTCAGAGCAGTGATTCTAATTCTGTCAGAAACCTGGGAGTTCAGATTGATCAGTACCTGACTGACATGCATCTGTTTCCTTTGGTCTGGTCTGTGAGAGAACCCTGTGTCTGTCAGGCTAATAACAGCTAGCATGTGTCTGTCAGGCTAATAACAGCTAACATTAACTTTTATAGTTTAAAAGGTTTATATTTTCTCAGCATTTGTTTTTTTTAATCTATCTTCTTCAGAGAAAGATCCTCTGAAAAAGGCTTTTATGTTTGTGTTTAGACTAAGCGTTTTACTGTTAGAGCAGATGTTAATGGGTCTCTGTATCAATTTTGATGAAAATGCTCATCTTTGAATAATGTATACTTTTTATTGATTATATCAAGGTATATATTCTGCCAGCACTACCAGAATGACATATTCTCTTTCCAGGTCAATCTCTGCGGATATTTGTTAGATATCCTCAGCCTCTGCAGGAAATAATACATCCTGTTTACATTTGTCCTCGATGAGAAAGATGCCGCTGTACAAATCTGTTGTGATTATCAGTAATTTGGCTGTAGAGGACAGTGGGCTCAGGTCAGATATTGTCCAACACCAAATTCAACTCAGTTCAGTTTATTCATATAGCACCGATTCACAACAGGTCATCTCAAAGCCCTTCGGAGAGACAAGACAGTCTGGTTGGTTTAAAAGTTGATTGTATCCGGTCATTAAGTCGCAAGACATGCTCTTCTTGGATGAGCTTACGGCAACAGGCTCAGTGTGAGGGGCCATGTGCTGAAGCCGACTGAGCTTCAAGGAGACAGAAGCAGATAAACACACAAAAAGAAGCAGAGATGCAAAAGGTATATATTAACTATCTCCACAGGTGACAGCATCCAGTAAGGGAGAGGAGCTCTGAGCCAGTTTTCATGTCAAAAGAATAAAAGAGAGCAGTTAGTTAACAGTAAAAACTGAGCCTATAGCTACTTTACATCTAGGAGAGAAACAGGCCCACTCACTGAAAACAGGCCCAACTCTAACCTGTTTAAACAAAGGTGTTGATGGCAGCATCCCTGCTGCATTTCATGGTATCGCAGCCAAACAGAACCAGACCAGCTGAAGCCACAATGATGAATGAAGAGTGATGAAAAGTGGTATCTGTGTCCTCCAGCAGCCTAAACTTATAGCAGCATGAATATAGAAAATAGCTCGGCTTCCTTAAACCGCATCCCATTTTGGATGTGGTATAACGAAGGTAGAGCCAACAATGCTTCCTAAGACCTTCCTGAGAGCACAGCCACGTTTCCTGAGGTGAGGTGTTTTATACAACTACGAGTTTTAGGTAACTTTTTTTAGACTTTGTTTTTTTTTAAGACTTTGTCAATCTGCATACACTGAGTTTGTTCAAAACGAAATTTCGATTCATGCAGCTTTTCAACAGTGAATGAGCAGCTTACAGCAGTGAAATGAACATTACTATTTATAAAGTGGAGACGTGATCAGAAAAATACAGTAGAAATATTAAAGTTGAGTTCTATTTATAGGGATTTGAAAATTCGCCATGTACTTCAAATTTGATTTTTACAAATGTGATGCAGAGTCTTGATTTGTGTCTTGATTAGAGTTATAGATTTTGAAGGTTTTATCTTTTTTTTCTTTAAACAGATTGGATTTTTCATAAGTGCTAAATATTTTGCTTTATTTCAAACAAATGTGTACATAATTGTACCCAGAACAACAGGAATTAAGCAAGCTAAAACTATTAACAATCAAAACTGAGAGACTGGAGAAGTTTTAAGACTTATAATAACTATAATAATAACAAATATGTGGGCTGTGCTTTCATCACTAAATGTCTGTGTTTGATTGGTTTAGGTGAAACAAAAGTGACTGCCATTATAAGCAGGAGCACTGCAGCCTTTTACACATCATGTCATCAGTATGCTTAAATATCCAGGAAACTCTTTGTTCAAAATATCAAAGAAATTCTGCAGGTTCTTTTTTTCTCCATCAGTCAAGAGAAACAGAAAGTAGATTACAATAAAAATTGGAGAGATGGTTTGACGTGTTTATCTTTTGTAAATGATAAGAGATAAATTGGAATAATTTGTTGGATTAAAGCTCAACTCACTCCAAAATCACCTATGTGTTTGTTAATAAACAACATATCGACGTCTTATGGTTCGGTCTACAGATTTTATGTTTAAAATGGTCTTAAAGATACCTAATGTGTGCTATTTATTTTGCTTTTTTTGGGCTGATACTTTGAGCATATATTCTTTCATCCTTCATTTACATGATAAAAATTAGAGATGCACTGCGTACCGTCTCACTGATACAGATACTGAATAAACCAAGTGAGGCCTCCATGTGTGGCCTCCATGTGCCTGTACAACCTCCTTAAAACACACGCGGGCTTCCTCCTGATGAGTAGGGATGGGGATTGTTAATATTTATTGATATTGATACCTTTATCGCATAATCCCTATCGATCCGAAGTCTTTATCGACATGTACCACTCATCTATACTTTTCTGTTATTTGGTGGAAAGACGATGCAAAAAAATTTTTTTAACAGAATTGGTATTGCATTTATTGCTTAACAAGTGAGCATAACAAAAACGTTTCTAGCCTTCAATAAACATAGCTAATGTAATAGGCCACTTCGAAATGACATAAAACTAACTAGAATATATTTTCACAATTGTTGGTTAATTTATTGTCTACTGTCACTTTTCATCATGTTTTTAGTGATTAGGAAAATATTTAACAAATAAATAATTGTATTTTAAATTAAATGTAATTTTTAATAAATGTTGGCATCAGTAGTTTAATTATATATTCTAAAAATAATTAGAGCAATATACAACTGTATTACTCATGTTTCTCGCCAAAAACAAAATTTCCCATTTTCTTTACGTTACACTTGAACCCATCATGATAACCTAATTGTCGTTTTACTGGGAGCCAATCTGAACACATCATCACGCAGCACGCCTGAAACTTTATTTACTTTTCAGAGCTAACTTCAAGCTTTGTATGCTTCCAATTACAAAGGGACGGATTTCACAATTACTATTTTTACACTGACCGGTCAGAAAGCTACAAAGTCTGTGTCTGCGCAGCTTACCGAGTGGTACTCTGGAGTGGATGATAAGAGGCGGGCCTGACTGTGGTGTGGCGGGGGCAGCAGCAGGAGGAGTAGGAGTCTTTTCCGTTCAGCCATTCTCGAGTCACCGTGAGCAAAGTTAAGTGCCAGACTTCACTTGTTTTACTTTTAATATCTGTTTGCATGGACAATTTGAATTCCAAAACATTGGTGGACATGCTGCAGTGATTGGGATTGATTAGATTTAAATGCTGTGGCGCCACTTGGAGGGACACCCATGAAATTATGTTACAGGACCTCCGGGAGAAAAAAAAAAAACCCAGACTCAGATTTCGATAGTGGTATCGATTTAAGCCCAAACGCTATTGATTTTCGGGTTTTGAAAAAATTGGAACCGGGTCCTTGATGGAACGGGGTTCGATCCCCATCCCTACTGATGAGGCTCTGGATGGTCTCCTGAGTGGATCTCCTTCCAGTCCTGGACTGAAGTATCTCCAATTCCCTGGACAGTCTGTAGTGCAACATGGTGTTGGTGGATGGATTGAGACATGATGTCCCGGATGTGCTCAATCAGATTTAGGTCTGGGGAACGGGCAGGCCAGTCCATAGCTCCGAAGCCTTCATCTTGCAACTACTGCTGACACGCATTGGGGAGAAACCTGGGGCTAACTGCACCACTATATGGTCTCACAAGGGGTCTGATATCTCACGTCAGTACCCAGTGGCAGTCATGCTACCTCTGGGAACCACATTGAGGGCTTTGCGGGCCCTCCAAAGAAATGCAACCCAACACCATAAGATGTTGCAGGCAGATCGCTCCCCACGGTCACATGCTCCGTGTGAACCTACTTTCATCAGAGAAGAGCACAATCCTGATGTTCTCTGACAACTGCCAAGCGTCCTGCATGGTGTTCGGCTGTGAGCACGACCCCCATCTGTGGAAATCTGGCCCTCATACCATCCTCATGGAGTCGCTTTCTAACTACTGTGCAGACACATGAGTATGCCTTGCTAATTCACAATCATTTCCACCTGTTGTCTATTCCATCTGAACGACAGCATGTGAAATTGTCAATCAGTGATACTGCCTAAGTGGACAGTTGTATTTCAAAGAAGTTTTATTTGATTCAAATTATACTTTGTTGTTTACGTGTTCCCTTTATTTTTTTGTGCACTGTATAAAAAAAAATGGAGAACAGTTACTTTTTAATTCAGCACTTCCCTGCTACATTAAATGTTAGACTTGTATGAGTCATTTGGCTGTGCTTGGCAATTGGACGAGTTTCACTTGATTAGCCACAATCGACGAACAGCCAGTAATTATGAAGACTACCTATTATAAGTGCCATCATTGTGTTATTGAGTTTTTTTTTTTTTTTTTTAGTTGTTAAACAGCTACCCTATAAATAGGAGAGGGTGTTTTACAATATTTAAAATGTATAACTGTCCTTTGGTCTTTAACGGCAAAAACAACAAAGCATTGAGTGAATGTCCTGCCTTGCCTCTCATTGGGTTCCATACATGTGCTTTGCCGAGAACCCAGTCTACTTGGTTTGGTTCAGGGTTCTCCAAGGCCGATCCTCCCCTGTGGCTGATCTAAATAAGTGAATAAGGCCATCGAGTTTAGCTAAGGCCTGGTAAAAAGGCAACCATTTCCTTCAGGTGGAGCAGGGATGCATCTATGTCACTAATCTCTATTTATACAATGGTTTGCTGATAGTCTGTTGGTAGTACAGGGTGTAGTGAAGTCACCAGCCGCCATATTGGTATTCCCTAGTTAGACCGCCAGATTGACTGGGGAATTGCGCCTTTTGATGATCGCCACACAATACATAATCAGTTTTAACGCTTTTCGCACAATTACGCAAGAAACATTTTTGATTGGTCTGGACAGCTTACTACTAAAGTAATTATATAAGCGGGGTGTAGGTTTTATTCAAAAGTGGGATTGCGGTTTTGTAAACCGACAATTTTACGAAGCTAATTCTCCATGGTCCCTGCACGCCTTCCGGACATGACGCCAATCGAATTAGCCATGGGCCTTGTGCCTCCTCGATGGACATTGACATTATGGCAACGCCACCTCAAAACAAACTACATTGAGCCCAAGCGGTCTGCATTTGTACTTGAGAATAAATTCAGGAGAATGAAGCTAAAGGGATACAAAAAATAAACTTGTAATATTACAAAACCAAAAATACTACGAACACAAAGTATATTCAGAGATGAAAGTCCCTCTGATACTGTTTAAGTGACTGAGAAACTGCAGATTTGCCACATTTAAGATGGCGGCGCTCTGACACATCTCAAAAGGCGCAGGCCCCCGAGTCAATCTGGTACCTACACCGGTCGCAATGTAAACAATACGTGCACTACAGCATCGAAAAATGATTATTTTCTAAAATTCAGGGGGACTTAAAACATTTAAAAGAAGGATAAATTCATCAATTTGAAACACACTTGCTGTTTCATAGCATCAGTAGATTACTTTAACTTATAATAACAAATAGTCATATCACATTGCATAGTCATTATGAAGTCAATGAAGTCTAGAAATTATGTAATATAGCATACAAATCCATCACAATAAAATTAATGTCAATGGAGCACAATAATACAGACGTGCCAAAAGTGCTAAATTGATTAAATAAATGTAATATACATGTATTTATTACATTGTTATGGTAATAAAATATTACATAAGATAAGATTTTACAAGAGTGAATTACTAGTAAATGTTAATGCTATAGTTTTTTTTTCCTATTTTCGAATTGTGCATACATGGTGCCTTTACTTTTATGCTGTCTGTGCTTTAGCCTTTAAAGAACAAATTAATTAAAGAACAAATTTAATAACTTCACAGAGCTTCGAGTTCTACATTAGCAAAATCACATAAATTGGCAAAATAACAGGCAACATCAAATTCATTTTTTGCTTTTTGCTCATAGTTACAAGAATCAGATAATTTGCATATAATATACATACATGCCTGTATGCACACATGGACACATACACTGTCCAGTGTTTGAATACATTTAATAATATAACTTACACATGTAGTGGGAATTCATATTCAAATATACACATAGATCTTTTTTCATCAATACAACTTGCAAAATATTTCAAATGAGAAATATACCAAACACTTAAAAAAAGACAGATTCATCAGTTTAATAAAAACTTATCCAATGACATTTCACTGTGAATTACTTTCTATTTACTCTATATTATATAGATCGATACCGCTGGTCAATATATCAACATATAAACATATGGCAAAATTTTTGTGAATTTTTCAGGGGATTTAAGTAGCATAACGATGACATATAGCAATATTTCATTAGTAAAAGAGATTGATATGGTGTTTTTAAATGGCAATATATCAACGCTTTATGATAGATATGTTGATTATATTTTTAATGTATTAATATTTTTTTCCTGCTTCTTTAGAAGTTTTTAAGTCTGTAAAAAAGAAGTTTTATGAAGGAAGAAGAAGTGTACTTCAGGCTTTTGTTTTATTTACTTTTTTAGACTTTAGAAACTCAGAAGCTGATCAAATATCGCGGTTAAATATCGGGTGGGGTGGCCGATGTCCGATATTCAGTTTTATACCAATGCATACAGGCCGATACCGTAGGGGGGCCGATTATATCGTGCATCCCTAGTTCTGGCCCCCTGTGTAGGACCTTAGATCAGGGCAGTAACCAATTAAAAAATCATCGGGGTCAAAATAAAGAAAATCAGCAACCATTAAAGGTCCGGAGACGTTTTTAATTATAATGTTACTTTAAACATAATTTCACAGTGAAATAAAATTAGGTTTTATGCATCCATGTTATACATTGAATTTTTTAAATATAAAAAATTAAAGTATTTTTTGAAAGTAGAGAATAGCAATCGTTCAGTTTTTTATATAGACACTTTCCTGATTCAGATGTTTTATAAAACACCTGAACTGACCGCTTTTCTTTTTTTTTTTTTTTTTCTCTTAATGTTAAGCAGTGGGCTTTACGCTGTCACCTGCGGGGCTGTAAACCTGGGTTCTAATGTAGACAAAGCCATTCTCAAGCACATATCAAGGTGTCTATTTTGAGATTGGCTTGAATGCTTTCTATTTTGATTCTGTTCATGTTGGAGAATCCTGCTTCACAGCAGGCAGCAGGTTGAGCCAAACACACCAGCAGTCCACACTTTTCTCTGCTTTTTTCTCATCTTCTCCTTCTTTCCCCAGCTCCCGGCTTTGCCACAGGTTTGCCTGCTGTGTCTAAAGTAGGGTTGTCAGGATTCTAAACTTTTCAACTCGATACCGATAATTAAGGAAAATGGTCGATGCTAGATACGGATAACCCGATACCCCAAGGATAAAACAAAGACTCCAAAATTCAAACAGAAATATTTTCATTAATAAATCAATACAAATAAACAATAAGAACAATATTTTGAGTTTTTTGCTGTGCACAATATTAAGCAAGCTTGATAAAAAAACTTACAAAACTAAAATTAAGTGTTCCTTCCTTGGCTATGTTTTTGCACACATAACAATGGCACCTCTTACAAAAACAGTCTGAAACAGTGCACAGAATTATTCAATCACACAATAGTGTTCTGAAAGTGCATTGTCCTCTACTCTGCACTTTAGATGAATGACTGACTAGCTAGGTGCCACTGGTGGTGGCACTGTATCGATACTTTTAAAAACGAGTATTGTGTCCAGATATTAACGCTTCAGTATCGCATACTTTTTTTTGAGTATCGATACTTTTGACAACCCTAGTCTAAAGTAGCTAGCGCAGCAACCCAGACTGACAGCAGCTCATTGGATAATTTGTATCAGGCTTTACCATTTTAAATCCTCGTTAACCGGATTAACCAGCAGGTGGGTCCGATCTGGATCACGGGGCGCTAATCACCAGACCCCTGCTTTAGATCGATGCTGTTATTAGTCAGACCTATAGGGTTCAGTCTAAAGTTTGGGGTATGTTAAAGCTACAGTGTGTAACTTTTAGCTTAATCATCTAGTGGTCAGACTGCAGCAACATGAACTCCCCAATCGCTTTCCCCCAACAGTACGTATGGAAATGCTACGGGACAAAAATGTCTTCTCCACGACGCCCGTGATCACCTGCAGCAACCTCTCAAGTGATGAGTAGTTTGCTTTACATAGATAATTTTACAGATAGTATTCTTAGGCCATTAGTCTGTGTAGGGTATAGATTTCATGTAGACTTAAGGATAATAAATATGTACCTCGCTATTTCTTCTTACATCATAGACGTGCTTTTGGCTTATCTCGCACCGCTAGTTTGTTGGCTTTCCCCGCGAAGAAGAAAGATGTTCAATGCCTCCATGGCTGGCGGTGACCCGCCCTATGTAATTATAAATAATCTAATTCTAAGGCAAATCTGAAATATTAAGGTTAAGAGGCTGAGCTCGTAGATGATGATAAATAACATAGTTATGTATAATATATTACATTTCTGACTGTATTGCTATCCCTGTAATTATTACAATAACCGTAGCTTTAAGAGAAATTTGGATATAAGGAGGGAAATGTTTGGGATCCCATAGTGGTTACAGGCATAAATAGAGGAAACATTTCATTTTTTAAGATTTAAAGAGATTTTTGCTTTCTATCTGAAACTAAAAATAAAATATAATAATATATAAAATACATTCTAAACATTTTTATAGTTCAGAGACTGTACAGTTTTTAATTTTTTTTTATATATGTAATATATAATAATGAGATCTACAGGCAGGGGAAGTAGCCCAGAGGGTTAAACAGCTGTAATCTGCTGAATATAATCAGCTAGTCTGATCTATTTAGCTTGGAGCTGTAAAAAGCAAGCTAGCTGTCATTTACAGGCAGCTTTTAGGTTTGTCTAGGAACCAGTGATGCTAAAGCTAACCTGTGATTCAGTGTTACTTAGAACAGATGTTTCTAAAGCTTGGTTTTGTCCTCTGAGGCTATACCACGCTACTGCAGGGGGGGAGTTCTCTCTCTGCTGAGATTCACCTTCAATACAGCAGTCAGTTTTCCAACAACTGCTGACTTTTGATGACAGCTTGATGCCCATGTTTAGCCTGACTGCTCAGTAGGTGGAGAGAGATTTCCAGCAACACACAGTCCTTCCATACTGTCAAAAATGTTGAGTTCTTGGAATGCTTTTTATCTGACAGCCACACTGAACACAAAGAAAAGAGCGCCATGCTAAACAGTTAAGCTAAAGGCCTGAGCGGATAACTAAAGGAGAGGACCTCAAAGTTTTTAGATGAGAACAAATAGAAACTGATCCACGATCATGAGCAAAAAGGGAATTTTATGGTTTTGTTGATCCTCCTGTGAAACATTTTTGGGTTTTAGGGAAAATAAGTAGAAGGTCTGTGGTTATGGAGAACATGATGCAGTTAAAAGATGTTTGAAATGGGACGAGTAATAAAAGATCTTCTGTATTCTTCCTGTTCCTTCATTGTTCATGGAAAAAGAGGGAAATGTTTGTATCATGACATGAATTAAATACATTAATTATCTGTATATTTAAAAAAAAAAAAGCAGATGATGTCGACAATGTCAGCCACTATGCTTTAGGTGACGATTTATTTATATTTTCTTAAATCACATTCAGTTTTCCGGTGAGATTAGAGTAGCAACGGCTAAAAGGGGAGGGAAAAAAACTCAGTTAAGTTTGACAGGTTTTATTTTTTTAATTCAAAACTAACTTTTAATGAAATATTTTTTCCGAGAATAAAGCTGTAAAAATCTGAAAAAAACTGATCAGTTTGTCAAAAGATGGTTTAACTGTTGAGGCCAATTTATGCTTCTGACGCATAGCCTCCGTCAACTCTGTCTCTGCGCAAAACAAAATCCTGCCTACCCGTCGGACAGTCGCAAACCCGCGCAGAACTCAAGCGGAAGTGCACAGACAAAAAGCAGCTTTGATTGGTCCTTGGTATGTCTTTCTGAATGTCTGTGTGGTCGTTCTTCTCAATATGTTGTTGGGGCCCGCAATTTGGTTTTAAAAACGGAGGAACAACTACAATTGACAACTATGACGAAAGGCTAATCGTGGAGGTTTGGAAGTACAACCACTTGTAAGATGCCTCAGACAAATTATATAAAGACGCTAAGGTCTCTGCCAAAACGAAGTTCTCGTGAGCATCTGCCGAAGTTCTCGAATAGAAGTCTAATCTGCCCCTTAGACGTCTCCTCATAGCTGATACACTAGAGTGCTAATATCAGATCAATGTCATTATGGGCCAATTCTAAAAGCCGATATATCGTCATTGTATTGGATTTGGAAAAAGTTGTACCTGAGCTTCCCTAGTAATGTACGTAACTTTTACATTTTTTATGAGGAAATTTTATGGGAACAAAACAATTTCATTAATCAGAATTCATATAAAAAACTTCTAGGTTCTATTTCTAAGCCACCTTTTACCCTGTAGGTTAAACTCTGTCAACATCATGCTTCTTTAAAAGCTTTAAATTTGAAATATTTGATATATTTGGGTCTGCTTATCCATATTTATATATATTGTTTGTGCTGTGCATATTTGATATTTGTTTATTTGAATTAGGACAATGCCTGCATTCATCAAGATGTCAGCTACTTTGCATCCGCTGTCCTAAGGCAGGTAAAAATAGTAAACATCAAACTAGACGCTACAGGAGAGAAGAGAATAGACACAAACAGAAAAGACACAAATAACAAAATGAAAATGAGATTAGGTGAACAGGACTGTGGACACGTCTGGTTAGTTTTCAACCAACGTTGACCTATAATAACACAGCTCCTAACATAGAATAGAATTCAACTTTATTGTCATTACATTGTCACAACTACAAAGCAACGAAATTCGCTCTCTGCTTTTAACTTATCCCTGTGGGGAGCTGTGGGCTGGCATTTTTTACAGAGCCCGGGGAGCAGTCTGGGGTTAAGGGTCTTACTCAGGGACCCAAAGTGGGTGTGAGAGGGACTTGAACTAAGAACCTACGGGATTTAAATGCTCTAACCACTAGGCCACCATTCCCCTGAGCTGGCAGTGTGTTACATTCCTCTGATGGATGCAGCCATTTGGTCCTTCGCCGCTCAACATTACAGTCTCCTCTGATTAAAGCTCAGATTTTTATTCCATTAATGTTTTTCTGCTTATTAAATCTGTTTAGGAAGAAGCAAGTTCATTTAAAACTTAAAAACAAATCCATAAATATCTCATAACGATCAAATTCTAAAACCTTGGATTTAAACTGTTACAGTTATGACAACAAAAAGGCTTTTTGTGTAGGATTTTTAGAGTTTTCTTGAAGAGGCTTGAGGGGTTTCAGACTGGCCTTTGTAGTGTGAGACCATGTGGTATGGCAGTAGTTTATATGGCTAAATATGATGCCAAGCATATAAGGTTTTGCTGATTCTAAAGTTAGAGATGATTTTATATGTTTAAAGTTTGATAGATTAAGCCTCATTATACTTGAGATTTGCTTTACATGCTGATTGAAATTTTAGTTTTGAATCAAAGACCACTCCAAGATATTCAAAGTGTTCAGCCACGTCCAAACCCTCTCCATTGATTAACACGGATGGTTCATCGCCCCCTACTGGCTGTCGGGTGAAAAATAAACAGGCTGTCAAACATCCGCCCTAACCCCTAAATCCCTCAATCACTATATAGAGCGGAGACTACAGGGTTTCTGCAGGTCAATAAATTATTATTTTTCAAATTAAAGCCTTAATTGGTGTTAAAATTCATTAAATGTGATTATCATAGCATTTAAATGCTTTATTTTAAAAAAGGAACATACATTTATAAAAACTATTTTGTCAGATATAACTGGTTGTGGTTGATCGTAAAGCCGTATGCTCGGAAAAGAAGCTCGAGGTGGAAGGTGGAGCAAAAGCTAGAGAATGGGAAACTACAAATTTCAACAAAATTGGCTGGAAAACGAGGAATTCGGGAAATGGCTGCAACCTGTCGAAAGTAAAGATGACAATAAACTTTGCATGTTTTCATATGTATATACAGTGAACCCTCGCTATAACGCTGTTCACTTTTCACGCTCTCGCTGCTTCACGGATTTGCATCATGCATTGTTAAACTTTATTGTCAAACATATTAATGGTGGCATGTCGGTTTATAAGGATCTTCTGGCCCAGAAGGAAAAAAAGAGCAAAACAACAACTACCGATAACTATGTTCTAGCTTCTCTCAAAAAACAAGACATGCACCGCCCAAGTAACTTTAGAAGAAAAATTCACAGTTAGCGACGAGTCAGGTGCGGCCGCTCCGTCAGAACAGCAGTCAAATACTGTACTGGCCCACCGCGTACTCACTATTTGTCCCTACTGTACTTTGCATTTTTTCATAATCATTTTCATTTTCTCCACGTTCCAATCCGTCCTTTGGTGCGTGATTGCTGATCCTCTTAATATTAACCCACTTCATTTTAGGTATTGATGATTAAAAAGTATTTACTTATTTATTTATAACTATTATTTTACAGTACAGTAGTTATTTGTAAAAAAACAGACAACAACACTATACCTGCATTTTTATTTGTTAAAAAAAATGCTTGGGCCTGTAAAAAAATTTTGTTCCTTGACTTTCAATGTTTTATGGAGTATTTCATTGTATAATAACTGTAAAAAAAAAAAAAAACTTCAAATTCCCCCCAAAAAGCTGGACAAAATTAAGTAGTCATTGTAAATCTTAGCCCAGTTTTGTTTATCCATTTCTGACACTTTTGAAAATAATATACTCAAATATATTTTCATATGCTGATATCAAATCGATTTTTAAAAACGCGGTATCGATCTATATTTACTTTCAAAATCTAGGTGAAATTTCATCAAATGTTTGTTATGTAAAGCTCTCATTGATTTTTTTTGCAAATTCTTGTTAGATTTTGATTAGTAAAATATGATGTAGATATCAGCGTCAATATATACACACAAATATGTATACAGAGATATGGACAACATTTCGTGAATTTACGGGGGATTTTCC
Organism: Cyprinodon brontotheroides; assembly: GCA_018398635.1. Taxonomy (NCBI): domain Eukaryota; kingdom Metazoa; phylum Chordata; class Actinopteri; order Cyprinodontiformes; family Cyprinodontidae; genus Cyprinodon; species Cyprinodon brontotheroides. Next base: position 4,725,150 of record JAGKQL010000017.1, read on the forward strand.
TGTAGCATAACGATGACATATAGCACAATATTTCATTAGTAAAAGGGTGATATGGTGCTTTTAAATGGCAATATATCAGCATATGAAGATATTGTTATATTTTAATGTATCAATAATATTTTTCCCTGCGTCTTTAGAAGTTTTAAGTCTGTAAAAAAGTTTTGAGGAAGAAGAAGAAGTAGTATTTTTTTTTTTTTTTATTTAGACTTTAGAAACTCAGAAGCTGATCAAATATCGGGTTAAATAT
>JAGKQL010000017.1:4735396-4752885 GCA_018398635.1 Cyprinodon brontotheroides
CTTAAAAATATGTGAACAAATTTTGTTTTTCTGGCCATTAAATTATTTAAACTCCACTTGGCTGGTGAGTCGAATAGTTCAGATTAGAGTTTAGATTTATTTTTTTTAAATAAGAATTTCTATAAACAGTTTGCATTGAAGAAAATTAAAATAAATAAAAAAAAAAAATTGTCCATCAATATGCTCTATCCAGCATCCTCAAGTGAAAAGTTTTAGTTTCACCTGTTTTATTTTCACAAAAGGTTTTCTTTAAGGAACCTCTGGCTATCCGATAATTAATCGATTAATCAAAAAAGTAAAAATAATTCATGCAGTTTAGCCTGAAGTTGTAACCTTTATATTTTTGGCTGCTTTGCACCAGAAGTGTTGCAGGAGTCCGTTGCTCATTGGGGTGTTGTATACTGGCTTTTTTCATCATTTGGCTTTTTTTTTACTTGAACCACAGTCAACACTAAAAGCTGTCATAAACCCCTGACATGAAAGTTAAATAGATATTGGTTTCTCTTTTTCCTTTAGAGGCGTTAATTTTTACTCCATCTTGAATCTCATTGCAAATTTTAGCAACAGTTAAAGTTGGTGACATGATGATGATTGATAGTAGTGAGGCAATGTTTAGGGTTAATTTACACCTTTCTGTTTGCATGAGTCACACATTTAAATTTCCGTCTTGTTTTCATCTGTATTTAGTTTAGCAGCTCTGACAGCTGATTGGACGCCAACTCAGATTACTTCATCTCTAACCCCGTATCCCAAAATGAAACCTGCGCCTCACAGCAGCTCTGCTTATGGTCACCTGGTTTCCCTCAGCTTTCTGTTTGTTTGCTGCTCACACCCCTTGCATTTTGACACCCTGTTACTGAGAATAGATTCTCACAGGCAGCGAACAGACTGTTTCACTGAAGCCGTTGAAAATAACTTGAAAAAAAAGGCTGTAATCTGTGAAACCTGTTCAATTAACGCAGTTTCTTCTGCTCACGTTCTGAGTGAGACAGCTGTGAGAAACCGGTGATCTTCAGTCATCTCCTCCACAAGTTAAATGATTTATTATTGGAGCCGAGACTTTAACGTGTTAATTTAGACTCATTAATCAATTTTAAGACGTTAAAAAATTAAGACAATTAATTGCTTTTTCTTATATACATACTAAAATCTGTAGCGGGAACCTTTTGTATCTTCTGTTTCTTGTACACTTGTAAATCTGATGCACAAGCAGCATCACAGGAGTTTGGGGCAATAAAAGCTGAAAAAAAAATTCATGTAATTTTATGTAATTTTGTATTAAATTCATGCAGCAGGACGAACCAGGTGGCTCTGAGTTATTAGGAATGAAACTGGCTTATATTTAACACAAATATCCCCCATTTAGCAGCGGCACAGCAGCACTGATTTATAGCTAGAGAAAAATCTCTGTGTGCTGACGTCTGAGGGAATTACACTTTTGGAGCTCAGTATTCTATAATGGAAATGGGTGGAAACATGGAAGGTTGTTTTAGAAGTCCCTTGCCCTACCCACTTCTCACTCCGTTTGCATGTGCATGCAGAGGGTCCCGTCTGAAACCAAATACATAATACAAGTGCAAGTGGCTTATAAGTAGGGGTGTGGGAAAAAAAAAATAATTTGGCAATGTAACGTGATTTTTGGCTGCCTGATAGAATATCGATCTTTTAGTTCCTAGTATCTTTCGTAGGGAAACGACTGTTCCAACGGTTGCATTTCCGGATTCTCTCGAGTGCTGTCCGACTTTACACGAGAGAATAAAGTGAATGCGGACTGGGGTCGTTGATCAAGGGGCGGGAGTTTTTCTGGCGGAAGGTTTGCAGGCAAGTTTGGTTGTGGCCGGTTTGTCGGAAGCATCATGCTATACAGTTGTAACAGTAGTTAGTAGGTTCCCAAATGAAAATTCCATTGGGAACAAGTAGCACTAAGTGTGAGCACTTTGTACCCCACTGTTTTTTGCACGGATCACGGGACGTAAACAGTGTTATCGTTACATTACTCCATCTGTAGTAAAGTTACTATAAAGACCAGTTTGATATAATTTCATACCATATATATAATTATAGGGTCCCCGTTCCATCTCGCCATCAGCTTGCGGTTCCTTGGCCTTGGAAACGTTGAACACCTCTGGCATAAATGAATATTTTCTTCTGGGCTGCTCAGAGCTGCAATTGATAGCACTGCTGCCTTGCAGCAAGAAGGTTCCGGGTTCGATTCCTGGGCTGCGGGCTTTCTAAATGGAGTTTGCATGTTCTTCCTGAGCATTGGTGGGTTCTCTCCGGGTACTCCGGCTTCCTCCCACAGTCCAAAACATGACTGTTAGGTTAATTGGTTTCTCTAAATTCTCCTTGGGTGTGAGTGTGTGAATGGTTGTTTGTCCTTTTTGTCTCTGTGTAAGCCCTGCGATGTGGACTGGCAACCTGTCCAGGGTGGACCCCTCCTCTCACCTGTAGGCAGCTGGAGATAGGCACCAGTACCCATCACAACCCCGCTTGGGATAAGTGGAAGGGAGATGGATGGATGGATGGATGGAATACATCCTTTGCTCTGTTAAAGTAGCCTTGATATTATAATCAATCATTACAAGATAAGAAGTTCAAACTAAACAGCGTTGATTCACCTGTGGATGCTGCGGTATTAAGGTTTATAAAGGACGTGCAGGGCTCAAACAAAATTTTCAAAACTACTGAGGTGTACTGAAAATATTTTTATAAGAACACAAATATGTTCAATATATTAAAAAGGAAAATAAACTTTGCTGTAATATTAAATTAATGGATAGAAACATTAGCTTATAGAAGCAAACTTGGTCTTTACATTTTTTAATGGTCAATAGGCTCTATGCATTAAGCTCCACTAGCTTCCTGGAATTTAATGCAGCTCCTTTGTTTCCTGTCTTTTCATTTATTGGATATCGATTCGGGATAACTTCCAGGTGCGTGTCTGGCCAGTTACTTAGGTCATACACACCTGGATTAATCAGTATCCAATCATGAAAGACAGGAAACAAAGGAGCTGCATTAAATTCAGGAAGTAGTGGAGCTGTGCATAGAGCCTATTAGGGCTGCAGCTAACGCTGCAACTAGCGCACAGGTTTTTCTATTTTTAAAGGTTGCTTTATTTTTGCCGATATATGGTTTTCGATTAAAATGTGATTTCACTGCGATTCATTAATTACAGACCCTGCAATTAACTTGGTTACATTTTTTGTTTTTAATATACATCCAGTCACATGTTTCCCTCTCAGGTAATGTGATATTTAAAGTCAACTGCAGCGTCAGGCAGCCATACATATGAACTCTCACTGCTTTTTACTTCGTAAAATGTGCCAAACCCCTAAACTGTTCATACAGCTACGCACTACTTTGAATTAAAAAGAAAAAGAAAAAAAAAAAAGGAGCCAGGATTGTAAAAAAAATTGCTGAACAATTATGGCGGCGTGTAGAGCTTTCTGTTGGAGGAGAGTGGTCATAATGAGGAGTTTGTGGCTGCGTGTTTATTACACAACTCTAGACTTTAAACAGCTTCACAAGATGTCTTCTTTCACCAATGAGCAGGAAGAAACATGGGAATAAATGCTGCTTCTCATTCAGAAACTCTTTGAATAACTGGAGAACCCTGTCTCTCATTGGGATTGAGGCAAAATTCACAAAGTAGGTCAATAAGGCTGTCAGGTTCTAATTGATGCTTATGTATCTTAGAAAACCTTCTGTGTAACATGGTACCATAAACAGTCTGGAAAAATCTCCTTATGGAAGCCACTGATTGGATTGATGAGCCACTTTCTGTACGTATGTGTGGCTTTACAGCCTGCTCTGGGGAAGTTTGTGACGGTGTGCTTCCTGGACCAAAACGTGTCCACGTTGTTCCACCTCTATGGTGCTCGATCAGTGGGGCTGGATTGACTAAAAGGCAGCAGTTTGCTGCTGGCAGCTGAAACAGAGAAAGAGGAGGAGAGGGGCAGGCAGAGATTCCCATCCACCAAACGATGCACAGCGGCTCCACAGCGCCACCACAGCGGCCATCAGCAGAGGGAAACACAGCTCGTTGTTTACAGAGTAGCATTTCTCCACAGACGGCGCTGCTGACTGAACGCTCTCTGCTGCTTTAACTGGGTCGAGGACAAGAAACAGAAAAATGGCGGTTTTAAAAATAGCAGCTTGATGGCTACACAAAGCCCAGATCTAATAATAACCCCATCCTGCTGCTGTGGTGGTCGGTTAGTTTTAGGCCTGTTTGTTGGTGTAATGTTGCATTGTTTAGGATTTAAGGATATTTACTGGTTCTATCTACTTTGATTGAAAATGTTAAACGCTCATTTAAATGGTTCTGTTTGGTCCATCAGGGCAGAACTGATTCTAATAGTTTTCCAGTTCATTCCCTTTGTTCGCTTTAGGGATCCAAACCGCTTGTAGTGGTATTATTGTTATAGCTCATGTGCAAAGTTGAATTAATATTTTAGATTATCTTCAGAATACATTCAGAAACTATTGTTCTATTTTTACTTTTTACTAAGATAAATTAAAATGTTTTTTAAAAAGCACTGACCAACTCCTGTTGTTTGTTTAACCTCTGCTTCTTCTTACACTTTAATATTAACTCCTGAAATGTCTTAGAAAAAATGTATTTGTTAAATTTTTTTGAATTTGAAACTTAAAAAAGGCATTTTCTATTATTTTTATTTATTTTTTTTAATCTGCTGTACATGCGGGTGATAGACTGGGAAATCCATTCAAGGAAGAATCTGAGGACACATCAAGACATTTGCAAATTTATCCAAAATGTGCTAAAATTACACACCTTGAGCTGCCACATTTATAGGTGCAAATTTTGCATTTTTTATATTTATACACTTGAAATTCACTCTGTTTACATGCAGAGTGTTATGACAAAACACAGCGTCCTGCTTGCAGAGTGTCTGTTATTTTTGTCTTTTAGGCTTTATTTTGCTCCATTTTTTCAGTAAATAAAGCCATTCTGTGCATATTCATTGTAACTACATCACCTGACTGGTATTACGACACTGCAAATTTATACAACTGGTCAACAAGCCAAAGTGCTGAAGGCGAGTGGAAAAAAATGGGAGAAAAGTCAAGGATCGTGAGTAAAAAAGAGAAAAAAAAATATGTTTTATTCCAAGCGAGACAAAACTAGAGTTGCTCTGGGAAAACAGTCTGACTGTTGGAATTCACTAAAGCTCAGTTGATTGACATGTGAGGACATGTCCTACAGTAGCTAATAGCGCTACTTGTGTTAGCAATGCTTTAAGCTGTATCCCCTGAGCTGTAGGTTTTATGCAAGACATTACATCATTGTCTGGATTTAGACCACTACTGGCTTCCTGGTAGTTCAGCGTGCTCCCAGTAGATGGCGCCATGTCTATGTTAGCTAAATGAGCCTGGCGTCAAAACCCCATCAGGACAAATGTTTGAAGAATACAACCTTATTTCAGGATAATTAACTGGATTTGGTCTTTTTGGTATAAACATATGATGTGACTATGGACTTTTTAAAAAAGCGGGGTCATTTGAATCCATCATTACAGCCACACTATTTGGTTAAACAAGGATTTGGGAAGCACGATGCTTTCTGTTTTATTCCTTGAATCAAAAGGACAGGAAACGACTTCAGTCCCTCTGTGTGTTTAATATATTCCAGTCTGGCTCCGTTTGTTGAATGCTACAACATGCTGAACCTTATGTGGTCGTGATCCAGACAGCTGATGTTACTATGTTCTCTACATGTATTTGTTTTGCCTGCCTGCCGTTGTTCTGTGTCCTGAACGCAGCCCGTTTGGTGACAGCTACAGCAAACAAAGAGCCAGCATGTCAGAGAGGCGGAACCTTTTTCTCCTCTACTGTCCTGTGGGTTGACAGACAGATCAAAGATCAGCATCTGCTGCTTTATTATCCTGTGAAAGAGATGCAGAAGTCTGTGTAATGTTGGACCATGGCTCCAAGACTTTTTTGTATCAGGTTTCAGGTTTTGATGGGTTATATAAGTTTTCCTAGGGTGACCTCAGGGTTTCCGCAGGTCATTAAAAAATCACTAAAAGTCATTCAATTATTATTTTTTAGATTAAGACCTTAAATTGGCATCAGAATTCATGAAATGTGATTATCAGTGGCATTTAAAAAATATGAAATAACGACCAATAAAAAAACAATTTCGTCAGACATAATTGGTTCCACATGTTTGCACGGAACCTGCTTCGCTGATCGTAAAACAGGGTTCCGCTGGTCCTTAAAAGTCTGTAAAAGGCATTGAATTCTTTCAAAAATAAAACTAAGGCCTTAATTTGGTATTAAAAATATTCTGTAAATCAGTCTTTCTTCGAGGTCTTAGTTTTTAAAATGATCATAAACAGGATTATTTTTATTACGACTTATTTTTGTAATCTAAATAAAAATGTTAAAATTAATTAATTAATTTTTTTTATAAAAAATAAAAGTAAATGGCTGCGCCATTGGCCCCAGCCTCCGCCCTATAGCGAGAAACCAATAAAAGCGCTTGTTGCGGCGGGCACATTTTGGGAGATGCGCCCATTAACTTTTTGTGCGGAAAATATGAGCAAAGTGTAAATGTAACCAAAATTGTCGGCCTCAGCCAAGAGTTTTCTCCCATGGCTAAAACCAGGGAACAAGAAGTCATTCAAGCTCAGAACGATAGGAATTAAGGCGGTGGAGTCGCACATGCTAAAAGCACTAAAACAAAAAGCCGTCAAAATCGGAGTTACCAACAGCCGGTAGATTTCTCAGTTTAGTTCCACCCTTGTCTCTGGCACGCCCTTACTTATCACCAAATCAAACATACTAAGAAAACGATAAAGCAAAGAAAAATAGCTGCAAAAGACTTAGCACTGGTTATGTTGTGGTTTTTAAAATCAGACGAAGCTTTTTTTCACTGCTAAAAACAAAGTTTGTGAATTTCAGTTAAATAATTGAACTAAAATATATCTGTCATCTGTGTGTTTTAGCTTTCTTCCTGTATGGGAAGCTTTTCAACTTTTGATTCGAAACATTTAGTGCAGTGGTTTATGTTATAATAAACCTTTTGGGTTAGAAGTTGTAGCAAGCAAGGTTTTTTCTTGTGTTTCTGCTTGTGCAGATTTTTGTTTTAATAGGAATTTTTTATTTTTAAGTGGCATTAAAAGTCCTGAATTTAACTTGCCTTATGCAAGGAACCTATATATATGGTATAAAATACTTTGGTGGCGAGGAAAAACTAGAGAATGGGGAAAATTTATATTTGCCATTATTATTTTTTTATATACTTATATATATATATATATATATAACTTATATATATATATATATATATTAGGGATGGCATGGTTTATGAAAACTGACTGTCTCGGTACGGTTCGCGTGTGTTGCGTTGGTTCATGCGCTGCTCCGCTTTTCTCATAGAAGCGTTTTACTCAAGGAGCGAAGGTAGCGGTACTGCGACAAAGCCAACCACCAGTGAGTAAGCAAAAGCGGCGTGGCAGTTAGCCAGCGAAATCAGTTGTTGTGGGTGTGTATTGGGTATGGCGGTGAAGGGGAAAGAACAGGAGTTGGAAGAGCGGCGCCAGCAGCACTTTATGGGTCTGCTGCATGGGACCACTTTAGCATTGGTGACCTGATGGCGGCGGGGAAAGCTGGGGATAAAAGTGCAACAGTGTGCAAGCATTGTGCAAGCAAGTTTTGTTTTTATGCTAACAGACAACATGACCAACATGTGTCATGCTAACGAAATCCCTCATCCTCCGTCAACAGCAGCTCTCGCCCCGCTGCTCAAGACGGCTGCACAAAGCAAAGCCTACAGCCTCCCACTGCTAGCTCCACGTCCGCTCCGCTCTGAGTCTCTCTTCCCATGCGCCCAGGTGATTAAATTCAAAAGCAACAAAAACATACAGAAATGATCAAGGGTTTCCACGTGGATCGGTACAAAAAATAATTGTACAGTATTTTTAGAGGGATTTTTTTCATTAATTTCATACATAGGTTCAGGATTGTAACAATCAACATGTACCCGAATCAGTGACCCGCGAAACGCAGACCCGAACGAACGGTGATTTTGTGAACCCCGTTCCACCCTATATATATCTATATATATAAAATATATAAATATATATGAGAATCATGGGTACTGTTGATGGCATTAAAATTATTTCTAAGAGCATTAAAAGCATTAAAAGTTACTCACTCTTGTCTAAACCCTGTATCTGCTAAGCTCTGTAACTCGCTCAGTAAAATCCAGGTCCGCCTTGTTGAGTTGAACCAATGAGCAGATAGAAGCTCCTCCTATTTGATGGCGCGGTGAAGCTAGCAGGCCGTAGCCACAGCTAATGCACTGCAGAGCAAAGCCACCAAAAGATCTGGGAAATTTCCCCTAGACACGCTTGATTTGAACGCATCATCAGAATGTCACGGTTTTAGTAATTTAGTATAAATGTACTTTAACAGGACAACTGTTAGCCTGTCATTTGTTTACATGAGTCCAAACAAATAAGTCTCATTAAACTATTTAGTATGTATTGTTTTAACATGTGTTTATTTCATAAGCTGGATGAATTTATTCCTAACACATTTTCTATGGTTCTGTGATGTTTGCTTATTTTCCTGCCTTTGATGATCCTCTCTCTGTGTTTCAGGCTAGGAGTGTGCGTGCTGACCTCATGGTGTAACAGGATTAAAGATGAGCATTAGCAGTGATGAGGTCAACTTCCTGGTCTACAGATACCTACAGGAATCAGGTATCCTCCCCCTCTTCCCTCAGGCTTTTATCCTTTAGCCGTTTAAAAAGAAAAGCTTTCTTTCTCAGCAGGTCTTTGTTTACATCTTCTGTGGTTTTACTCAGACTTAATCTCTTTTGTCACTTTTAATTCATTATTTGCACAAGCAGCTGATCACACCTTCAGTGAACATATTATTTCACAGAATATTCTTGAAGGTGAACATGAAGAACTATTTGTTTAGCAAACGGAGTCGATGTGGGCTGGGAATGAAACCATAAACAAGCTTTAACGGAGCCGAACGAAGGCTGAGGCTCTGAGTTGCTGTTTAGTGTCTCAGCTTTTTATCTCATTTTTAGAGATTTGATCTTATTTCCTTTTGAACGTCTGAAACAAGCCATCTGTTTCCACCTAATTAAATCTAACTAGACTCCATGTGTTTGCTTCTCAGTTGATACTAATGATCCACCAGTGGTTAAACTGGCCTGACTTTCTCCTGCTCAGCTACATTCAGTGTCCAGCAGGATGGATGTTTCATTGTACCTAAAAATGGGTCAAAGTTTGTAGAACTGAAATAGTTTTTATAATCACTTCAGAATCTTAAGAACTTGTAGGATTGTCTTAGAGAGAGACGGTGGTGGGAGAGTCTGAGACGGTAACAGCTGGTGGTCTGAGTTATAGCTGAAGACATAAACTGTATTTTAAAATTCATGTTTATGTCAAAGCTAAAGCCTTCATTCACATGCCAAGATATATGATTCAATCATTCATCAATTGAATCGGATCGTATCGGAGATCAGCCGATAAAATCAGGAACAATTTGGATTGTTACATCTCTGATTTTGATTCAGAAATGTAGCACAAAAAAAAATACAACCAGGTAAATGTCCCAAGGAGTGAAATGGGATAAAATCACCATAAAAAAAATGCAGATGTAACATTACAGTAGCAGTCATTCAAAATGGCCGTTCCCAGTCAAAAGCCAGCTGAATGGCAGCGAAATCCCCTCCAACTTCCAGCCACTGGCCTTCTCATCCTCTGCATAGTATTTTACTGTGAGTCCTCCCTTTCACTGAATTACAAGGTCTGACGAGGAGATGTCGCTTCTCTTTAGATCTTAATGTCCACAAATCTTGACAGAAAAAATATTTTAGGTGTTTAAAAAGGAATTGTAGGAGACCAGCCAAGGTCCAGTCAAGTCAAGTGTGTACATTTTGAATAGCTACTACTGTATTTGTATCATTGTGTTTTATGAAATATATTAATTGTAAAGTCCATAACTATATAACTAAATAAACATTATTTAATGATCAAATAAATAATGAAAGTGGAGGTGGTGCCGTTGTTCTGGATAACGCATATTTACAGACAGTGATGGTTTATTCTTTGTGTTGAGTTGAAAAGGTTTACCGTATTTTTCGGTCGCAATTTTTCCATGGTTTCGGCTGGCCATGCGACTTATACTCTTGTGAAATATAAACTTTTCTTTTCTCTCCACGAGAGGGCGCTATGTAGCTTTGCAAGCAACATGTATTCTATTAATACCCCTGAAAGAAAAAAATGTTACAACTTACCACAATAAACAAGTTAGCATTACAACTTCGACTGAATATAAATATGCCACCCAAAAGAAATGTATATACTGCTGAATTTAAGCTGAAAGTAATTAAATATGCAGTTGAAAATGGCAATAAGGCAGTTAGCCCTTTTAAATGTACGCCTATAACGGTAGTGAAACGCATGGCCCAATACAGAAGAGCTTCCTCCTCTGGACAAGAATCTGTTGAATGTCTACTCTTTATGGACCAAGGACATTATTTTAAGGACCGGATGTTCACATTTTGGGTAAAGAAAATAGGTGGTTTGAGAGGGGCCTGAAGGAAGCCATTTATGTTCAAGAAAAACCAACCTTAAACAGTTACAATGCAGCACCCTTCCCGTTATCATTGCAACCCCAGCCGCTGTACAGGAGAGCAGAGGACCTCGTCTATTCAGCCAGTCCGAAAATCCCCTTTAACGACCGACCTTTCAGACACTTAGACAGGTATGGGGCATTGAAGTCTAACAAAAGAAGCCAAATGAGCTCCCCATTCCAAAGGGGCGGACCCCTTCGTCTGTTACAATTTGCTTGTTTTCAAAACAAAAACAAGGCTTTGTTGGGCTACTGTATAAAACCTCGAACTCAACGTTATTCCTGACATTTTGAATTGAAAAAGCTTCTTGGATGAGAAGCGAAACGTCTCCGAACTTGGAAACAAAGTCCAGTGGATTGTTTTTAATTTTTTTTGAATGACTATTACCTGGATGACTTTGAAACTTTCGCCAGCAAACTGTAGTGATAGTATTAATGATAGTAGTGGTGATATTCCAAAACGACCAAAAGTCCAGAGCGCAGAGGGCCACTGCGCACGTTGTGGTAACTCAACGTTTCTATGGGTCATTAAACGCAATTAAAAGTCAATCAGCATTGTTATTTCGGCGGAATAAAGCGGTCTTAATTTGCATTAAAAATTAATTAAATGTAATTATAGTGGCATTTAAAATGCTTTATTTTAAAAAATATGAGTATATACACTTTATGCATCAAACAATTTCGTAAGATATAGCAGATATAACTCGTTCCGTTGTGCAGAACTGCTTCCAGTTGATCGTAAAGCCTTATGTTCGGAAATAGGAGCTTAACATGCGAAAAAGCTAGAGAATAGGAAAATGCATTGGCTGGAAAACTTAGGAATTTGGGACATTTGGCTGCGGCCTGTCGACTGTAAAGATTACAAATAATATTGCCATATTATGGTACTTGTTGATGGATTTAAAATTATTTCCAAGAGCATTAAGAGAGAATTAAAAAGCATTACAGTTACTCGTTCCTGTATAAACTGAGGGGTGTGCAAAATAATCGTCATGATGATGCATCGTGATTCTAATTTTCGTTGATCTACTGCATGATTCTTGATGCCAAAGAATCGATTATTAATTTAAAAAAATGAATAAATAAATTGCATGAATGGTTGGCGAACATCAGCCAAAAACAAGTGTAATACAACTTCCAGTCCAGTAGATGTCACTACAGATAATGTGTTGACGCGCTGCTGCCTTGTGTCACAAGCATTTTTACAGCGCCGATACTGTGCGAGTCATTTCAAAAACAAAACATGGAGGATAAAATATTGCAATGCATCGCCAATAATTCAAGTATCGTTGATGCATCGTGATAGAGGCCTCGCATTGTGGCCTGTGAATCATTGATTCGGGGTGAATGCGTGACTTCTTTGGCAATACCCATCCCTAGTATAAACCCTGTAGCTGCTTCAATAACGTTCCCCGTTCATGAAATAAAACAAATAAATGCTCTTCGAGCAGTAGCCTACCAACCATGAACCAGTTATCAGAACACGGATGTTCCCCATGGAAAGGTGGTAACGGAAGAGCTAGATTAGGGGCCACTGGAAAAAGTTAACTGATTTTTAAATTTCCTTATTTCTAGCTTTAATCTCAGAATTCTGAGATTTTTCCCATACTATACTGAAATAACATTAAAAAATATCAGTTAACACTAACTTCTCAGTGGCCTAATAGTCTTCCGTAGATGTGACCTATAGTACGAAAAATATGGTATATGTTTTGTGCAGCTTTGATTGAATTGTTGCTGTGTTGTTATGTGTTATGTGTCTTTAGTCCAGCTTATTCAATTCCCACATCACTTTATGACTATTTAAATAATCCATCATTCTGATCAATTGTTTCAACTTTAGATTTGATTTTAAAGTTCTGGATAATGAGTTTTAGTTGTAAAGTAAGTTGTAAATCTAAATCTGTAGCAGGGTTTCCGCAGGTCATTAAAAATCATTAAAAGTAATTTAATTATAATTTTTTTAATTAAGGCCTTAATTGGCATTACATTTCATTAAACAGGATTATCGTGGCATTTAAAATTTTATATTTAAAAAAAAGTTTAAACAATTTTCGTTAGATATATCAGATAGAACTCGAAGCTCGAGGCGGAGAAAAAGCTAGAGAATGAGAAAATGCTCATTTCATTCCTGTTTAAACCCTGTGTACGTTGTGTCCAATAATGATGTGAATGATGCAATAAAAAAAGGGATGCGATGTTATGTTTATATTTCTAAATGTTATGTTTGGTTTAGTTTTTATGATGCCTGATCAAAGTCTGGATTAGGAGGTTTAAAAAGAAACAAACAAAAGAAAAAGGTGAAGTAACATGTAGTCTGTGGGGTCTGTTGTTTCCATAGCAACGTTGTTAAACACCTCTTTTCCATGTCTCTTTGTCAGGGTTCTCCCACTCTGCGTTTACATTTGGTATAGAGAGCCACATCAGTCAGTCCAACATCAACGGAGCTCTGGTGCCCCCTGCTGCCCTCATCAGCATCATCCAGAAAGGCCTGCAGTATGTGGAGGCTGAAGTCAGCATCAACGAGGTGGGAACATTTATTCAGTTAGTCTCATCTTGGCTCAAAGAGTGTCTCTTACCATAACTGTTCGTCCCTCCTCTCGCTCTGCAGGACGGCACGTTATTCGATGGACGGCCGATCGAGTCTCTGTCCCTCATCGATGCGGTGATGCCAGACGTGGTCCAGACGAGGCAGCAGGCTTACCGGGACAAAATGGCCCAGCAGCAGGCGGCAGCTTCAGCACCAGCATCGGCTGCAGGCGGCAGCATTACTGGGAACGCCAAGAACGGAGAGAACACTGCCAACGGCGAGGAGAACGGAGCCCATGCCTTAGCAAGTGAGGGAGATGCCAGTTATTGAGGTTATAGCCGACCAAGGCTATATGATGGTTCCTAAACAAAAATAACATTTTGATTTTGTTCTAAAAACATTAAAATCCTGGCTGACTAACTAAACCGTGTGTCTGATACGTCCAACTGTGTCCTCAGACAACCACTCAGATCTGATGGAAGTGGACGGCGATGTGGAGATCCCTCAGAACAAGGCCATGGTCCTCAGAGGTCACGAGTCGGAGGTCTTTATTTGTGCCTGGAACCCAGTGAGCGACCTGCTGGCCTCTGGGTGAGTGGCCGTCTCCTAAGCGGGTCCCTCTGATCCAACAGCTGCCGTAGGTTGAAATCCTGATCCCTTCTGGTTCCCTGTAGGTCTGGGGATTCCACGGCTCGTATTTGGAACCTGAGTGAGAACAGTACAAGCAGCTCCACACAGCTGGTGCTGAGGCACTGCATCAGAGAAGGAGGACAGGACGTCCCCAGCAACAAAGACGTCACCTCACTGGACTGGAATGTAAGCCCACACAAGAACAGTATGCAGAAGTTTCAGGGTCCAAACCCGGGAAGCCAGCCTGAACAGGAGCGGGTAGAGCCCAATGTCAAAGGCAGACCACAGACAGGGCCACAGAAAGGAGGCCTCTGATTGGTCAATTCTACATCCGCTCTACACTATTCGTGTTTCCTAATGTACCTAATGGTAGAAACTCTTGCTGTAGTGCCGTCCACAACGCCTTGCATACCTCAGACACTATCTCAGACACCGTACAGGACGCTAGTTTGTATCCCTGTGCAACGGTCTGTTGGTTTGCACCCGTTTGCACACTTACGGGTGAACTGTGCGTCGTCCGGCGTTGGATGAGGGGTTGTAGACGGCGAACAAGCTATTTATGAATAATATGATGAAATCCTCCATAAATGATTAAAAAAATGAAGTGCAACAGAATGAAATGAAGTTTCAGTAGACGGTGTGGACACTCCATGTGGTCCCTGAGGGCCCCTTGGTGCCCAAGAGCACCGCGTTGGTGACCCCTGCTCTAGAGGATGGCAATTACATTACAACACTGAAAGAAGTTGCTTCTGTTATCGTTATAATATATAATGCATATATATAATTAAACAGAACAATAAATTCTGTTATGATGCACTGTTATCAGTTGGATGGGGGGAAAAAATATGCTGCTCCAAAAAATAACAGTGGATGTGACTTTAAAACGTTAAAAGAAGATAGAAATTTTGGACTACTTGGATGCGCCTGCAGCTCAGAGAATGAGACTGGGTTTATTAGATTTAGCTTGGCAACAAAAGGAACATGTTTTTTTTTTTCTGCTTTTGGGCTCCATTTATTTATTTATTTATTGTTTATATGTGTGTATATCCTTCTATGTATGTAGAGTGTTTAACTTTTTGTGTTTCCCTGCTTTGCACAAAAGTTCAATAAAAAAAAAAAAAAGAAGATAGAAAAGAAAAGTTCTTCCAGCAGCCAGTTGCTAAAATCTTAGAAACATCCAGCTCATCATTTAGGATACCTTCATTAAAACATAACTGCACTGCAGCTGTAATCTGACTGTTATTATCACAAGGAAGAACTGTTGCATTATGGGTAATTCTAACACAAGGGTGGACCCCCTCTTCCAGGACTGTTTTAGAGCAGAGAGTCTGAGCCAGTCAGCCTGGCTGGTTAGGAAGCAAGATCCATTTCAACCAAGAAGGCAGAACAGATTAAATCTGAAGCGGTTCTGCTCAGGTTGGAGACTCTGATGCAGCAAAATCGGTTCCGGTTCTCTCTGTAAAACTGACCTTTGTGTAGAAAAAAAAGCAGATTATAGAAAAGGCTGGGAAAGGTTAACCATAAACAGTACAGACAAGACGGCAAAGCAGCTCTAATGACCTTTGGACTGCATGGAAAAACATACAGAGCAGCAAGAAACGGAGGGAAATGGAACCGGGTCAGAACCTGATCAGAAACGGGTCGTTCCATTAGAGGATGGATGGAGCTTATTAGAGGAAAACACTGGAGAAAGGCTGCTGCCAACACTGATCTGATTGCTCCACCTGAACAAACAAACAAACACAATAAGGGTTTAGAATCTCTGTTCTCCAAGCCTCCATCTTTTCTCTTTATTTTTGTTTAGTTTCTTTATTTCCATCAAAGAGATTAGAGACCAGACACTGCAGCAGCTCATCAGAGACGCACACAGAGCAGTAATCGAGCTGGTGGGTTACCGCGGTAACCCGGTATTAGTTGTGTTGACGTACAGTTGTTTGTTGTTTTTACAGTCATCAAGGTGGCGGCCATGCTGGCCTCTATCAATAATCTCCCTGTTTGTTCCCCTGCAGAGTGAGGGCACGCTGTTGGCTACAGGCTCATATGACGGCTTCGCCAGAATATGGACCAAAGATGGTGAGATGCCTCATGAAAGGAAAATATTCTTGTTTTGGAGATCATGATAAAATCAGCCCAAACTTGAGTTGTTTTTATTTTGATGCTCCTTTAATGCTGGGATAATTCTCCTCATCGCAGGCTGTGCTCTGCTGCCATCTACTGGCAGGATTCTGGAATGCTCCAGATTTTTCTTTTAGGCTCATAAAAAGTTTCTGTCCTCTACAGGTAATCTGGCCAGTACTCTGGGACAACACAAAGGTCCCATTTTCGCCCTTAAGTGGAACAAAAAAGGCAATTTTATCCTGAGTGCAGGAGTAGACAAGGTAAGCCACACATCAGCTCTTTGAGTTTGAGTTTGAACAGTCGGCAGAGGTTAACGTCATCATTCAATCCTGCAGACCACAATCATCTGGGACGCTCACACAGGAGAGGCCAAACAACAGTTCCCCTTCCACTCAGGTATACCAGGCTCTTCTGTATCCCACTCACTCATCCGGCCGGTTTCTGAACTCAGCCTGCTGACTGTCTCCCACAGCTCCTGCTCTGGACGTGGACTGGCAGAGCAACAATACGTTTGCTTCCTGTAGTACAGACATGTGCATCCACGTCTGTAAACTGGGACAGGACCGGCCCATTAAGACATTCCAGGGACACTCGGTGAGCGATGTGCAGAGAAACGCTCTCCTTCCTGTCGTTGATCAGCCGATGACGAGCCAGTCTGTCTGTCTGTCTCCCTGCAGAATGAAGTTAATGCAATCAAGTGGGACCCGACGGGGAACCTGCTGGCATCCTGCTCCGACGATATGACGCTGAAGGTAAGGCTTTTCCTTTTCAATCCACATTAAATCGAAACCAGCTCCCAAACAGACGATTGTTTGGCTAACTGCTTTTTATGCTCATTTGTAGTCCATTGTGAATTATTCAGAGAAGCCAATCACTTTGCTTTCTAATCGGTTAGAGAAAAAAAATCGTACGTTAAAAGTCGTAGGGAAATCATATTTAAATGTCAAATCATTCTGGCTTAAACGTGTATATAAATGTACTCTTTTTCAAACGATATTGTCCCAAAAGTTGTCTTAAAAATCTGTGTTCTTTATTCTTCGCTATCTGGCGCAGGCTGTTGTTATATCGCCAGCCTGAAATAATCAGATCTTCGCCAACGCATATCAACGGTCATCTGTCAATCCAAAATTTTTTCAAAGGTCATAGCATCTTGATTCATGTCGCAGCTAAACATGGTTTCTGTGGGTCATTAAAAATCATTAAATTATTATTTTATAAATTAAGGCCTTAAATTGGCATTAAAAAATGTGATTATTGTAGCATTTAAAATGCTTTATTAAAAACACTTTCGTCCGATATTTTATATCGGATATACTAAAACAGATAAGTTCTGAAAAAGAAGCTTGAGGCTGTTAAAATGCTAGGGAATTTCAACAAAAGTGGTTGAAAAATGGGAAATTGGGACATGGCTGCAGCCTGTCGATGGTAAAGATTATGAAGGATTTGGCCGTGTTTATATATATATAAAGAGAGAGAGTAATGGGTACTTATTAATGGTATTAAAATTATATCTTAGAGCATTAAAAGAGCATTAAGTTAGTGTGCTGTCCTCACAACACGTAACCATATGAAGTTAGACAGCCAG
>JAGKQL010000017.1:4764263-4858487 GCA_018398635.1 Cyprinodon brontotheroides
TATCTGGGGATGAATCTGTCATTAAATTATGTTTGTCTCAGCCAGTTTTGGTCAAAAAGTATATATTCAAAGATGGAGAAACAGCACTGCAAAACTCCACGGTTAGCGGTATTACACCCTACTCAAAACAAAAATAATTAAAAATCCATAGTTTGCAATAAAATCCCCAAAAAAATCACAAATGTCAAGGAACACATCTCTTGCATGTCACTGGAATTCTTTTTAGATGATTTATTAAATAATTCAAAGAAAGAAAAATCTTTAAGCGTGAATGCCTTATACTGCGGCAGTTGAAAATTTTATCCAGAGCATTATCTATCTAAAAACTTGATGACCGACTATTGAGCAAGAACGCATAAACTTTTGAAAAAATCCAGAGTGAGCAGACTTTTAAAGAAGGCGCTTTGCTATTGTAACTCCAGCTTACAGCGAGGCTTTGTAAAGCACGTATTTTTGAAAGTTTTAGCAAGCTCATTTGGATAAAAGGCTGATTTTATACAATTTTTGAAAAGAGAGGTCCGTGATTTCACAACAGGGTGAAATGTAATTCAAAATGGCGACTCTACTCAAAACAAAAAAATCATTTAAAATCCATAGTTTGCAATAAAAATCGAAAAAAAATCACAAATATCAAAGGAACACATCACTGCATGTCCTAGATTTTTAGATGATTTCAATAAATAATTTAAAAGAAAGAAAAATCTTTAAGCTTGAATGCCTTATACTGCAGCAGTTGAAAACCCCATAAGATGCTCAAACATTCATAGATTCACGCCAAACTTGGCAGTCTTTACTATAATCAAAGGATAAATAAATGTTCCAAATTTGGCTAGGATTGCTATAAAACTTTTTGAGATACAACAATTTCCTGTTAACACAAACTTTTGAAAAATCAGAGTGACAGGACTTTTAAGAAGAGCTATGCTGTGTTTACCATCAAACAAGTAGCGATTAGAGGAATATATTCAAAAAGTCCTAGCTTTTGGGAGAAAACGACTGATTTTTAGAAATATATTTTAACATAGTGATTCTATTTTCATAAGGGTACCATTTGATTCAAAATGGCCGACTTCATGAGAGGAGGTTTAGACCGATGGCTTCAATGAAACTTTTGTAGGTGGGAGGCTCATACAGATGTATGCCAAGTTTCATTATCCTAGGAATGAGCATGGCTAGGGGCTGAATGTATTTCCTAGCATTATCTGTCCACTTGACGAACTACTAGGCAAGAGCATAAACTTTTGAAAAATCAGAGTGGCCGGACTTTAAAAAAGCGCTTTGCTATTGTAACCAACACAGCAGGCTTTGTGCAAACGTATTTTGAAGTTTTAGCTCATTTGGATAAAAGGCTGATTTTTATACAATTTTTGAAAAAAAGGTCAGTGCTTTCACAACAGAGTAAAATGAAATTCAAAATGGCCGACTTCCGGTGGGGTTTAGACCATGGCTTCAAGAGGCTTTTAGTTGGGGCCTGATGAGATGCAAATGTGTTCAAAGTTTCAATATTCTAGGACTAAAAACGGCTTGGGGCTGGTGGTTTGAAGTTTGTTATTTCTAGGGGGCGCTGTAGGAAAATTAAGCCCCGCCCACAAAATATTGCTCTGGATTCCTGTTTGGAGTTGGACTAGGATCATCTCTTGTGATTTTGGTGCAGATCTGATTATAAATGAGGAAATGAGAGCCAATCGTATTTTCATGGCGAAACGCCTCACTTCGCCATGGCGCCACGGCAACACCATTTGACTAAAGCTCTCTGTGCCTTAAACGAAGTTAGGACAACATGTTGTCTGTCTGCTGACACAGTTTTAGGTTGATGAGGTCAAGTAGGACAGAGAGGGACCATTCCAAGTAAAAAACGTGACTTCCGGTTCTCAGGGGGCGTGGCTTCAATTATGTAACAGTTTTAATATACAGTTTTGTTGGGAACTCAGAGAGGATTAATACTACCAGGTTTCGTGTCATTTCAGTTTCATATGTAAAAGTTATTGCATTTTGAAAATGTTGGCGAGTACGCCAACTTCGAGGCCTGGCCACACCCCTTTAAAATGCTGGAAAACTCAAAAAGTTTGATAAGTTTAGATCTCACATGCCTTATCTGCATACATGCCAAGTTTGAAGCCGATGGCTCATCGTCCCTAGGAGGAGTTCGCGAAAGTTCGACGTCAACAAAATTGAAAAAGTGCCAAAAATCGGCCTTTGAGCCAAAATGGCCGACTTCCTGTAGGTTTTAGAGCATACCCATAATGTAACTTTTTTCATGATTTGGTGAGATCTATGCACCTGCCAAATCTCAAATCTCTGTGACTTACGGTTTTCCCCAACTCACGTTAGGGGGCGCTCTAGAGGGATTTGGCCACGCCCATTTTGAATTCCATTATAATACGTAAATTTCACTAGGGGGACAATTTACTGCCAAGTTTGGTGAGTT
Organism: Cyprinodon brontotheroides; assembly: GCA_018398635.1. Taxonomy (NCBI): domain Eukaryota; kingdom Metazoa; phylum Chordata; class Actinopteri; order Cyprinodontiformes; family Cyprinodontidae; genus Cyprinodon; species Cyprinodon brontotheroides. The sequence continues at coordinate 4,766,692 of JAGKQL010000017.1, forward strand.
TTTGGGCATGGGAAAGCCTCCAAAAAGCAGCTTCTTTTGTGTGGAGAAAAATAATAATAAGAAGAATCATAATAAACGGTACAGGAACAATAGGCTCGCAGCGGTGAGCTGCTCGGGCCTAATAAGAAGAATCATAATAAGCGGTACAGGAACAATAGGCTCTCGCGGCGGTGAGCTGCTCGGGCCTAATAAAGCGATACAGGAACAATAGGCTTACCGCAGCGGTGAGCTGCTCGGGCCTAATAATAATAATAAGCGGTACAGGAACAATAGGAACCTCGCGGCAGTGAGCTGCTCGGACCCTAATAAACATTACAGATACAATAGGCTCTCGCGAAAGCGGCTGCTGCGGGCCTAATAATAATAATAAATAATTACAGATACAATAGGCTCTTGCAGCCTTAAACTCGCTCCGGGCCTAATAAGAAAACTTTCGAAATACAATAGGCCTTCGCGGCGCTTTTGCTTCACGGGCCTATAACAATAGAAAACTTCCCGAAATACAATAGGCCTTACGCGGCGCTTTTGCTACTTTCGGGCCCTAATAAATCAGTTTAAGAGGTTTTTAGTTGTTTATTTATTCATAGCACAGTAGAATGACCAGCTTAACCTAAAATATATGTATTTTTAAGCTGGTAGTTTTAGCAATTAAAAATATATTGTACATTGTTTCACTGAAATGTTTAATTTTCCTGTATTGGATTTTTGTTTTTTAACTGTAAAAAAGGATGGAGTGAAGTTAGGGACTGAGAGGGCACTAAAACTTTTTGCTGAATACAGGTTTTCTAATACAAATCACTCTGACTAATGTTGAAGATAACATTTTTCTTTAATTCTATGATAAAAATGATTACGAATGGTACATTCTCAATATCAACAAAAAAAGACATTTTCTTAACAAAAAAAAAGAAAAAACAATTTAGAAATCAATGAAAGGATTAGCAATGCATGCGCTTAATGCGATCTTAAGGTTTTTAGATTATTATTTGATTAAAATGCTAATAACTATGTATCTATATCGGTCTATACCTAACTCTTAGGTTAAAAGTCTTTCTTGGGGACCCAGGTTGACAGTGTGAGTTTCCAGGTTTCAGTCTGAATTTTGCTGAAGAAAAGCTTCATAACCTCAACTTGGTCCAAACATAACCATGACCCATCTTCTGTGATCTTTTTGGGCTTCATAAAGCTGTTCATCTATTTTGTGCTGTGCATTTATTTTGCACTAAGACTGTTTACTGATTAGGTGACTTCTTCATGTCTTCGTTTGCAAAGCATTCTATCTAGGGGCGCTAGTGTAAAGGGGGTTCCATGGGAGTAATTAGCACACTTCCCAGATTATTCTGTAAAAAACTGCAGTGCATGTATAATTTTCCTTCTCCGCAAATCTGAGATTAAATAAATCAGACACAATCTCTACAAAATACATTGAAGTTTGGGTTATTATGTGACAATAAGTGAAAAAAGTTTACATATTTATGATTTTAAAGCAGGAAGAGACACTAAAAAAGGGAAAACTTACCAGAGCAGAGATAGTAAATAAGAGAAGAGATAAAGCAATGAGAGAATTAAAGATGCATTTACATTTAGAAAAGAAAGATAAAGCTGAGGCTTGAACTATAGAGTGTAAAGAAACACAGACCATGTGGATCCAGAGAGCCCTGCAATATATGTGGCACAGTCCAAGACCCCAGACTCAAACAGGGCCTTCATCACTCCAGAAAACCCAACCATTGCACGGAAACCCCCGCCTGAACCGGCTATGGCTATCACTGGTACCTGGAACACACATGCAGAGTCATAATGAGAGGAAGAATAAGGGAAATGCTTTAACCACTTATCTTCTGCCCACAAACTAAAGATTCAGTCTGGTTTATTCTTTCAGCTTGAGTAACTTCCATTTGCACAGCTTGAATACCGAGTTTGTTACATCATGTATTTACGACACACTTTGGCTGCTTCTTAAACCTTATTGTGCAACACTGGTTCCCAGCCTGTATTATCCATCATCTCGGAATATATCTGAAAAGGGAGTCAGATGGTTTTTTCAGTGCAAGGCTGTAACTGGATAACTTATCCCTCAGTAAGTTCTTGTACAATGAGGAAGGAGAAAGTCTGGCTAGAGATTATCTCCAGTCAGAAGGGGCATCAGGCCAAAACAGCACTGGCGGGAAAGGAAGCTTAACTAAGAGCATGGGAGAAAAGGTTGCAGCTTTGTATCTGAGCTTCCCTGTTTCTGAAAAAAAAGCTGGCACACAGTTTGGAAAATGTCAGGAAGTCTGAATCAGAGCTTGATAATAGTGCCTAAAGACAACAGGCCTTTGCACTTTGGGCTGTTTTCTTTGGTCATTTTTCAATAATCTTCTCCAGAGCTAATCATAAGGGAGAACGTGCAGTGGAACAAAGATCTGACTGGAAGCACACATTAGAGCCATCACTGCGTCATACTGGTACGTGCTGGCAAATGCAACAGCAAATTTTGAACTCTTAAATCCACAGAGTGGGTTGTCATGTGGTTTCATGCAAGTTGAGGGCTTAAGTAAGGCAACATGTAAAGCAGCTTTATGAAGGTTTTTTTTTTGAGGTTCGGTGTAAAGTGGCAGGCAATGGCGTAACTATCGGTAAGCAGAGACAGCTGTTGCTTATGGGCCCACAACCTCTTAGGGGCCCCATCACTAACACCTGGAGGGCCCCCTACGCAACTGTAGACTAGGAAGTCTCTTTGCACATGTAATGGTGCAGAAAATTCCTCTTAAACCCACCTGATACTGAAGTGACTGACTGGACCATATTTATACCGCACATGCCAGATTTCAATATGATGGTGAGCCGTTTCAACACAACAACAATAGCAAAGCGGTGGTACTTTTAATTACTATTTTAATAACTGCATATAGTTCATTAGACGGTTGGTAAAAAATACACTCATATGTTTCAAACCACAATAATGATCTTAAAAGAACAATGTCTGAGTATCTTATTTTTTACACTACGACTTCTGCCTATTGTTGTGTCGTTACGCCGTTGATGGCAGGATAAGTGTTATTTTAACTACATGCAAATGAAATGTATTTTTCTTATGTTTAACTTTATGGCTGATCAGCATACCTATAGTCAATACCCATATTATCCCTGTAGTTTTGTACTAAAATGTATTACTTTAAACCACCTTAACGGGCGTTTATCCCTTTAGTCATGTACAAAAAATACAATTTTGAATTTACTCAACTTCTTACTTGTTTTTAGAGCGTATGGCAATCTGGATCCTGTAAAGGAATAGTACACCCAAAACATGATTAGCCTTCATTTTATACTCACCCCCATGCTGAACAAACACTCTGGAGTACTTTTTGATATCTCAAATGCATCTGGAGATCTGGGAGGCTTCTTGCTGTCTGCTGACATTCAAATAATGGAGGTCTATGGCCGAGGCAAGAAAGGTCCATAAAAGTCCACAAAAGACGTGTCAATATTCCTCCCATACTGCTTCGTCCAATGTATTCCCAAGTGTCCTGAGTGGGAGCATCCAGAATTTACTCGAAACAAAATTCAGTCTAGAATGTTTTTTTAGAGCATAAACAGTAGTGTATAGGATTTCCTAAAAGCTGGCGATCCACGGCCTTCACGGAAACCGCGGCGGACCAAACCAGATGAAAGGTGTGGCATTCAGCTCGACGAAAGAACTCATGCTCTTCTCAACACTGAAGTCCTCAGACATTTTTCTTTCGTTGTTTCTTTTCTTTTGCACAGGTAAACAGCATTATTTTCTTCTACGCTTTGCTATCTGGCAGAGCAGACGCTGAATGCACACTTTCATCTGTGGTTTGGTCTGTCTCGGGCTTCATAGCCTCGCGGAGCGGCGCTTTTAGGGAAATCCTATACACTACTGTTTATGCTCTAAAAACATTCCTAAATGACTTAAGTTTTTTCAAGTAAATTCTGCATGCTACCCACTCAGGACACTTGGAATACACTGGACTGGCGAGCAGTATGGAGGAATATTGACACGCTTTTTGTGGACTTTTATGGACCTTTCTGCCTCAGGCGCATAGACCTCCATTATTTGAATGTCAGCAGACAGCAAGCAAGAAGCCTCCCAGATCTCCAGATGCATTTGAGATATCAAAAAGTACTCCAGAGTGTTGTTCACAGCATGGGGTGAAAAGAGAAAAATGAAGGCTAATTTCATGTTTTGGGTGTAATATTCCTTTAATTAATTTATTATTTATTTTACATGACTAAGGTATGCACGCCCATCGAGGTAGTTTAAACTGTATTTTCATAGAAAACTAAAGGGATAAACGTATATCTGATGTCTTGAGCATGCGTATTGATTATAGGTATGCTGGTGCATGCATGGAATTTGCATGTTCTCTCTGTGCATGTGTGGGTTCATTCCTGGGTACTCCGGCTTCCTCCCACAGTCCAAAAACATGACTGTTGTTAATTAGCCTCTTTAAATTCTCCTGAGTGTGTCTTAATGGTTTTTTACTTTTCTCCATAGCACTTAGAGATAGGCTACCTTTTTATTATTGATTTTAAAATCATAATTTTTATCATCAGTACGTCCAATAACACGGCATAGAACATCATCTTGCTTTTACTTCTTCTCTAAAAATGCCTGTAGGATACGCGATCTGCTCATTTTAATGAGGCAGAATCAAAGCGGTTTGCACGTCTAAATATTTGCTGAGCAACCTTTGTACATCGCCCACAACACGCCCAATTATTGCAAATACAAAAGGAATTCATGAGCAATCTAAAACCCCTTATTTGGAATCTTAGAGGATCAGATTGAACTGCTGATTATTAACCTGAAAATGTATTTCATATATCTCAAATTAAGCTTAAACTTTGGTCTGAAGTCATTTAGTGTTGATTTAAGAAATAAATTGTGTCCATTTACAATATATCAAAATAAACAAGGAGATTTGTTGAAAACGCCGCTGACTGATTCCAGTTATGACCGAATCCAGGCAGCCGGGTAAAAAAGAATTTAAGCAATGACTTAGCTCAGGGGTAACCAAGTAAAAACCAGCGGGGTCCGAATAAAGAAAATCATCAACCAGTAAAGATCCGGAGACATTTTTAATCATAATCGTTACTTTAAACAGAATTTGTTTTTTTAAGTAGAGATTAACAATCATTTAGTTTGGTATAGAGACTCTTTTCTGATTCACATATTTTAAAAAAACACCTGAACTGACCATTTGTTTTTTTTTTGTGCCTTAAAAGAGAGAAGTGCGGTTTAAACTGTCCTGCAAGGCTTTAAACCTGGGTTTTAATAAAGACTAAGCCATTCTCAAGCACATATCAATGTGCTCATCTTGAGCCTAGACCCATATTTATTTTTGATTCTGTTCATGTAGGGAGAATCCTGCTTCACAGCAGCAGGTTGAGCCAAACATCCTCTAAATGTGCAGGGTCATCTTTGAGCAACCATTTCACTTTTCTTTCACTAGGTTACCACGGTTCTCTCAGCAGTTCACACTTTCTCAGCTTTCTGTTTCTCACCATCTCCTCCTTCTCTCCCCTCGCCCGGCTTGCCACAGGTTTAATGCTGTGTCTAAAAGTAGCTCCAAGCAGTGACCCAAACTGAAGCAGCTCATTGGCTAATTTATATCAGGTGCAGCCTGGTCCCAGAAGCTCCTGATGGCTTTACCATATTAACATGAGAAGCGGAGCAAGAGAAGTTAGACACTGCTGTCGGAAAACATGCAGTAATTTATAAATGTTTAAAATCAGGTTGGGTCCGGATTAGCCATAACCTGAATCCGCCAGATGGATTTGCTCCCCATATCCATCTGGAAACCTTCCGCTGAAAGTAATTTTGGGAAGGGGCTTAAAATACTGGTTAGCTGATTGGCCTGTTGGTGATAGACGGGCCAAATAAAACCAATCAGATCAACGAAGCCAAGCATGACGCACTCAACAGAGCGACGGGCAAGCAGGAGCCAATTGATAGATCAAACTCTTGCCGAAAACCAGTCGGGAGAAGAGCAAAAACATCTTTTTCCCTCTGAGAAAAGCCTCCAGAGCAGGTGTTTTGCTCTTCTTTCAGTGAAGAAATACTCTGAAATTCGATAAAACTTGCTCGATAGCCACGCTTAATGCTAGTTTCATCGGCTGAAGCCGCCATGTTCTTTAGACTGAACTGCGCCTGCGCTTCGCTATGCGCCACACCTCAACCCGCCTCAAAGCCAACGCTGATTGGGACGTTCGTTTTGGTGAACGGCTCCAAATTGTCTTCTTTAACGGAGAGTCTCCAGACTGATTAGCGATGTGAAACCTTGAAAGCTCGCGAGATCAGGATGGTCTCCACGCAGGCTAGATTAGCCAGCAGGTGGGTCCGGATCCGGATCGTGGTCCCGCTAACTCCGTGACCTCTGACCTAGCTTGTTACGAATGACTAATAATTAAACTTTAACTGTAAGTGTAAAAAAGCAAAAATAATCTGTGGTTCTGTACTTGCCTCTACAGGAGAGCTGGGGAGGAAGCGAGGCTTCTCCATGTCGAGAAGCTTTTTAATGCCGAGCATCACTCTTTCTCTACGGGTGTGTCTAAACTGCTTCTCTTTGTCACACAGGGCCAAGCTGAATCTCAGGTCAAGGTTTGTGCTGGAGAAAAAAAACAAAACAAAAAGCAAGATTTAGGCTTTACAAGAAGTCACGAATCATGTTTAGTAGAGACAGTTTTAGAGGAATGTCTAAGCGTGATATTTAAACTGATCATTAGTTCCTTTTAGATATGCTGTTTGGTGAGCCAGTGTGAAACACACACAAACTTTTACCACAATACTGAGTATAATTACTAACCTTTCCTGGAACGTCTCCATCAATACAATGATTGTAATAAACCAGTTTTAAGAACTTGTGTTGTGTTGCTTCTTGTATAGTAGCAACTTTATTGAGGTATATTCCTCGTTAAATTCAAATAAATAGTTTAAAGTCTTTATAATACAAACCAGATTTCCACCTTCAACTCCAAGTGAACTTTGGTTGCCTGTAAACATAAATATATGTGTTTATTAAGTGTGACAGAAGCTAGGACAGTAGGTACAGCTAGGAAGTAGGTACAAAAAAAAGATCCCCATGTCCCCCGCATCCCGCACATCCCTCTTTTCTTGTTGAACTAGTTTTTCCTTATTTCTTTGGAGCTCATTTGCAAAGATTTAAATGGAGGGGGAAATATCGTACGTCAACATTTGTGATTCAATGTATGCGTCAATTAAGAAACAATGAACGGCTTACTTTTCCAAATTTGAAAATTTCCAGTTTTGTCTGGCCCACTTTGAGCTTGCTGATGTCAAAGGATGCGGTTCCAAGTGTCTCATCCATTACATAGTTGGCATCCATTAATGTCAGCTGATTGGGAAAAAAAACAAACAGCAGGGTTTATGCTTTAAAAAAAAAAGTCAATTCCCTGAATATATTTAGGCTGTTCAAGTTTAGAAATAATGCCCCAAGCAAAGAAAGCTATTACACTAAAAATGTTGAGTTTCCGTGGTTAAATGGTAAATGGCATGTACTTATATAGCGCCTTTATTCAAGTTAGGAGACTTGACCAAAGCGCTTTACACTACATTCATTCATGGCATTTCCGTGGTTACTGTAATGCCATGTAATAACAGAAACTGTGTATACATGGATTTTCATCCGGATGCATCATTCGTTTGGTCGTCCTGAACAGAACTAGACTAGAGTCTCACCTCCAGGACATTTTGCTGGCTGGGGTCTAAAATGAAATGAAAAGTCTCGTTCCATTTTGGGTTGATGTCGTTGTCTATGTGCTTAGTCCTCTTCCTGCTCTCTGGGGCCGTCGGGATGAACAGCTCAACATATGGATCTGGGGTATCCACTGAGCACACAAAGATTAGGTTAGCTTGGTCAGATTTTATTTTGTATTTTTTTATTTGTTCATTTTGGTAGTTCTCTTCAGTGTTTTTGACAATGTTTGGCTTTTTAAAGTGATTTATGAGTAAAGTTGCTTGACAGTTGGTTCTGGAAATTTAAATCTGAACATGAAAAGATTCAACATATCATTATCAGTTTGTATGAAATCGTACGAAAAGTTATGCACAGTATTTCGTACGGTTTTTTAAGTTTTTCTTCGAAAAAACAGATCAGTGCGCATGCGCAGGCAGACAGACGAAAAAAGCAGATCAGCGGACGGACGTAAAACTGGGAAAAACAGTGCAATAATTACTTCTTTATGTCTCTAACTACGTTTCTTGCTGTTTTGTTTCTTAGGGTTAGGGTTAATTGTATGTTAAATTCTATGTTATTGAGTGGTGTGTAAGATGCGCATGCGCAAGGATATCTTGTCTCGAGGCAAGACGTAAACATACGATGAAATACGATGAAATAAAATGTCAAAAACGTACGAAATTACGGGGCATAACTTTTCGTACGATGTCATACAAACTCATAATGAGAATACACTGAAAGATTGCAAACTGATTGTCTCCAGGCTCTACTCTGTGGTTGCTTTTATTTATTGACTACAGTCAGATGACGTATTACGTCTACTATAAGTATACCGAGTGCACACATCTTTATACTTCCATGTCAGCACATGACCATTGTCTCTTACAGAAAAATAAAACTATATGTTAGCTATGTGAATGGAGTCGTATATATATCATCTTACCTCTCATTTTTTTAAGAGGATTAAAAATAGCATTTCAAACTCCATGATTTTTTTTTTTTTTTTTTGAAAAATGACTTAATATGCATATTGATAACTTTCCTACTCAAAATTATGAATGCATGTCATATTAATGACTTATCTAAATAACTGTAAATACTTACACAAGTCCCCCAGAGCTCCTTTTGTAACATTTTCCGCACGAACGACAGTCACCGTGAACTTATGAGAAATTTGGTGCTCCACCTGCAATACAAGTTGTTACTAGCTTCACTATCTTAGATGACAAAACATCACAGTACCGACAACAATAACAGATCTACAGGTTTTCACATACCAGCTGATAATAAAACCATTTTAAAGCTAATTCACACTGTTGGAAAACTTTCCATATAAGTATGCCCAGGTAGTCCCTCATATGAGATGTGTTTATTATACACATAACTATGTGTTTTATTTGTATTTTTTGTGAGGTTGTTTGAGCTTGTAATGAGGAGAAAACTATGTCGAAGAAGGCAAGCTTCACAAAACGGGTAAAACACATCTGCTTTGGGGAAAATACAAAGTAAAATCTACAAATTGCAAAGTAAACCACCCAGATTTGCCTCCATCTAAAAACAGGCTGTCTGTATTTAACAAGCTTGGCAGACCAGGATGTACACAATCCAATAAACTTTCCAATAAACAGTATATCTAAACCATGGTGGGATCAAAGGAGGACAGAAAAAACGATCAAGTAAAGTAGAGATCCTCTTTGAGTTTAAGAAAAACATTTTGGGACAACAAGGAGGCAAATGCGAGGTAATGAAGGAAAATGCAGGACACTTAAAAATGACTTATGCAAACATCACAAAAATCAGCTTCCAACCAGCCCCATCCACTTATAAATCGCCCCCCAGTCTTTGCTTTGGCAGCCTTACCTTGTCCTTCAACATAGATTCCATCTTATTGTGTTTGTATTAAAATCCTCTACTTGTTCTGTTTTCTTTTCAGAACACCACATGGAAGTTTGGGCTTCTTGTTTGTATTTTAATTGATAACCATTTTGAATCTGTGTAAAAGATTGCTGCTCTACTTTCTTTAAATTTCAAAAAATGGCTTTTAGAAGAACTCTTTTGACTTTTAATAATTTTACCAAGTAAAATGGGAGTGGCGGCCTAGTGGTTAGTGGCATAGGGCTTTGAATCCTGAGGTTGTGAGTTTGAACCCCCACTCCCACAGACTGCCACTCTTAACCCCAAAACTGCTCCGCCAGGTCCCGCACAATGGCAGCCCACTGCTCCCCAAGGGGATGGGTTAAATTCAGAGAAGTAATTTCCTTCTGGGATTATCAAAGTATAAAAAAAATGCAGGATATTGTTTCGATTTGTAAGACAGAAGGGGAGGGAAGGGAAATTGCATCACATTTTCTAGACATCGGGTCAACCTTTGGGAATTAGAAACCTCTATGCAGCCAGGAAATAAAGTTGCATCGGAGCTAGTAGAGTCGGATGCAAGCGCTGTGTCCTGGCCTTAAAGGTATAGTGGAGGATGTTGTTTTTCCAGTTGGATCATCTAAATTAGCTGTCCCCAACCTTTTTTGCGCCACGGACCGGTTATATGTCAGACAATATTTTCACGGACCGGCCTTCACAAAGATAGGATGTTATAGATAGGATGCGTCTTGACCTGAATTAACCTGTGTCAAGTGGCACAGATGCACCGACTGATGTAATTGGGAGAGAATACCTTAAATGTCTTTATATTTTTCAAAAAATAAAACATCACTCAAACTCTGGATCGTTTTAAATTATAAATATATATTTATTTCTGGCCCGGTACCACCAAACGGGTGGTTGGGGACTGCTGATCTAAATGAGTGGTCCTCCTAAGTGTCAATCACTCTGTTTACATAAGGCTGTTTCACGTGCCCCATCTTCACCTACCTGTGGGGAGTCTGGACATAGTGGAAAAATTGCAAATCTTCTTTTGGAAAGTAAGCTTATATGAGTGATGAGAACAGCAACTTTTAAACAGAGCGTGTATAGAGGAGAATGGGCTCGTGAACGCTCTCACACACGCTTAAAGGCGTTCCCTCTCGGGGAGAGAAGGTACAGGGTTGTACATGTGCATTTTTCAGCAGTTTTCTCTCAATTGTTAAAACTACATGGGAAACTGCTCAGAACTTAAAATATATATATATATTTTCCCGAAGATTCCTCGAGGGAGAGCCGCGCGCGGGGCCTACACAGCTCGTACTCCTGCGGGTGTCAGCGGCTGAGATGATAAAAAAAGTTGGTTGTGTTATCAGACTTCGTTTTCACTGGTTCCCTACACATTTTACAGATGACTGTGGTTTTGTTTTTGTCCGACTTGCCATAACCGAAATACTGCCAAACTGGTGAACTACAAAAATCCTTCTTTGGAACAATTTCCTCCGCCTCTCCTTGCTGCGACATCTTCATGTGCTCTGTGTTGTGGTTTGAGAGGGCGGCGCTTTGTGACCCGGCGTTAGCCTGGGTCCGCGATTGCGATTGGTTAGGAGGAAGTAGTGACTAGCATAAACCTACATGCTAGGCTACAATGAGAAGGAAGGAAAACTTCACTGCGTTTCTTTATCGATCTTTTATCGACTCTCTTTTTTTCCATTGCGCCAAAGCATGCGTCTATCGACGATATGTATCGTTATTGAATTATCGCCCAGCCCTAGGGCAGGTCGTTTCAAACATTCGAGAAAATCCTCCATTATACCTTTAGCTCTATCAAATGGGGTTCCCTTTGGAAAGGTTCCCAGTCTTAGGCATAGACACAAACAACATGCAACCATGGATGTAGTCAATCAAACTTAAGGCCAAATTAGAATGACCTAAATTAATCTAAGCTTAATACTTTTGGACTTTATATGGAAGACAGAGTACCTGAAGGGGGCTTGCACATGCATGGGAGGAACATGCACTTACAGTAGAAAGACTCCCAATCCAGCACCTTCTAGGTTGACTGACTTTCATTCTTGTAGCACTTTTAATATTATCTTGAGAAATAATGAAATAATCAGTCAATGGCCACAAAAATGCTATTGCTGGTAAATCACTGAGAAACACAATCATTTGGTTGATAAAACAGCTACAAAGTAAATATTTACCTCCAGAAAAATGACAAGAAGTTCAATTTTATTTAAATAGTTTGCTGGACATTATTTTTTGTTGTTTGCTTTAAAAATTAAGATGACAGAGTTCAAACTTTGAGGGTTTATGTTCTGAGCTCTTGTTAGCTTGATTTTAATATCTTTTTCTCCAAAGTGAGGTCACTCTGACTGTTATCTTCTGCGGAGCAGGATATTGGTTTTCTGAGCAGTAAGCAGAACCACTCAAACACAAATTAAGCTTTCCGAGAATGATATTACTTTATTACAGTAATTATAGCCCCAAGCTACTTATGTCAGATACTTTGAAATATGTTGACACCCCATGAGTTTGTGCTTGGCGACCTTCCAATTCAACATAATGCAGCCAGCATTTCCCGAACTAACAAAGGCAAAACCATTTATCTAACAGGAGCTGGGATATCATGAGACTGACATGAAGTAGCAAGGTGCTGGCTGACACTTTAAAATTAAAAAAATATTACTAATGGCTTCAGGTGTGTATTTATACTTTTAAACAATAGCCCTAGGAATTTTGGGGTAAATTGAGATATTTAAAATTAATATCTCAGCAGTTGGCAATAGCAGAATATTTTTTTTAACTTGTAGTCTGCAGGCTTCATTTATTCGTTTAATTTAAAGACAGGTAATTTTGCATTTTTTTTCATCTGTTGCTATGATGAATAATATTCTTTTCCATTTAAGACCAATGATTGAAATCCTGCCTAACAAAGACGCACTTTCCGAAGTTCTTTTAAATGTTTTATATCCCTTAATATGTCATTTCAATTTATTTTTTTTATTTATTAAAACATATTTTATATTAATTGGCATTAGGTTTGGTACTTGTGTTAAACCCCCGAATACTAAACATTTAAAATGTGTGGATTTGAAAAAATATATAAATATATTACCTTAAAATGAGTCTAAGTGTTTTTAAAATCCCCAAGACACACTCTGCTGAAAGACTACAAATAAACATATTATCATTTTGAAGTGTAATCTAAAAAATAAAAAAAACTGAAAAAACAAGCTAGTATATATTTTGAGTTAATTTTTTTTTGTTTTCTGTTAATGGACATCACAAATAAACTGATAAAGTAATTATTTATCTATATAAAATCAAGGAACTTGACCTTGATCAGAGACGATACGACCATAGCCCCATAAACACTATCCTTTTAAAACTGTGCAAAAATAACCGAAATAAGTTTTGACTGTAAATGGCACGCAAAACTGAACCGGACCGTGCCAGACACGGCCGAACCGCGCTAAACTGGCTCTATCTTGCTAATGCGTTCACACGCCGACGCAGCAGGCATAGCGCAGTTAACATGCAAAGTCAATGTGTTTGGCGTAGCGTGTCAAAGAAGCAGCAAAAAGATCCCTTAGCCAGCTTTTGAGCAGCAGGCGCATACAGCGTTATCAGATGCTTAACGCGCTACCGGCATCGCGAGATGGAAAAATTTAACTTTGGCGCTGCTTTCGGCGGCATCAACCAATCAGAGTGGGGAGCCTGGCGTTGAGACAGACAGATCGCTGATGATACAGAGCGCTGTGATACGCTCCTCTGAAACAGTTGTAACGCGCTAAATTAGCTTAAAATGCTGAAACCTGCAGGTAGCACAGCTGCGGTTCGCTTTTTATTATCCTAATGGTGCCTGCAGTTTGGATTATGTACATGAAAACCACCCTTCCATCCGGCTGCCGCTAACCTCGGAGGCAGGCTAACCGCTACCATAGGCTGCTGTTGAATGGGATTCACCTACTCGGACAGCGCACACCGGCTGGTATGTGGTGGTCTGGCCGCGCTCCGACAAGCAATAATACTGGAAGGCAGGATGGTATCTGGGATGAACTGACTGCACTGATTAAGTTTCAGGTGGATTTTCTCACTTAAAAACATATTAAAAACTACTTTTATTCCCACTGATCAAGCAGCAAATATAGCTGCAAGGCGAAGACCAGGATAGAGTACTCATAACAGCTACACGAGATACACACTTTGCACCCGCCAGCGGCTGGGCGCGGCTCTGCGCGTCAGATTCGCTAAACTGATGGCAAGCAGCAAAATGAAGCAGCAGAGCGCTGATTTTGCTGCCCTGCTAGCGGCCCGGTGTGAACGTGAAGCATTACAGTCAGCCAGCTCCGCAATCATCAAATATAAGACATTTGCATAAAAATACAAGCTTCCCTACAGTGCCATATGATTTCCAGGGATGATTCTGCCCAGCAGTTTCATGAACCTTAATGTCTGTCGTTGTTTTCGCATGCGTCTGTAAGCCCTGATTAGACTGGTTTGATGTTTTTTGTTGCATCCACTTCCCAAAAGCCCCGACTCTCTCAAATAAATTCAACAAGGGCTGCCTTCTCTGCCTGACTCTCCCAAACAACAAAATATAACGACTAAGGCCCCGTCCCACACGGTCAAAACGCACCTAAACGCTAATATTTTCCAGAACGCTCGTCGTAAAAGACGGAGACGTGAAATAATGTGATCGGCCCACACGGTAATGCATGAAAACGCTGTCGTGGCGCGTAGCCTGTAAGTGGGCGCTTGTGGTGCCAAAGGCAAAAAATAAAGCGAATTTTAAATGTTGGGTACGCGCACTAATATTTATACATGGTTGACCCGGCGGGTCACTTTTGGTTCAGTCAACAGGTGCTGAACTAGGTGGTCGTATATTGCTCTGTTCTTTCCTGTGATATTCCGGTTCCAGAAGAAGAAGACCCTGGTTGTGTCTCTATTGACAGCAAGGGTGAGTAGCATGAGCAGCAACCATCTCAACAACATTGTGCACGGGCGCCATTGTTGTTGTGATACTGTGTCGCTGTGATGCGTGTTTTAGACGGCATGTATGGCTGTACTGCGTGTAAGAAAAAATGCGTGTTAGAGCCAAAGATGGTGTTTAAAAAACGGCGTTTCAAAATCTTTCCACTCTGAAGGCTAAAAAAAAAAAGATGGTTTACAGACCCCGAAACCGCCGTCAGTCGGATGGATGAGAGGCTGGTTTGGGTGAAAAAATTTGATAGCGCGCTTAGGCCAGGGTTTGACTTCATGTGGATGGGGCCTTAGTCTGGCCCTGATGAAGGCTGGTTTTGAAGATTGTTCCAGAGAACAACCTGCACGATAGATCAAACCGCTGTCTGTGCCTATTGGCCTACGCTCTGACCAATGAGCAACTGACTAAACGTTATTAAGTGAACAGAAAGCTGGTGGGGGATCGTAAACAGAGTGTAGTGTAAAATGGCGAATGCGTCCCATATCTATGAATGCAAAAAAGGATCTCTTCCTAAGTTTCGTTTTTATGATAAACCCCAAGTCTAAATCCTTCCAAAACTGATTCACAAAGCTGTATCAAAACCAGAACTGTTCAATAGTTGTTGCCAGGAAGCCTTCTTGTTGTGTGTTGCGCAGCTTTAGTCAGTCACGCCCTAAAAACCCCAAACTGCTTTGCATACCGAAATTCAAAACACATCTCTGCGTTGTGATTGGTCCGCCAGTTCTAGGGCCTCGGGCATTGATCGAGGCTAGACCACTTCGCAAGCAAAAATAATTTTGGCCGCTGGCGGGTGGGGCTAGTTTACTAAGCTAGGCCTTCTCCAGAGCATGTGAGCGGAGTGTGGAGCGAAGCTGGGTGGAGTTGAAGAAACATGGTGGAGCGCAGAGCGGTTTTCAATCTCAAAGGCCGGAGCGAGGATTTCGTTCCACTCCAACATTGAATTTAAGTGAATATATCATATCATTAATATCATTAAAACATACACTAACTATACTTAACAATACAGAATGGGTTTATTTAAAGTGATCGTTGTGCTAAGAACTTTTTGAAAATGGATGGCATACATGCATTATACGCAATTATCTCATTTGCAATGGGATGTGAAGTTACCTTTTTTAATGTAGTCTAGTAAAATAAATGAATAATTAAATAGGAAACACAGGGCAACATGAATGGAAGGTCGAATATGCAAACTCCATGGCGAAAGACCCCGGCCTGGGAACCTGGAACCTGCTTGCTGCAAGGCAACAGTGCCACTAACTGCACCACCATGCAGCCCTTTAAGGAATTTCACTCTTTTCAAATTATGTTTTTCAGATCAAATTCTCTTCACTTCAAGCCCAAATACAAACTTTCCCTTTTTTGACCAATATAATGTTGTTGCTAACGTCTAACAGACCAAGGAAAATGCATCCTCACTCCAGAGGATCCCCAGAAATGAAGCGAATGTGAGCTGGAAAACTCAATCCGAAAAAGAGATATAAAAATATCCATTCATCCATTTTCTGACATCCCCACTTGGGATGTGACCCTGCGTCTCGCTGTCTACGGGCGAGAGGCAGGGTACACCCTAGACAGCTCGCTAGTCCATCGCAGGATATAAAAATATATGTATGAAATTCCAAAAAAGTTTTTTTTTTTAAATCCACTGGACTTTGTTTCCAAGTTTGAAGACGTTTCTCTTCCATCCAGGAAACTTTTTCAATTCAAAATGTCAGAAATAGTTCCAGGCTTTATATAATAGCCCAACAAAGTCTTGTTTTTGATGAGAAAATATGCAGATTAACGGACAAACGGGTCCAACCCTTTAAAATGGGGGTCGTTTGGCTTCTTTGTTAGCCTGCAATGCCCCATACCTGTCTATGTCTCTGAAAGGGGGTCGTTAGAGGGAATCGTTGGCCTGGCTGAATAGGCGAGGTCTTCTGTTCTCCTGGAGCACTTATTTGATGTTCAGCCATGAGTGCACAGAAATTGATCCACATGCAAGGATGAGAGAATCTACAGGAGCATAAAGTTTAGCTACCTGCGATGAGAAGGAGCAGGCAGTTGTGCGTGGGACGTATTTGGGCCTCACGGTATTGATTTATACTCATAAAATGTTCAAGAACTCCGTGGAGGCCAGTTTACACATTGCCTGAGGCTCCAGGAAAAAGATTGCTGCTGCCTACATTTCTGGCAGTGATTTTAATGAAACATTTAACTATATGGGAAAATAGTCTGCAAGTAGAGATGATTCAAAACATTAAAGTAGACAGCAAGATGCTAAAAGAAGTGTCTTAAACATGGAAGTTGAAACAGAGCCTTACAGGGGAAACAGAAGACCTCGCCTATTCAGCCAGGGCAACAATTTCCTCTAACGACCCTTTCAGAGACATAGACAGGTATGGTGCATTGCAGACTAACAAAGTTAGGACCCCCATCATTCCCAGAATCCAGTTTGTGTGGTCTGTTTTTGTGTTTCCTTTTCCTCCACCAGGTGGTGCCCCATCCTCATTGTCTCTCCCCCTGCGACCCCCATTCCATTGCCTCCCAGGTTCCTGGTGATTACCTTCGGTAGCCCCAATACAGGGCATCCAGCAGAGAGTCTGTTTGTGTCCTCAGCCCCTGTTTAGCTGGCCACTTGTGTTTCCTTTCCTCATTCCACCATGCGTTTAGTGGTGCTCTAAGCTCCTCATTGCCAATACTCCCTGCCAATACACCTGCAGCTAGTTTGCCTCAGTCTACCTGAGTAGGTGTTTTGCCAATGCTGGGCACTTTTAGCCTGCTTAGTTTAGCAGAGTCTAAGGCCAGGTTTTGTTTTGCCAATACAGGGCACTCTAGCCATGCTTAGTTTAGCAGAGTCTAACCTGAGTTTTTGTTTTGCCAATTTTGGGCACTCTAGCCAGTTTTAGCAGGAGTCTAACCTGAGTTTAGCTCTAGCCATGAGTCTAACCTGAGTCTTTGTTTTGCCAATACCGGGCACTCTAGCCATGCTTAGTTTAGCAGAGTCTAACCTGAGTCTTTGTTTTGCCAATACCGGGCACTCTAGCCATGCTTAGTTTAGCAGAGTCTAACCTGAGTTTCCAAACAGTGGCAGTCAGCTGCTCCGTTCCTCAAGGAAACAGGAAGTTTGGATCAACTTTCCCCAAAGAGGTACTGAGCTTCTAACCAAGTAAAAGGTTTCTTCAACACCCGTTCAAGTACGCGGGGAAATCAGGTGGCAGTAAGCCTCTTCTGATACACTCAAACAATAAGTTTGGCGGATCAACTCTCAAAAAGTGGTGGTTTCAGCCTCTTTCGGCGGTAAAGTTTCATCTCTGCACGCAGCTTCCCGTTCAAAGTACGCAGGAAAACTGAGTGATAGGCAGCTTCTCCGTCACCTAGGAACAACGCGCCGTCTGCTGGTAACCCAGTCCACCCATCACCAAACAAGACAATCTCTGGTTCAATCCTCACAGTCTGGTTGCATAAAGGGACACCTTTCACTGGAGAAGTGAGTCTTACTGCACTCCAATTCTAAACCTAAGATTCAAATTTCCCACTGAGCCTGAACTAACCACAGTGTCTTCCCCTCACCTTTCAGTCTCTGATGAGCAGTGCTCAGAGCAGCACTGGATTCATCACATCAATACAAAATAAACTGGCTAAACAAACTTTTCCCTGGTCTCTGTTTGGTCTTCTTAAATAACGGGGTCCAGGAAGAATTAAATCATAACAACAGCCAGCAGTGTTGTGCCTGAGCGGCACAGCGTTCATTGAGCGAAAGTTCATGAACTGGATTCATATTTGAAGCGAACGTGAACTGAGCGTACTGCATTACTGCCACGTGAACGTTATTGTGAACTTCGTTCGTTCTGGTGTCTCTGTGAGCGATGCGGCTCTCTCAGTTCAGCTCCGTTCAATAGGTTGCCAGATTTCTACCATAGAAACCCCTGCAAAGCGAAACCCGTAATCACACCGTAAACAGGCCTTGGTGGCGGTAAAACACACCAATCGCGACGCTACCGGGTAGCCGTAGCCTACGGCAGCGTGGTCATCGAAACAAAATGCGGCGTGGGGGAAACGCTTGGCAGCGTGGAAACCACGCTGGCAGCGGAAAAGCGTGCCGATGGAAGCGACAAAGCAGTATATGATCGCGGCGCACAGTTTATGACCAGGTGGTGAGGGATGACAACGCAATCTTACATTTCTCTGCAGACTTTGCCCACGCCCGGCTTTCAGTAAAAAATCGCACTTCGGTAAACTTAAATTCCTACCTCAGCCTGGTCTCTCAGTTTGTGTTAGTAAAATGTTCTTGAGGGTTTTACTATTCATGTAAATCTGCCTGGTATAATTTTCCAGTATTCCTTTTAAGTATGTACTGAAATGAATTTCAAATTGAAAAAAAATTTAAATAAAAAACATTTGCACCTTAAAGACTACTGTAATGTTGTTTTCTTTTAATAATTCACTCATTAGACCATTCAAGCAGCACATTTTTCCTGATGTTTTTTGAAGAATACCTACTGTAGGGGTGAGAAGCTGCAGCTGCTACTAGTGTGAGAGTGAATGGACAGCAACAAAAGATTAAAGTAACAATGGGGAAATGTACAAAATGCTAATGTAAACCCTGGTTGGATAAAGAATTAAAAACTGGATATGAAGATGGGAGAATCTTGACGTACAGTTTCAGTGTTACAACTGATAAAATAACTGTATGCTGTGTGGTTCTACATTTAGTAGGCTATGTGTAATGGTGTATACTTGCAATTATGCGGAGCCTCTGATACGACATGGTCAAAATTTTTAATTGTGGCTACGTATTTGATGGCGCGAAATACTGCGCCACGGCTGTGCGCAAACTAAATTTAGCATGCGCTTCAAAATACTTGTGTAATATTCGCCGCATAATTTACTGGACGGCTGGGTAGCAAATCAGTCTGTGGAGGGGCTCCCGTATGTGGAGAGCAATAACAGGCTATATGAACTAGTTCATTTTTTGGAACCTGTGAACTTGATTTAAAGAATTGAACAAAGTTAAACAGATTATGGTATTAAAGCAGACTTAGACAAAAAGGTCATAACAGTGAGACATAAGCCTGAAACAAACGGCCCAAAAATTGCATGGCGCAACACTAGTGGCAACTGACTGAATCTCATTTAGGTTGGGGGACCACCACAAAATGTATGCCACACTTTTCAGATTTATGTTATTGAGAAAAAAGAAGGAAAAGGGGAAAAAAGAAGTTTCACAATTATAATTTATGTTTGTCTATAAAAAAAATGGTTTGTGGCTTTAAGGGTTAAAATATCCGTTTTTATACCCATTACTGGAATATACAAATAGGTTGCTGTGTCACGTACCCGGCAGCAAAATGTAAAGCTTGGTGTTTATTTGCAAAAGAGGTGACAAGCTGATTATTTTTAGCCACACAAATAACTTTTTCTTTTTTTTCTTCTCCAGAAATTTGCATGAATGGTGCACGAACCGTTCACATGTGGCGGTGAGAAAGCAGCTGAAAGTCCAGTTCAGTCATTTCTTAGCTGCTCATCAAAGCGTGTTAATGTCCAGGGAGGACAGAGAAGCACGTAGAGGCTGTGGATTCACTGCAGCCCTCACGTACTCTGCAACAAAAGGCTTCATCTTGTGAAGGTGCCAGCTTTCAGCACTGACTGGCCCGGTTCTGCAGCACACAAAGAGCGCGCGCGTCCTGGCGGCCCCAGGGACAGGGGCCCCTGGGCTCTAACATTTTCATAAAGTACAGCGAAGCTGCCATGATGCAAAACAGCTGCAGTAATCCAACTTTCAATAGATGCTCTTCATACGCAGGCCATAACCGGAGACATTAAAACAACACAAAGTGAGGATTACTTATGAAGTATTTTGTAGTAGAAGAACTATTAAAGTGAGAAATACTTTGCAGTGTTTCACAAGCTTCTCTAAAAACAAAAAAACCGGCCAATCGACCCCAACAACTGGTTTGACTTGATACTTTCCAGACGACCTTACTATGTTATGTCTATTCACTTTAATGCGTTATGTCTGATTATGCAAAACAATACAGATGATAGTAAAGCTAAAAAGGAAAATGCAATCTCACCAATGTTTAAACTATAGGGAACTTTTTATCGATCCCTTCCAACAAAATGTTGATCCACAATTTAAAAAAAAAATGGCGTTAAAACGCACATATGTAGGTAGAAATTTGAAATGCACTTTAACGCGCATTATTAAAAAGTTTTCAGCTTCCTTATTCAGCGTGGAGAGACACGGAGACGCTGCGTTAACACCATTGCGCTGAAGTCGGGTTTATGCACATCTTTACGCATCCGTCCGATTCTCGTTCAGGATAGAGGAAAGTTATTGTGCAAATAAAGAAGAAAACAGAGACATACCGGAGTTAGAGTTGGTTTCAACCTATAGATCCATTTAAATGTGTCATGTTGAGCGATCATATGGTTGTTGAGGAATGGAGTTAGAGGAGGAGGCGCTTCTCGGCACCCGGTAGTCAGGAAGATTTCAGCGATCAAACTAATGCAATTAATACAAATAAGTGGATAAAAAAAAGGCTAAATTTGGGAAAAAGGATGATGGTGGAAATCCAGGATTGAATCAACAAACAAAAGTTGACGCAGCAGGAAGAAGCGATGATGTCTCACCACAGTGAAACTTGTCAAAGCGCCAGCGCGTAATTTCCTCCACGATGCGCAAGGCGGCACTGTTCCACTTAATCTAAAACTACACGTCATGTATGTGTAAAATAAATGACAACTACTGGAAAAAAATATATATATAAACTGATTCCATTCTGATTCACTCTACTGCTTATTCATAAATTATTCATTTATTTAAATATAATAAAATAACAATAAAATTAATAAAGTTTTTATTTTTCTTTCTCAAATTTGTTCTTAAAAACGCGTGATCTCTTTATTTATTCATTTTTTATTAGGCGAAAATGAATAATTCTCATATCATGTATAATTATTCCAGATGAATACAAATGTTTTGGTTGATATAAAGTGATCTGCGGTAAGATCTAAGTTTTTTAGGTCTAGGTTGGTCAATAAAACGCACAAAAAGTAGATAATATCAGAGTTATAATCTATATACAGAAAAAAACACTTTAATTTTCCGTATCCGATAAACTCAAGGCTTGAATATCTAAAATAATGTTGTTTTGAGTCTCATTCTGTGTGACTTTCCTCCCATAAAGCTATTTGCACCAGTTATAGAAGCAATTTCAACATATGTAATATATACAATAATGGTTAGATAGTCAATCTATTTTAAAATGTGGATCAAACTTTATCCAATTCTAAAGCCACTTCTGAGAACTATATCCAAACACTTAATCCTTTATAGGACAAGTTACAATTTTTGATCACTTGCATCCCCTTCCCTCCTGTCCCTCACTGAGGTCTATTACCTAATGTAAATTATGTTGAAAAACAAGTTAACAAGTCAAGAAAAAAAGGCTAAAAAGTGAAGTTAAAGGTTAATAAGCCTAGTTAACAATTATATTTATGTTTATAAACTAAAGAAAGTAAGTGCGAGTATCAACATTAATGCCTCTAAGGTTATGTTGTACCAAAAACTGTGTTTTTCATGAATTTCTTATAGAAAACTTGTCATTTTTCTTAATAAATTCAGGCAAGTTGGCATTTCTTGTTATCACATTGACATTCATTTTTTCCATCCATATTTTTTTTATGTTATAAAGGTGATAAGTTCTTGTCCTGGATTCCAATAACACTATTGGTTGGACATAACACATTTTTTTTTTGTTAAGTGGGTGGGACTACATGTGTTTCAGCTATAAAAGGGCTATAACTGGAGGTGCACCGGTTCCATTCACACAGACGCACAGGAGTGAAAGAGCAACTACAGTCAGAAGAAGACACAGCAGAAGGATCGGACTTAGTCTTATAGAGCATGAACGGACTTACAATCGCGGTTTTAATTTTAGCAGTCAGCTTTACTTTCTGTAAAAAAGGTAAGGAAATGACTCTGGTTAATTTTGCATACATTTTCTCTTAGTTAAATAACTGTTGTCAGTGATTCAATGTCATGGAAATGTTAAAAAAAGCTCATAAAAAAATTTGTTTTTTTAGATGAGGAAGCTGCAACAAACCCCTGCTGCTCAGAGCCATGCCAGAACAGGGGTGTCTGCACAGCCATGGGTTCAGATAATTATGAATGTGACTGCACACGCACTGGATTTTATGGACAAAACTGTACAACACGTAAGTAGCACAGAAAGTCTATGACTAAGAGTAATTTAAGATGTTCAAATTTGAATTGCTGTTGTCGTTTAGTTGCTCATCTTCCTCATATTTGTCATTTGCAGCTGAATTCCTCACCTGGATAAAAGTTTCCCTCAAGCCTTCGCCCAACACGGTTCATTACATCTTGACTCACTTCAAAGGATTTTGGAACATCATCAACAGCATCTCATTCCTAAGAGATGCCATTATGAAATATGTGCTGACATGTAAGCCCCTTCACTTCTCAGTTAAATTGTTTAGAAATTATTTAAAAGGAAAAAAATGGAAAGATTAATTCTATTTTGTTTTGTTTAATCCAGCTCGATCCCATATGATCGACAGTCCTCCCACTTATAATGCTGATTATGGATACAAAAGCTGGGAAGCCTATTCCAACCTATCCTACTATACTCGTGCCCTTCCGCCTGTACCTGAGGGTTGCCCAACCCCTATGGGAGTAGTAGGTGAGTACATTTTCTCTGCCTCACGAGAACCAGTTTTCTTAGATTCCTATTTTAAGCACATGAGCATCCTGTTCCAATTACATCAATGGAAGATTACAAAAAAAACTTTCGTGTCACTTTGGAATGAGGGGAAATAATCTTGAGCAGGCAGGCCCAAACCTGTCCGAGCATCTCAGAAGCTAAATGTTGGATCCTAGCCCTTAAATTATATCACATACATAAACTGGTTTACCACTGTCTGTGTTAAACTTGTGTTTCTCCTGTTTTTTTTTTTTCTTTTTCCAGGTAAAAAGGAGTTGCCTGATGTTAAGGTTTTGGCTGAGAAGCTCTTGGTGAGACGGCAGTTTATTCCAGACCCGCAGGGAACCAGCTTGATGTTTGCGTTCTTCGCGCAGCACTTCACGCACCAGTTCTTCAAATCTGATATGAAGAACGGACCTGCTTTTACCGTGGCTAAAGGGCATGGGGTATGTAGTCAAATCCCAAATAGACCAAAAGACACAATTTCTAGAGAGCAAAAATAAATCAGGACCTGTTTTTATAGGTGGATCTTGGGCACATTTATGGAGAAAACCTGGAGAAGCAACACAAACTCAGGCTTTTCAAGGACGGCAAGCTAAAATACCAGGTAAGAGCAGAGAGAGAAACGCTTCAGATTAGAAGAGGCTGAAAATCTGCATTTATGTCTCATAATTATGTCTCATAATTACTCTACAGGTACTAAACGGAGAGGTTTATCCACCACTGGTTAAGGATGTGGGTGTTGAAATGCACTACCCACCACACATCACAGAGTCTCAGCGCTTCGCTGTTGGCCACGAGGCTTTCGGCCTGGTCCCCGGTCTCATGATGTACGCCACCATTTGGCTTCGTGAACACAACAGAGTGTGTGACATTTTGAAGGAAGTTCACCCTGACTGGGATGACGAAAGACTCTTCCAGACGGCTCGGCTTATCCTTATTGGTGAGAAAAGACTTCTGCAAAAAGGGATTATAAAAATGTTTCTTATTACTTCCCATTAGTGCTCATGTGAAATGAGCAATAATGTTTTTAGTAGGGGAAGTTGTGATTTTTAGTTTTGGCATTTCTTTGAACAAAGCCATTGATCATGGTCAGAGGAGCATGAACGAGAATCACAGTGGCAAAATTTTAGTTTCCTTTTTGTAACAGAAAGAGGAAATGTTTCTCTAAATGCAAATTAAGAAGTAATAACAGGAAAGGTTACTTTAGATTAAATATTTCATCCCTTTGCCCTCTAGGCGAGACCATCAAAATTGTGATTGAGGACTATGTTCAGCACCTGAGTGGATATCACTTCAAACTCAAGTTCGACCCGGAGCTGCTGTTCAACCAGCGCTTCCAGTACCAAAACCGCATCGCATCCGAGTTCAACACCCTGTACCACTGGCATCCGCTGATGCCTGACAGTTTCCACATTGAGGAGAGGGATTACAGCTACAAAGAGTTTGTCTTCAACACCACTGTGGTGACCGAGCACGGCATCAACAACCTTGTTGAATCATTTTCTAAGCAGATTGCAGGACGGGTAAGCAGTCTTAACGCAGATGCAGAAACGGTTAGATATTAAGTGTGACATAGCTTCAGAGCCTCATGACTGTAACGCTTTTTGACAGGTTGCTGGGGGTCGGAACGTCCCGGGAGCCATCCTGTATGTGGCAATCAAGTCCATCGAGAGCAGCAGACAAATGCGTTACCAATCTCTTAATGCCTACAGGAAGAGATTCTCCATGAAACCTTACACTTCCTTTGAAGACATGACAGGTGAGAGAAATGCAATATAACCTGCAAATCCCAATGCATGTAGGTGGAGGAGATGACGTAAAAGGATTAAAAGGGAGATTATCAACTTTCCTACGTAATACTAGACTCTTGCTTCATTGTTTCGAAAAGCTACTGAGCACAGCTCCTGGCGGCGCTTAGTTATTGTTAAGGACCTTCTTTTGGACTTTCACCCCAGCAGTTTGGGTGGTTGGATATTTATTTCCACTACTGTAAGAGGCAGACGTGTATTTCATCCTGGCATAATGTAAGCAGAATGTCATTACAAAGAGCAAAGATATAAACTTACAAGAGAGACCTGCAGCTTCAGGGAGAGATTAAAAAAACAATCCGAAGAGCTTTATTGTTAAAATAAAAAGGGTAACCTTTGACAGGAAGGTCAAACTGGTCAAGACAGATGGAGCCACAAACTTACAAATTTTTTGTCTTTTTCTCTACAGGAGACAAAGAAATGGCCGCCATACTGGAGGAGCTGTACGGTGATGTTGACGCCGTGGAGCTTTACCCCGGGCTGCTGGTGGAAAAGCCCCGACAGAACGCCATCTTTGGGGAGACGATGGTGGAAATGGGGGCTCCTTTCTCCCTCAAAGGCTTGATGGGGAATCCAATCTGCTCCCCGGAGTACTGGAAGCCCAGCACCTTCGGAGGCGCAGTCGGCTTCGACATCGTCAACACCGCCTCCCTGCAGAGGCTCGTCTGCAACAACGTTCGGGGTCCCTGTCCGGTAGCATCCTTTTATGTGCCTGATGTCAAAGACACTGGATCGATGACCATCAACTCCAGCACGTCTCACTCGCGCAGCAGTAACATCAACCCCACAGTCATTCTGAAAGAAAGGACTTCTGAACTCTAGATGCTGATTTTTTTTTAAAATAGAGATCTTTAAAAATTGTATTTATTTATTTATTTTTATATTTATAATGCTTATGTATTTAAGATTTCTAAACAGAGTTTACATTGTCATAGTTAAAAATAACTGATAGTTCAGTGGGTGAAATGGACGCTATAGAGAAGTTCAAACCCCATCAACACCTCCTTTCTCTGCAAATCACACAATCTCTAAACTTCCACCATAGAGGTGGCGAATCCAAACAACGCCCTGAATTGGACCAGCAATTCGTGGATGTTGTTTTAATTCGGATGTTGCTTTATTTGGTTCTGGCCTGTACTCTTTGTCCCGTACCCGGTGGATGGTATGAAGTGTCGCACTGCTGGGCCGCTGACAGGACCGGGGCGGATTGGTTGCACTGTAGTCGACCAAAAATTCTGGCACGATTTAGAAATTCCCCCCGGACATTTTTTTAGGTATAAAAAGTAGGACATGTCTGGGAAAAAAGAGGACGCTCTGGTCACCCTACCATATCAACAACCCCTTTAAAAAGAAAGTTATTTTATATTTATGTTTTTGCGCCTATGCTGTTTTTTTTGTATTTATTAAATAAGTTATTGTTTTGTTTAAGAAAAAAAACTATCCTTTACTGTAATTACTGTAATATTTGAAGTAGTAGGCCGCGGAACCACAGAATCCTATTCATTACATTCCTTATTTTTTCCCTTAGAATAATGCTTGTTTCCCCACATACTTTTCTACACATTGACCTACAACTGGATGATTTACAAAGCAATAGTCATTGTCATTCTTTTTTATACTGTTTTTAAGATTTTTTTTTTTTTTTTTTTATAATAAAACCTTGTGTCTGTGTCTAAGCTGCAAACATCTGGAGTGAATTGTCATCTAAGAAGATTGTAAGAAGCTTTATTTGAAAAGTTCATCTTTGAATTCAATAAATGGAGTCAGGATTGGTACCTGCTTGAATCAGAATTTACTTTACTTTACGTTCTAATACTTTCTGTCCAATTCAGCTATGAAGTTTTAGGTTGTGTAGTTTTAAAAAACAAGTTTACGTTTATTCTTGTTTTTAATATATTCAGCCAACAAAAAAAGGACATTATTTACTTTTCTGCTAAATTTGAGTCGATCCTTTTTCCTCTAGATAGCTGGAAATACACATTTATTTTCAGCTTAAAGTACAGCGGCTTCCCTCCACACCTGCTAGACAAAGTATAAATAAAAAACATTATAATATGGATACCTTATAATATATATAAGGTCAATGAGACTATTTTTTATCTTGCTGTTCTCCATTATCCTGCAATTTTAGTTCAATATTTTCTTCGAGCCTTTTACTGACATATGAAGATCTTAAAGGTAATACTCACTTGTATTTATCATTTTGAAGTTTCCCATCATAGCTGCTCTGGGGGACAAAAAGGAAATGTTTGACTACTACTGAGAATTTAAAGTACATACACTCACCGGCCACTTTATTAGGTACCCCATGCTAGTAGCGGGTTGGACCCCCCTTTGCGCCTTCAGAACTGCCTCAATTCTTCGTGGCATAGATTCAACAAGGTGCTGGAAGCATTCCTCAGGGAGTTTGGTCCATATTGACATGATGGCATCACACAGTTGCGCCGCAGATTTGTCGGCTGCACATCCATGATGCGAATCTCCCGTTCCACCACATCCCAAAGATGCTCTATTGGATTGAGATCTGGTGACTGTGGAGGCCATTTGAGTACAGTGAACTCATTGTCATGTTCAAGAAACCAGTCATGAGATGATTCCAGCTTTATGACATGGCGCATTATCCTGCTGAAAGTAGCCATCAGAAGTTGGGTACATTGTGGTCATAAAGGGATGGACATGGTCAGCAGCAAAACAATACTCAGGTAGGCTGTGGCGTTGCAACGATGCTCAATTGGTACCAAGGGGCCCAAAAAGGTGCCAAGAAAATATTCCCCACACCATGACACCACCACCACCAGCCTGAACCGTTGATACAAGGCAGGATGGATCCATGCTTTCATGTTGTAGGCGCCAAATTCTGACCCTACCATCCGAATGTCGCAGCAGAAATCGAGACTCATCAGACCAGGCAACGCATTTTCCAATCTTCTATTGTCCAATTTCCATGAGCTTGTGCAAATTGTAGCCTCAGTTTCCTGTTCTTGGCTGAAAGGAGTGGCACCCGGTGTGGTCTTCTGCTGCTGCAGCCCATCTGCCTCAAAGTTCGGCGTGCACCATGCGTTCAGAGATGCTCTTCTGCCCACCTTGGTTGTAACGGGTGGCTATTTGAGTCACTAATGCCCTTCTATCAGCTCGAGCCAGTCCTGGCCATTCTCTCCTCCTGACCTCTGGCATCAACAAGGCATTTCGCCCACAGAACTGCCGCTCACTGGATGTTGATGTTTTTTCTTTTTAGGACCATTCTCTGTAAACCTAGAGATGGTTGAAAAAGAAAAAATCCCAGTAGATCAGCAGTTTTCCACGAAATACTCAGACCAGCCCCTTCTGGCACCAGCAATCATGCACCACGTTCAAAAGTCACTCAAATCACCTTTTCTTCCCCATACTGATGCTTTCGGCTTTGAACTGCAGGAGACTGTCTTGACCATGTCTACGTGCCTAAATGCACTGAGGTTGCCGCCATGTCATGTGATTGGCTGTGCTTAGAATGTAATTGGCTGCTTGAGCAGTTGGACAGGTGTACCTAATAAAAGTGGCGGTGAGTGTATAAAGGCAATAGAATGCAAAATAAAGAATAATAAATCATTAAAACAAGGTGATGTGAAAAAGGTAAAGTGATTGATTGATAAAAAAATAGAAAGTTAAGACGTGAGGTATTTATTGCAAATATCATATGCTGATGTGACAGCTATGGGAATTATTGATAATAAGAATAATTGAACTTTATTGATCTCACACTGGAGAAATTTACCTCTGCTTTTAACCCATCCCCTTGGGGAGCAGTGGGCTGCCATTGTGTGGCACCTGGGGAGCAATCAGGGTTTATGCAATGACAATAATGTGTTCAAAACAAAGGGCGTAAAAACGAAAATGATAATCTGATAATTCCAGGACAGACCACCGGTGCCACCGGGTCCTCGGTCGTGGGATTATTGGATGTGAGTGTTATGTGTAAAAGCACGTCCAGTTTTTTTTCTTTTGGCTCATCTCAGCTGGGGGGGTGGGGCACCCCTCTCGGATCCCTGGGCCCCATGGCCGGATTCACTTCGGGGTAGCTGGCTGCCGGCGGAAGCACGCGGACCCGTCCCCGTGGCTCCTGGGGGCCCCGACATTGCTGTGGCTGGGGGATTTCCGCAGGGCTGTCTCTCCTCCTCCCTTTTTTTTCTTGGCCCCTCCTTGGCGCCTTCACTCTTGAGGTTCCTTTGGGCGTCTGGGGTTTGGGCTGGACTAAGGGGGGCGCCTCTTCGGCTCTCCACAACCACAGAGCATTTTCTTTGGATAAGCTTTACATACAAGTGCACTTTCACAAACAACTCAGGTGCTTAGTTCCAGGTTAATTCAGTTCCATACAGAAAGCCCATATTTTTATCTCAGGTAACACAGAGTACATGTCAGATTAAATAATACTACTTATAGTTCAGCGATAGTATCTAGGTGTTACTTTACTGTGTATCTTTTTTTTTCTATACTCTAATAATCCCAGAGGGAAATTACTACTTCTGCATTTAACCCATCCCCTTTGGGAGCAGTGAAGTGCCATTGTGCGGCGCCAGCACCATGTGCCATGTCTGTTGGTTTGTGCTGTTCTTTTACATCTCTTTGCAGGTGATGAAGCAGACTGAAAATGTTTTATCATTATCTCCCTTTTATCTCCTCTTTCTTTCATCTTTTCTCTTTTTTTCAGTTTTTCATTTCCTGTTTTACCTGCCTACATTGCAGTGTCCATATAAACTATTAATTCCCTGCATAATTATAATAAATCCTATTTATTTTAATAAATCAAGCGAACATCATGGCAATAGCCATACTGTTCCAATTTTGTGAAAGTAAAATCTGTTAGCTCTTTTTTGGCATCAAGACAATTATTCTTATTGTCACATCGCCAGACAGGGACACTGTTACAAAACAAAACAAAACAAAAACAGGAATGATAATTCACTGCTTTTATCTAATTTTTACATGTGTTAAATCCTCTATCTGGGTTCAGTTTAGCCGTATTCCAGATTATTGCAAGCATTTATTTTATTTTTTTTAAGTTGGAGTTGGAAGAAGGACAAAGTTTTAATTGGATGTCGTTAAATATTCAGTCGGCTAGTTTTTACAAGGTCAAAAACTGTCTCTGACATTTATACTTTAATAAAAGGGAAGCTGTTATTTAGGTTTTAAATACACTATCTGCAGTTCTAAAAGAGCAAATTGAAAAAAATAGGAAACAACCGAGTGATAATGTATCTGAGTTGTATGACTTGAAAGACACAAAACAAAGCAAGTAGTTTCCCACCAAGGTCAGTGTTCACTGAGCTCTCAAACTTTTCAAATGTTACACCTCTTCAAGTTTCCGTTTATCGTGTTTTTTCTTCTCACAAACCGTATTGACCGAAGAATAACTTAAATTGATGTGAAGGCTTAAGTGAGTAAAACCTCAAAAAGACCATTGTTCTAAAGTCAGTTGATATTCCATATAGGATTTACACACAGCCTACGCTCACATTTTTGTGAGTTCTCAACAGCAGAGATAAAACATGTAGATGCTTGTCAGACTGAACAAGATTTAAGCCAAGGCAACAGAGATAGGCAGCAAGACGGTTCAAAAAGCTTTATAGTATTTCTTTTTGCTTTATTTATCAATAATTTCCTCATCTATGATGCAGCTTTTAAACAAACAGTTTTATAGATAAAGTAGGTTAATTTTGTAAAATAAAGCTTTCTGTGTGGTGTGTAACAAAGGGAAATTTGAGAAGATTGTGGAGCGGAGTTTCTCAAAAGTCCAAAGCAAACACGGTGGCCAGAATGCAGACGTGACTGGCAGCGCAGTGGGATGAGCCAGGGCAAGACCTCCTCCTCTCCAACCTCAATAGAAAGTGTTCCATGTCATTTCTCACAACTGAAGCAGGCCCTCTCACCTCCCACTATGCAAATTAAAACACACCCACACGCAGCACTGAGAGCATTGTATTAGGCCCCGTCCACACGAAGTCAAAACGAACACGAAATGCTGATATTTTCCAAAACGTTTGCCGTGTAAAGACGGAGACGTAAAATAAATGTGAGCGCCCACACGAATGCATGAAAACGCTGCAAAATGTATGCCAGTGGGTGGCGCTGTGGTGCCAAAGCAAAGCCGTTTAAGCGACTTAAATGTTGGGCATGCGCACTAATATTTTATACATGGTTGCCCTGCGGGTCCATTTTCGTGGTTCAGTCAAATTCAGGTGCTGAACTATGTCGCCGATATTGCTCTGTTCTTCCTGGAGATATTCCAGAAGAAGAAGATTCTGTTGTAAGCCGACAGCAGGGTGAGTAGCATGAGCAGCAAACCATTCAAACACAGTACAGCCCATTGTTGTTGTGATACTCGTGTCGCCGCATGCGTGTTTAGAAGCGACGCTTATGACGCATGCGCGGTGTAAAAATGCGGTTAGAGCCGTAAAGATGGAAACTTAAAACGGGCGTTTGGAAATCTTCCCACTCTGAAGGCTGAATAAAAAAGATCATTTACAGACCGAAACTCCCGGCTTCGGTGGTGAGAGGCTGGTTTGGACGGTAAACATTTGTCGCGTTTAGGCCAGGGTTCGTCTTCGCGGTGGACGGGGCCTTAATTAAGTCATGTGCATCAGTTGTCGCCTCAGTTCATCTTCATAAACAGTTGCTTTTCTGTCACATAATCTCTGGCTCTGTGTTTCCCATTGATGGATCTTAGCCTATCACAGCGTGAAAACGACCTGATTGTTTGGGCGCCTTATTAGTTATTATTTCCTCTCCGTCAGAGGCCAGAGCGTGACTATTATTATTTGGGGCTACGTCACTGTGTGGCATGCTGTATGACATTGAGCAAAGGAATGTATCTTGCTTTGTGTGGATCTAATGAGCATGAACAGAACACGGGCCTGAAAGCAGGAGAAGATCAGGACAGCTCAGCAGGTTCTTTTGTCCTTCTTCCTGCTCGGTTGCCAAACGTACTGTAGAGTCTGTGACCAGGACCAGAGATACGTGACACCTTGCAAGTGGCGTAGCGTAGGTCAGCCAAAAAAAAAAAATGGTGCTTCATCTACTGTGTTGGTTTTACTATAAAATCCCTAAGGACTCAGGGTACAGTCAACCCAAGATATACAGCAGCTAAATTATAAAAACAATAGTTATCAGTTAAGCACAGGAAAAAATCTAAATCTAGAAAAGAAATTTTTTCTTAAGATAAGAGCATTTGTTGTTGGATTGAGGAGGTAAAAGATACACTTTGCCAATGGAAATAGACAATTTGCACTTAAAATAAGAAAACATAATTGCATTTTCTTATTTCAAGTGCATATTATCTCATTATCTAATTTTAAGAGTAAAAATACTAATTCCATTGGCAAGCTATCTCATTTACCTGCTCAAATTAAGGGTAAATACACTTAATTTAAGAAGTTTTTACTTATTTCTAGATCGTTTTTCCAGTGAGCCTCTTATGATAATCTAACATGACAATTTCTATTCACAGCTACACCCACTTTAACAGTAAATGCTGTTCATAAGGGTGACTTGAGAATATTTTATTTGAACTAACATGTTCAAAAATAGTTAAAAGCAAGAATACAATTCTAAATAAGTTTAAAACAATCCACGGGACTTTGTTTCCAAGTTTTGACACGTTTCGCTTCCCATCCAGGAAGCTTGTTCAATTCAAAATGTCAGAAATAGCTTTGAGTTCGAGGCTTCATACGGTGGACCAAAAACAAAGCCTTCTTTTGGCTTAGAAAGCAGGCAAATTGAACCCAATGAACGGGTCACGGCCCTTTGGAATGGGGGTCGCTTTCGCTTCTTTGTTAGCCTGCAATAGCCGATACCTGTCTATGGCTCTGTTCGAAAACCTGGGCTGCATCACTAAGCTGACGCCTTGGGTCTACCTGGACTGGATCCTTCTCGAAGTCCTTGAAAATAAGGAGACCGGGAAGAGTTTTGGCTGTGAATTCGACCAGGTCCAATTCCCTTCGGCGGGTTTTACCACCGTATGCTCTGTTGCTTAGCAACCGTGAAAGTTGACACACAAAGCAGGAAAAGAATGAATACAGAAGTTTTCAAAACTGTTTTGTTTATTTATTTATTTATTTTTATTATAAAGTGAACAAAGACTACACTCACAAGAATCCAGAGTGGAATAAAGATTCCAACCACCGGGAGCAGGAACAAATAAAATCAAATGTAATGATAGAAACCTTAGTCAGTTAAATAACCATGCTGTTGTCATTCTGCACATCTCTGATGTTGCTGCTATTTTTAAAATATCCATTACTGTAAAAATGTCCATAGCTGCATATTGGTTATTTATTCTCCAATTTTATATTGTTAAAACACTTTACAGAATTGTATTGTTTTTTTTATTTTTTAACTCTTCCCTATTATGTTATTCTTATACATTTTCTAAGGTCCTCATTTGTGTGACAATTTTTTTCTATAATCTTTCTGCTGCTGTAAATTTGCCCATTGTGGGACAATAAAGGGATTTTCTATTCTATTCTACATAAAAGGGGTAGAAAGATATAAGTAAATCTAAACAATGTATGTATAGAAATATATCTGCAAAATCTCTAATATTCAACAACAAAAAATACTTAGTTAAGCATATTGAGCAAAACAGCAATAAAAAGATAAAACTCCTATCAGATTTATAGTCCCCACCCTGCAGATATATTATAGAATCTGTCCTCAAATTACAGCCAAAACTATTTACACAGTAACAGATTAAAAACCTTTAGATAAATCAAACATTATCGCCACATATCTGACCTCAATAACCATTAAAACAAATCTATTTCATATTCATTTCAGACGGAACTATTAACTGACTTCTATTATATTAAACTGAACTTCCACCTTTCACCACTAAGCACCGGCCAACTAAAATCCTTCTCTTCCTCTGATCACTTGCATTGGTCTCGCTAATGAATCCTGATATCCAAGCGATATGCTTAGGATACATCGACCCATCCTTCAATTGGGCAAAAGAAGACGATTTTGTATGGCCGCATAACGAGGACTCTTGGAATCCCACCTCAGCGCCGCTATGACGTAATCGCCTTCGAATCCGACCTTCTAAGGTTTTCGAACAGAGCATATGTCTCTGGAAAGGGGGGTTAAAGAGACCTGGCCTCGAGGTGCTGTACAGACGAGGTGTTCTTACAGGGGAACAGAAAACCTCGCCTCGTTCAGCCAGGCCAACAACTCCCTCTAACGACACCCCTTTCAGAGACATAGACAGGTATCGGGTATTGCAGGCTAACAAAGAACCCAAACGAAGAGCGTGCTTTGGTGTCGCAGTAGTTAGCGCACATTACGCCATGTATGACCAAAACAAAAAAACAACTATGAACCCCCCTCCAACACGAAGAAAAAAAAGGTTTAGTCCTGTGTAGTGGCTCGCAATTTGCATGTGTTCAAAGCCAAAGCCTGTGGTTCTTGCTGCATGCCTCTAACCCTTCTTATCATCCCCTCCTCCCCTGCCACTGAGGCTACATGTCCCCAAAAACAAAAAAACAACTAGTGCTGAACCCCCCTCCAAACACGAAGAAAAAAAAGGCTAATTTCACCTGTTTCTAGTGCCGATTTAATTTCATTTTTAATTTTTGCTTAAGCCATTTCAACAAGGTTTTGTTTTTGGTCCAGTTTTGCTTAGAAAAGGCCCTCTAACCCAACGCCATTTATGACATTTTTAATTGAAAAGCTTCCTGGACGAGAAGCACTGACATGTCTTCAAACTTGAAAACAAGTTCATTTTTTTTCGCACAAGCGATTTTTTTTGACTGACCTGTATGACTGAGAATCTTTGCCAGTTGTAGCAAGTATACCTCAATTACATATAAATTAAGAAAACACAATTGCATTCTTTCATTTCAAGTGCATTTTATTCAAATATCTTATTTTAAGGATAAAAACTTTCATTCCATTGGCAAATCATCTCATTTTTACCTGCTTAAATGGGTGCAGGTAAATACATTTTACATGAATACAAATACACCTCAATCGCCACTTTTATTAGGTAAATTTACGCTAGTAACGGTTGGACCCCCTTTGCCTTCTCAGAACTGCCCTCAATTCTTCGCGGCATAGATTCAACAAGGTGCTTGAAGTATTCCTCAGGGAGTTTGGTCCATATTGGTTACGATGGCATCACAGCTGTCGCGAGATTGTCGAGCTTAAACATCCATGATGTAAATTCTCCGATCCACCACACATCCCAAAACCTGAGAGCAGCACTGGGTATCGGCTGCACATTGGAACAAATAAAAACCAGATAAGTCGATTTTTTAAAAAATAAGTGCATTTGTTCATTGAAGTTGAGAAGGTAAAGGGAGACATGGTTTAGCCACTGGAGCAAGATCATTTACATATACAAGTGCCAAGAAAACTATTTTTTGCATTTTCTCATTTCAAGTGCATTTTATCTAAATATCTTATTTTAAGGATATAAATACTCGAATTCCATTGGCAAAACTCATCTCACGTTTTTACCCGCTTAAATTAAGGGTAAATACATTTTACATAAATACACTGGAAAAAAGGCAATCGAAATCTAGATAAGTCATCTTTTTTCTTAAAAATACGTGCATTTGTTCTTTGGATTGAGGAGGAAAAAAAAGAGACATTTTGCCAATTGAACAAGACAATTCAACTTACACCTCTGGATCAAAAGTAAGAAAAACACAATTGCTTTTTCTTATTTCAAGTGCATTTTATCTAATTATTTTTTATTTTAAGAGTAAAAATACTAATTCCATTGACAACCACTATCTCATTTACCTACTCAAATTACATTTACGTAGTCTACATACACTTAATATAAGCATTTATTTTCTTATTTCTAGATTGTTTTTCCAGTGTAAATATATTTGTTCTTATTTCTAGTTAGTTTTTCCTGTGCAGTCCTCTAGAGGGTAAACATCCAGCAGGTACTACAGGCTCTAATAGAGTGGTTGTCTCACAGTGAGACACAGGGAGAGATATGAGGAACTAATCCCAGTATCACACCCACATCCCCCAATAGACAGTGTTGGGCACGTTACTTTGAAAAATTAATAACTTATAGTTACTAGTTACTTCTCCCAAAAAGTAACTGAGTTAGAAACTGAGTTACTCTACAATAAAAGTAACTTGCTAGTTACTAGTAAAAGTAACCATTGCGCTAGATTTTATGAAAGTGTAGGCGAAATTAATGTAAATCGGGGATGTCTAATTCTGAAATCCCTGTGTTTGGGTTGTTATAGATACTGCAACATGTAGCTATATCCTATCCATCCATCCATCCATCCATCCATCCATCCATATCCATTCATCCATCCATCCATCCATCCATCCATCCATCCATCCATCCATATTCACTCCTTTCTCCATATAGACTAATGATCGCTCACCCTGCCAGAAGCTTCGTGGAGCCGAAAGCACAGGCTGCTGTTCTGCCTTTACGAAGCATGCGCTGCTTCCTGTCGCTTTGCGCGATGGGAATCGATACGCCCGGCGGCTTTGGCGAGGATGCAGCAGAAACCGTGATCTGATGAAGGAAGCCAACTACGACGTGAACACCAGTATTTCCGATCTGGAAAACGCTGTTTTGCCGCTGGAGTCCTCCTCACACTCCATCCTCTCTCTCATGATAGCCAGCCGCCACGCAGTCCTATCATGAAAAAAGGTTAATTGTGCGACCTGAGTAAAGTAACGTGCAGTAACGGGGTGTCGGCAATTATAACTGCGATTATAGTTACAGTAAGAGTAAACATTTTGATTACTCGTTACTAAAAAAGGTAGCGGCGTTAGTAACGCTGTTACTTTCAAGGCCGTTACTCCCATCACTGCCAATGGAAGGGGTAATGTCTGCCCTTAAAATAAGAAAATTAAACTTTATGCAGTTAAAATAGGATAAGGGAGTTTTTTAAATTAAAATTGTTTTACTTAACTTCTAACATCAGTGAAAATGCACTTATTCTAGAAAAATGTACCTACTTAGATTTCCTTTTTTTGCAGTGTGAGCTGCGTTTAAGCTTTTCTTTACCCCTGAAAAAGCTCTGGGCTACCTCTTGGAATAACGGATCCAAACAAGAGTCTATCTGCTAATTGTCAGGAGGATTTTTTTTATGTCACTCACTTGTTTAGTCTTTTTCAAACTGCATTGCCATTAAAATTGTTACATAACATATGAACAAAGGCCAGAAGGGTAAATTTGCAGGAGGTATTGCTGAAGGTGTCCATCTCTAATAAGAAAGATGACTTTTTACATATGTGACTATATATGATTTCTTTTCACTGCAAAATGATTCTATGGAAATGGCTTTATGTAACTTTCCACTGCAAAGTTGATGGGATCATAGTTCCATTGCTTTTTGGCTAGTTTTATGGAGGTAGGGTTACATGTTGGATTACATCGGGATTAAAATTCTCTCTCCAAAAATCCTACACACATTGAACTCACACGTCCAATAGAAAACTATGAAATTTACCAATGAAGTCTCAAACTATCAACATTGTTGTGTGGCCTGACCTATATGCCTGAAAGAGGAATTCCCTCCAACAGCAAAGCATTGAACCAAGGAGGAAGAGATCTAAAGATTAATCGTAGTTCTATCAATATTTATACATCCTCTTCATCTTATTCCTGACAAGAGAAAACAATCTGGGCAATCAGGTAAATGACTCTTATCAAACTGAGAAAACAAAATAGAAAGGAGGCCTGAGTTTTAAGAAAGAAAAAAAAAAAAACACTTAGATAAGCCATACTTCAAACACTTGCTCTATATCCTCGTTCCAATGCGGTATTTCTTGGCTAAGTATTTTTTGTGTGAGGTACTTCCTGTTACAGGAATCTTCATTTCAAAATCCAAGTTTCACTTGATGGCAACTGTTCAGATGCAGCTAGCAACTACAAAACTGATGAGGAATGCATTCATGCACAAAACACCTTAACAGGAGTCAATCTTTAAATTGGTTACGATTATTTGTTTACCAGAACATGCTGGAGTTGCAGTGGATTCTTTGGTGTTGGATGGTTTTAGTTCTTTTTAATTTGTTTGGGAATTTTATGTCCTCTTCTTCTGTAAGAGCATCATCGCAAATGGAGGATCAAAGAAAAGATATCAGCCCTAAAATAGAATATTTCTACCAAGGTTTTTAGTGAAGAAAATTTTGAGTTTCACACTTTTTGCTGATTAAAGCTGTTGAACATTTTCATGTAAATAGACTGATGTGGGCAATTTATTAAAAATACAGTTTGACATTGTGAGAATCATGAATCCTTGTCAACAGGTAGCAGTCCCCTGTAGCATCAGTGACATGCATAGTCATAGTTTTAAATCTAATTTCTTTTTAAAATTGCATCACTATCTAAACGACACAACTGGGTACATGAATTAAGCTATAAAACATGTGGCCTCCTGTTGTTCTCTAAAATACTTTAGCATATGAGTTCAAAGTTAACCAAATGAATTCAAAGTATCTAAATACTATGTTCTATAATTAAGCCCAAATCATCAACTTGTATGGAGGTGGTTAGACCAGATGAACTAATAAAGTGTATTTGATTACCAGCATTTTACAGCAACTTTCCCTCTTAAATTTTAAAGAAGCAGCAAGGATGTAGTTAAGTCATTAAGTCATTGACTTTGAAGGGTTCACCTTTCCTGGTTGAGCATGTGACAACAATGAATATTCGATTGCACCATGTTGTTGACTCTGGAGCTATCCCTCACCCCCCAGGATGCATGTAGCAACCGTGGAGTGGAAAACTCCCTTTTTTTAACAGGAAGAAAACGCCAACAGAACCAAGGTCGGTGTGAATTCCCCTCTGAGGACGACCGGGGGTTTAAGGAAACAGAAGCAGACATACAAGCGGAAAACAGAAGCACTGATCCATAAATAACTTCTATGTTACAAAGTACATTTGCTCCACATGTGGCTCTGTCTACAAAATAATCAGTTAAGCAGACAAGCTCTGATTCATTCTTCATGTCAATGGGATGAAAGTTAGTGATTAGAATAACAAATATAGCGCAGAATTAGAGAATAGAGGTAGAAGGAAGTAGAAATGGTGAAAAGTGGTCCCCATGTCCTCCAGCGGTCTAAGCCTATAGCAACATAACTATATAGAGATAGCTCAAGGGATAACCTGAACCACTCTAACTATAACTTTATTTTATGATTTTTTTAAGCCTAACCTTAAAGTAGACAGGGCCAGTCCCGGGACTGACTGCAGTTCTACTGTAAGGTGCCTTGGTCAAGGTCAATGACCGGCGTACCTGACATGTAACAACTTTCCTTCATGCATGTTAACTTTAGGTTAATAAGACTGTATTAATAAGGCTATGTATGCTTCCTCAATTTTCACTGAGGCCATCACACAGCGTAATTTTTTTTTTTAAAGGGCCAGACTAACTTGTAAATGTAACTAAATGTAATTGAATGTAATGTAAAATAAATGTAACGACTCCTTGTGTTAAATAACTCATTATTTATTATGTTTTGAGCGAGAACGTACACCACAAAATCTACTCTATGGAGGAGGTACCGTCAGGATTACTCCGCGAGATCACTATGTCGATATTTTGAAGCATTTCTAAAACCTGAATGCTTTCTGCAGTC
Organism: Cyprinodon brontotheroides; assembly: GCA_018398635.1. Classification (NCBI taxonomy): domain Eukaryota; kingdom Metazoa; phylum Chordata; class Actinopteri; order Cyprinodontiformes; family Cyprinodontidae; genus Cyprinodon; species Cyprinodon brontotheroides. Next base: position 4,806,362 of record JAGKQL010000017.1, read on the forward strand.
GGTTAGGTTTCTTCTGAGCAGCCACTTTTTCCGCTGCTAGCCGAAGTTCTGGCTAGAAAGGTGATTGTTTAGAAATTTACAGGTACCAAAACAAATCAATCTGAGGAGCAGACTGGACACATCAGAACTAATAGAGCCGTCAAAATGGCTGATGTGCCTAGATGGGACGGCTAAAATTAACCATATTTTATTTTTAAGTTTTAATTGTATTAAAAAAAAAAAGTGAAAAATGATAGGAGGTTTAGAATCAGGAAAATTGAACTAACATGAGATGACATGAATTTAATTTTAAATATAGTTCTTTCCACTTTAAAATCTCAGAAGCATAATGGACAGTTGTGACACTGCAACCCAGATTTGAAGATCTACAGCAAAAGCAGGCTCACTACAACCACTGAAAAGATGGGAGGATTAAGTACAAAGAAAAAACTCTCAGGGGAGCTGTTCAATTTTTTCACTCCATTTTGCACAGAGGCTTTTAATGTATAGATTATAGCAAAGGTAAATGCTTTTTGTTTAAAATAACACAGACAACAAAGAATCCTCTTCTACAATCTACAGTATAGAACTATTAAAAAATACAGTTACACAAGTGTTCCTACAGATGGTGTAGTTTGTTTTGTTGCAACCTGAAGTGTGAAATAAACTTCAGTGGAGTTTGAAAACAAAATATTTGTATAGATTTATTATATCTGGTTGAACGATGTGTGTGCCCAGTTGATTCTTTTTTTTAATTGTTTTTTCTAGCTGTCTGTTTTTCTTTCAAAGTAGAAATAGATGGGACTGGCTTGTTTTAGAGAAAGAAACTCAGGGCTCCCACTAATTCAACATAATGGTGAGTTTTATTTTTGCGCTGTTTGTAATTGATATCATTTTATCGTATTTACCCCCCACACTTTAAAGGCCGGTCTGTGAAAACATTGTCTGACATATAACCGGTCCGTGGCGCAAAAAAGGTTGGGGACCACTGATTTAAAGTCTTGAATAATTGAATGAATGAATGAATGAATAACTTAACCTAAGAACAATTCAGTGAAATTAAAAATTTAACACATTCAAATAGATTGGTATAAATGTATACACATACAAATATGTAAAATAAATTATATATATATAATTACATTATATGTACAAATTAGTGCCTATGTCTGAAAAGGGATATGAAGAAGATTTAGGTTGTACAATTTTAGAACAAAAATGTTTTCCTTAAAAGTCCATCCAGTAAATAAACAGGATGAGAAGCCAACGAGTTGAAACAGCAGTTAAACCGTCACATATCAGTCTGACTTGCGTTACATCAGGGCTCCTGGCACAGGGTTGCTCATCACTAACAGATACTCAGTCATCACTAAGTGTTAAACCCAACCATCTATGGGAAGCAGGCGACATACCAGACATGCTGTGAGGGTTACTGTTAATCAGCTTTTACTGTCTGATAGGCACCTAAAACTGATAAGAATAATTGTAGCATTTTTAAAACAAGAAACACCTTGAAGGGGAAAAAAATAACCTTTCTTTCCTCTTCAATGAATCTGTACTGATGTTCTGGCTTTAGAAAGGAGGGACCCGGAAGAGTTAAGATGTTTACCAAAGTACCTCACTGGCAAAGAATGTTCAGATGTTTATGAAGTAATTGTATATAGTAGCAGGACACCCTGTGATATGTTGAAGATCTCTGAAGAAAACGTATGTGGCTATGATTTTTTTGTTGATTAAAAGAATCTTTCAAATTTGGCAAAATTAAGTCTCTCCCACAGCAGTCTGTAAAATGCTACTGGAGGGGATTTCCCTGTTTTTTTTACTCTAAAAGGGCTTTAAATTATCTATTGTATAAGAACAATAGAAAACATCTAAAATGGACAAACTTGATAAGGATATATCAGTCTCATCTCAATGTATTTTCCTATTTATAGCCTTATCTGAATTATTCCCCATCCTGAACAACCAGAGGAATATGCAGGTATTCATACAGAGGTTTTGCTATAGTATCTTTATATAGCCTTAGAATAATGCATAATGGCAGTTAGAGATAAACACCATATGGCATCCCACCCAGATTGCTTCTTACGTGAAGAATGTCAGTTATGCTTTGAGAAAGGGCCAGATATGATAACAATGCCCCCCTCCCCCCCACCTCGTAAGGTAAGCGCAGATAAAACCATCCCTTAGCATATTTGACTAATGATGCCACAGCTTGTGTTTAATACTGAACAAAACTAAACTTAGATAATTTGAAATAAAAGTTACATTTTTGTACATTTGTGTTATTTAACACGAAGAGAAAAGACAATTTGGAGAAATTTATTGATACAATTATTTTGTCCTTGGCGCTCAGACCTCGGCAGGAAACAGTGATTCATTTTGATAGATATGCACTGCAAAAAAATAAAATCTAAATAAGTAATGTTTTCTGAAAAACAGTGCATTTTTTCTTGAAATAAGGATTGAAGTGAGACACTTTGCCAATGGAACGAGACAATTTACACTTTAAACAACAAAAAAACAATTGCATTGTCTTATTTCAAGTGCATAATATCTAGATAGCTTATTTTAAGAGTAAAAATACTAATTCCATTGGCAAATCATCTTACAAATTAAGGGTAAATACACTTAATATAAGACATTTTTACTCATTTTGAGATTGTTTTTGCAGTGTGCATGAACAGGAGCAAAGAATAGGGCTTTTTGCCCCCCAGGCCTGAAACTGGAGATAGATGAAGTTGGTCAGTCTCTGTAGACTGCTGGTTAGTGAAACGGTCTGCTGAGCTTTATGGGGAGATCCAGTGGATTGTGTGAGCTCATACAAGAGCTTCACTCAGGGACCTGGAAGATGGAAGTCCAGTTGGATAACACAGGTTGAGAGAACCTGTCCATGATGAGCAAGTTTGGAGCGAAAGTGGAGAGGAAAAACTCCCCGTTGGGAAGAAACCTCTGGCAGAACCAGGCTCAACATGGCGGTCTTCTGCCGGACCGGTTGAGATGGAGACAGGGAACCCAGTAGAAGTCCGGCAGGAATGAGACTCTGATGAAGCTTTAGCTACGATGGTGGAGGAGGGGCTGGAGGTGGGTTGAATCGGTGTCATCTGAATGAAGTTCCGGCGGCCGAGCACAGGAGCACACAAATGGATCTTCTAAGATGAACTTTGGATGCCGATTGGCTTTCGTGGAGGCGTGGTTCAAAGCTGATTGGCTGTGTCGCAGGTGGATGGAGGAAAGCAAAGGCTCCATTTTACAAAATATCTTTTTACTACGGATAATACTAAATGAGGGGTCCATTCCTGAGAATGTTTTGAAAGATTTTGTTCTACAAAAGAAGTGATACATTAATGGAAGTTATTCATTGGAAATTTCAAGAACGTATGAAGGCAATTGTGTGTGTCAGCAGGTAGACATCACCTGAAGTGGTGGAGAAAAGCAGATCCATAGTAAGATCCTGAGGGACTTCCAGATACAAACAGACAAAATAGTTCTGGCCAACCAACGGCACACTGTGACCATTGATAAACAGCAGTAGTGATCGATGAGGCCATCCCAAATGATGGAAACATTAGGAAAAAATAACATGAGAAAGGCTTCAGGGAAGACCTAGAGAGAGCATGGAGGTGAAGGCACCGGTAGAAGCCGCGGGTCATTGATCAATCACTCCAGGCAGTAACCCCCACATACTGGAGTAGCGTCTCCAGCAGATACCTGAGAAACGCTAAAGGAATAGTGCGTACACCCCCACGTAAACTGACGGAGCGGGGTCAGCGGATGCTGACGCGCATAGTGCGAAGAGGTCGCCAACTTTCTGCAGAGTCAATCACTACAGACCTCCAAACTTCATGTGGCCTTCAGATTGGCTCAAGAAGAGAGAGCGCTCAAGAAGCTTCATGGAATGGGTTTCCATGAAATTAGAGCAGCTGCATCCAAGCCATACATCACCAAGTGCAATGCAAAGCGTCGGATCGCGGTGGTGTAAACGCGCCGCCACTGGACTCTATAGCAGTGGAGACGCGTTCTCTGGAGTGACGAATCGCGCTTCTCCATCTGGCAATCTGATGGACGGGTCTGGGTTTGGCGGTTGCCAGGAGAACGGTACTTGTCTGACTGCATTGTGCCAAGTGTAAAGTTTGGTGGAGGGGGGATTATGGTGTGGGGTTGTTTTTCAGGAGCTGGGCTTGGCCCCTTAGTTCCAGTGAAAGGAACTCTGAATGCTTCAGCATACCAAGACATTTTGGACAATTCCATGCTCCCAACTTTGTGGGAACAGTTTGGAGCTGGCCCCTTCCTCTTCCAACATGACTGTGCACCAGTGCACAAAGCAAGATCCATAAAGACATGGATGACAGAGTCTGGTGTGGATGAACTTGACTGGCCTGCACAGGTCCTGACCTCAACCCGATAGGTAGTTTTAATCACAGAAAATATAGATATGAAAGAGAAGCTTTAGATGTACAGATTTGCTAATAAAATGTCACAAAATAAACTTCTGGAAAATGGTCCAAAATTCCCATAAACACACTCCTAAACCTTGTGGACAGCCTTCCCAGAAGAGTTGAAGCTGTTCTAGCTGCAAAAGGGTGGACCGGCGTCATATTGGAAACCCTATGGATTAGGAACGGGATGTCACTTTAAGCTCATATGTGAGTCAAGGCAGGTGAGTTGCAAATACTTTTAGCAGGCAATATAGTGTATATGTTATATATATATAAAAGTGTTATATATATATATAACACTTTATAATCAGAGTATAGAAAGTCAAGTTAATAAACTTCTGGGATATTGATTTGGTCAGGTAAGTAGCAGAGGGGGTTGTTAATCAGTTTCAGCTGCTTTGGTGTGAATGAAATTAACAACAGGTTACATTTATTAATTTAAATTAAATTTAACAATTTAATACATAATTTGAATTTTTTTTTTGGGATCTCCTGCCCTAACGCATCTCTTCGTTCATCCACACACACGCAGCTTAGAGGTAAGTTGGTTTGATTAGATTCAGAGATACGGTATCATTCACTGATTTATGCTTTTCATGTTAATGGATGCCATCAGCCACTCATATTTATGATGAAAGGTGAAATTAGACATTGCGAAGGTGTGAGATACATGGGGAGAAAAACTGATATTTTTCACATTTCCAATTTCATGCCTATTTTAGATTCCACAAAACCTCTGAGGCAAACAGTGACGCAGCCACCTTCTCATTAAACAGCAAATACGTTAATGTGATGTTAAGGTGGAGGAGGAACAATAGCTCAGTGCATTTGAATCAACCGGAAAGAACTAACATCATTTTACAAAATGTGGCATGAGGCTTCTCTGGCTGTTTTGATTTTATTATTTGATTTCATTTAGCCTTTAACGTTATTTTTATTGTTTCCTTGTTTTTATGCTGTTAAAGCCCAGGAACTGGATAGTTGCTTCATTGGTTGCTCTCCAGGTTGTGTTAAGTTTTTTCGTTGTTCCCCTTTTATCTTATGTTGCTTCATTTCCTGCACTGCTGTGCTAACTAGGTTCTCCAATTCATTGTTTGCAGATCGATTTCCCCTTTTAACCCTAGGTTTGGATTCTCTCACAGTTGTTCCTCATTTATAATCATCTTCCTTAATAATATTTAACCCAACTGTCTATGATTGGATTGAATTGACTTTTTAAAGTGCCTTGAGATTCAACCTGTTGTAAATTAACAGTATAACAATAAAGTGATTTGAGCTGAAGAGGCCTTAGTCCCTGCCACATCCTGTCATAGTTCATCTCATGCTGCATCTGCCTGTCCTCAATAGGAAAGTGACGTTTAAATTTTTTTATGCTGAATCATCTTAAAATCATTGTTTTCGTCCATTGTGGTTCTCATGTAAACCTAATTTAGGTAAGTATGTAATTTGTTTAATCCATTTTGCTTAATTTGTTTATGAGTCACAGTTTTAGCAGGATTATATAACATTTAATGTTTAAATCGTGAAAGGTATAAACTGTAGCTTTAACTGCCTGACTCATACATCTATCTCTAAACATTTGTGTAAACAACACACAGATTGCATAGAGTTCTAATTCAGAGTCTATATCCAGTGGTTCAAGAAGAAAAGCTAAAAACCTTTTTTTTTTCTTTGGTGAACTAGCAATAATTTAAGTTAAATAGTGTTTGAGCCAGAGCAGGTAGAGAAATTTATGTTTTTATTGGAAAGAAAAACTAAAATGATATTTATCAGAAAGTTACATGAACAGAGAAACAAGAAACAGAATGAGGAAAAGAGAACTGAAAGAGTGATGTAGTCCCAACTGAAATGGTGCAATTATTGATGTTTATATTGAAACCATGCATTCGACCGCAAGCCAACCCACATTATCTCACACATACATCCTCTATTATAATCTCAGGAAGATCAAAACATGAAGATTTATAACAGTTGCTACAAATATTGTGCAAAATTGACTGTTAGTGTTGGTTTTGGTTTCCTCTTTGGCATTACACCCGTTCATTGATTAGATTAGATGAGCTTTATTGATCTCACAGCAGAGAAATTCACTCATCACATATTGGCATAGTAATTAAAGAAGAAGGTGCAAACAAGGAGGAAAAAGGTGCATTAAGAATAAAGCAATATATATATATATATATAAGTATATATATATATATATATGTACAGTATATATTGGTAGTTTTATCTGAGATATCTAGGATCTTATTTTGACCATCCTTCAATATGGCATATTTTGTTATTTTTTTATACAGTTCTGCATTTTATGTGGTGTTTATTAAGAGTCTTTTGCTTGTTCAGTATCACCAAGCAGGTGGAGACTCTGGAGTGTGGTAGGTAAAACTATTATTTAATTATATAAAAAAAAAACTATTAAGAAACATGTCTGAAGCAAAATGTGAAACACTGGCAGAATATTAAAAAAGAAGCAGAACATAAAGAGTTAAAAATAGTGAAAATTCACACGGATCTTTAGAAGGTTCCAAATAGAGCTTCCAAATTTAAATACTGAGTAAGCAATTCATCTATTAAACTAAAATATGTTCAAGCAAAAAGGATGTCCATGGGTGCACCTAACACCAGGACACCTTAGGCCGGAGGTCGATAATCAACTTTGTAGTTGTATCTTCTGACCTTTGGCCACATGTCTTGGCCACTCAGGTGAAGAGACGGGCAAAGCTGTCTGCTGGATGTGCTGGAAAAGGAGGAAGCAGGAAAGACTTGGAAGGTACTAAAAAGTAGTGACAATATGTCCTTGGGAGGCCTCGGTCCTGTCACGGACGTGTTCAACTCCCACCTCTAGGAAAGCTTCTCCCAGTGGCTCAGGACAAGGACTCTTAGTGGGCCGTGCTCTGTACTTCTGTTGTTGTTGCAGCCACCCTGTGGCCATAAGTGGTGCCTGATACAGTGTCCACCCCTGAACCTGATGGTGAACACTGGGAATAAGGGATGTTGTCAAGTTGAACAAGGAGTTTTTTCAAGCTTTGTTGGCTTGTGGGACTCCAGAAGCAGCAAGCAGGCATTGTGAGGCCAAGAGTGTAGCTACCTGGGTGCCCTCATAGATTATCGTTCACCTTAATGCGATTCTCTGGTCCCTTGTTCCAAAAATAGAGGGATCACACTTCTCAGTCTCTGTTCATGACTGCGTATCTCCACTGATTATCGTTTCAATTCAATTAGATTCCATTGATGAAAAGGGGTTCCTATGTCCTCCAGCAGTCTAAGCCTATAGCAGCATAACTTTCCTTTTTGTATGTTTTTGTATTGTAGATTTATGTTTGTTGTACTGCTTCCTTTGGTGTTTTGAATTTGACTTTTAATAGAATGTATTATTAGTATTTTCTTAAATCACATATTTCCATTCACAGTCTTGGATGGCAAATCTTTTGTGATTGGTTGAACCCTCACTTGTTAAATGGCTGTAAGTCACAAACCTGATTATTTTCTTTGAACATACTTTTATGGTCTTGAAATAGGGCTTGTTTGTAAAGCTTTTCCTGTGGATTATTTATAAGACCAAAGGTCTGACCGAAAAAAAAAAGCATCAACAAGAACAAACTGAGTGTATTAAGTGCAAACATGCAGGATTTGTATCTTGCTTATTGCAAAGCATATAACTACAAGAATAAGAGATAATCCTGCTTTGCTTTAAATGACTGTGTTGATGTTGTATTTTTAGGTACTGCTACGTCAGGAGAAACCACAATCATTTCAAAAGCATAAATCCTTCCTATTTAGGTTGATAAGGGTAGGTTCTTGTGAAAACATTGTAGAAACCCCAAAAGCTTTGGTTTACATTCATACTGGATGACTCATGGTGAGGTAAAGGAGAGACAGGAGACTGCACTGGAGGAGGTGATGCATAATAAAAGAGTTTTTCTGCCAGAACTGGTTTTTGTTTAGTACAGTTTGTATGATGAACACACAATAATGAGCAAAAATCTTGAGTCATCCCTAAGTCACTCTTGTTGGATTTCAAAGGAGACTTTAATTTTTCTTGAGCAATATTTTCTTAAGTTCTGATTTTTGGAAGGGGACTTTGACTGATTTTTCACTAATGTTCTATGCAGTGTGCAACATTTTACTTGCATTTTTCTAAACGTGTGTCATGTCTACTTGATTATTTTTTTTTTTTTGCAAAATAACCTTTAAAATTAAACAAGAACTTTATTCAAAATAAATTGAAAAGTGGCAAAAGTGCAAACAAACATTTCTAAACCATTGAAAAATCTTTTTATAACTTTTTTCCTTGTAAGGAACCATTATATTTTGCCTTTTTTAATCCCTATCCTTCAATGTACAAATAAAAAACATGTATGTTTGATTTTGTACAATAACAATCTGCTTACATGTGGATCTATTTAGAAGAATTTATTTCCTAAGTTGTTTGACTGTCCAATTTTATTAAGAAAATGTTGCTTAAATACTTAAAATAGTAACACCCTTTGATCTTTATTCATTTTCTGGTAAAACAACACAGTAACAGAGCATTGGGAAGAGGGAGGATTATAATGCATGCTTTTTGTTTGTTTTCAGATTAAACACTGAACAGTTTTGCATGCTTAAACATTAGGAGCTTCTACTTCTTTGCTTTTAAATAAAAAAAGACATCCTTTAGTCTTTTCATCATGGGATGGGGAGTTATATGGGAGTGTTGGCCTTGTTGTTAGAGCGGTGCATTTGTGCTCTGAGAACGTTCCAATACCCGGTTTGATCCCCACAGCCTGCACTCTGGGTTCCTGCTCCCCGGGCGCCGCACAATGGCAGCCCACTGCTCCCCAAGGGAATGGGTTACATGAATGGAGTTAATTTATCCAGTGTAAGATTAATAAAGTTTCATTAAAAAAAGCCAGAAAAGCTTTTGATACAGAGTTTGCAAAGAGAACAACTTTAACTGTGGACAAACTCTTTCTGAAGGGAAAGGGGAAGGCAGTCACAGAAGGGGAAGATGGTTAGAAGGTCAAAGGAAGTCAAGACAGAAGCTGTTTAAACACTTCAACAGATATTTTAATGCATCTTCAACTGATTCAACAACCTAAACATACAGATGGAAGTATGATGGGTATTATGGCTATTATACGCATGTGTTAGACTAATAAAGTCCAGATGATCTAAAAAATTCTTAAAAATTTCTTAAAATATAATGAAATTAAATAGATGTATTGTCCCACAATGGGAAATATTTGGGTTAAAGCAAAAAAAAACTTAAATAAAATAAGTTAATTTACCCTTAATTGGAGTTTGTAAATAAGATGATTTGTAAATGCAACGAGTATTTTTCCCCTTAAAATGAGATAACTAAACATTACGGACTACAATTTTTTTGTCTTTTTTTAAACATACATTTTCTTGTCCCATTGGCAAAGTATCTCCTCGGCTCAAATCAAGAAATGAAATGCTTGAAATTGACTTATTTTGATTTTATTTTTTTGCAGTGCAGATTCTGTCCATGCAATCCGAAAACTGCTAGGCAAATATTTCAGACATACTGCTTATATATTTGAAGTTGTACGTGCAGCAAGGTGGAATATAATAATATATGCATTTCACATGTTTATTTGTAGAAAAATAAAAAAAAAATAGAATAAGCTTTCAATTTCACAACTGTACAGCACCCTGTACCTGCACCTTTGTTTAAATTATGCTAAAATACATCATTTTTTTCTGGTTGTGACTTTGGGAAATATGAATCACTTAGTATTGCTAGTATCAAAGTTCTTAGAAGTGGAGATTTGTGCATGAGTTCCTGTCACGCTCACTGTGGATGTGTACAAGCATCAGATAGAACTTCTATAAATGAACCAGCAGCAGGTTTAAACCGATCCAAACCGCTTTGAAGCACACCTTGTTTGTGGTAACATCATGACTCACTGTGAAAGTAATATTTGTTGCCAAGGAGCATCCGCTGTCATTTGTAATCACTTTGTAATCTACGGAAGTTGTGATGTCTCATTAAACATGATGTGTTTTTTTTATTAGAAATGACCACAGGAATGATATGAATCCATTTATTTTCTTAGTAAGGATTTAAGCTTCTAAGAAAAATTATAGATTTTTAAAAAGACAACTTTGTTAGGTTTTGTTTGTCTGAACTAATATTTATTTTCATCCATGATGGTTAATGATCCGATAATATAAAGATGAGTAAAATACCTATACAAATTGAAACAGGTAAAAGTAAACCTAGACTTTTCCACCAAAAACGGCCCTTTAAACCATAGTTTTTGGTTTTATTACATGCCCCTCCAGCTCCTCCCAGTGGTCCTGAAGAAATGTCCAGACACTGGGAATTGCTCTCCCTCCCACCCAAACCCACTCACCCCTCTCTGTTTAGCCTGGACAAAGCCAGTATGGAAAATAAATAAATGATTCATGATCGGAAGTACGTCAGTTTTCCAAACTGGTAATTGGAATGCTGGCCTCTTGCACGGAGCACAACATAGAGTGATAAGAATCATCCATGAACGGGCATCAGTCATCAAAAGAAATGGGACAAAGGTTTGCTACGTTTAACATAACTCATCTTTGTTCCATTACCTTCTGACTGTGCACCACCTCACCCTCACTTATGACTTTCTCTTATTTCCCAATGTCAGGAACTCTGCAGATCATAATTAGAAGCTGGGGAAATTACATATTTAATTTTAAGGTTTTCTATATTTGAGTGGATGAATGAATATGAGCTTTTTCCTTGTTCCAAGATATAATGGGAAGCCTTAAATAACCTATTCTAGATCCACATGATATTCCAGCTGAAAACCTCAATTCACAGTGGAATAAACTAAGAACAAAATATTGTAAAATGATTTACAGAAATTAAAATCGTTTTACCATTAAGGATTGGAATCACTTAAAATAAGAGTCTAAAAATCACCTTCCAGGATGAAATTAAAATTCCTACACTGCAAAAACGATCTAGAAATAAGTAAATATTTCTTATATTAAGTGTATTCACCCTTAATTTGAGTAGGTAAAAGATAGTTTGCCAATGCGAATGAAAACTTTACTCTTAAAATAAGATAATTAGATAATATGCACTTCAAAATAAGACAATGCAGTTGTGTTTCCTTATTTTAAGTGTAAATTATCTTGTTTGATTGGCAAAATGTCTCTTTTACCTCCTCAATTCAAGAACAAATGCATGCTTATTTTAAGAAAAAATGACTCATCTAGATTTAGACTTTTTGCAGTGTAAAGAAAAATCAGAATGAATCACTGTAGTTTGTGACCTCCATGTACCTGTATGACCTCACTACAGAGCCTGGGAATGCTGATGAAGCAGACCGGCATTAAACATGGTGTCACAAATCGTGCTTGATTAGATTCAGGTGAGAGGAACAAGAGAGCTCATAGCTTTGATGCAGTCATCATGCAGGTACTGCTGACATCTAGCATGGTCATGCATCAGAGCTGCACACCATTACACACACACCAACATACGGGTCATGCTTGATGATTTTCAGGCAGCATTGCATTGGACAAGACAAGGCATGTTGTTGAACTATATTGCACATTTCAGAAATCATAATTAAGTCCTTCAAATCTTCACAGCATCTCCAGACTGAATGTGCTCCCTGTGACCATGCCACAGGTGAATCTGCCAGTATTGGTGCTCTCTGATAAATGCCAGTCCTCCTGCATGGTCCCCTCATAGAGGTCGGCCCTTATACCACTGAATGAAGTCTTCTTCTTACAGTCTACATGAGGGTGGCTGTGTGCTGGTATTTCTTCCATGCTTTGGATACTTTGCTAACAGACATAACAACCTTCTTGCCACTGTTAGGATTTATGTCCCATCTCAGACGAGCCACATACCTGAGCCCCCTCTGCAAGCTCTCAGATCAGGTCAAATCTTCCACCTATGGGTGGAAGATCTGACACAATGTAAAATAAGACCAAAAAGAACTAGAAAGGATAAAAGATGTTTTCTTAAAAAAAAAACAAAAATAAAATATGGAGAGGAATGTATTTGGAAGCGACCTCATTCACTCTTACTTTAAAACGCTAAAAATTGCATCAGGGACAGGTTATTTGGTGTATTTGTTCCTTTATTGTTGCAAGCAAATAAAACACTTTGTAAAAGGACATTTGAAAAACAAAGGGCAATCCAGAAATAAAACTTTAAAAACCTCCTAATCAAAAAGCTGCTGGGCGAAGCAGTGAATGTTCATGACGCTATGAAATGGCTGCAGACCAAACCAGATGAAAGTGCGATTCAGCCTCGCAAAGAACTCCATGCTCTTCCTCAAACCACCGAAGTCCCTGACATTTTTCTTTTCGCTGTTTCTTTTCTTTGCACAGGTAAACAGCACATTTCTTCTTCTACGCATTTGTAGACATGCGTCTCGGCAGAGCAGACGCTGAATGCGCACTTCGTCCTGGTTTGGTCTTCCGCGTTTCGGTTTCTGTAGCGCCGTGGAACGCGCTTTCAGGAAATCCTATACACTACTGTTTATGCTCTAAAAACATTCTAAATGACTGCTTCGAGTAAAATTCTGATGCTACCCACTCAGGACACTTGGAAATACATTGGGACAGAAAGTATGGAGGAATATTGGACACGCTTTTTTGTGGACTTTTATGGATAGCCTTTTCTGGCCTCGAGGCCATAGACCTCCATTATTTGAATGTCAGCAGACAGCAAGAAGCCTCCCAGATCTCGCAGATGCATTTGAGATATCAAAAAGTACTCCAGAGTGTTGTTCAGCATGGGGGTGAGTAGAAAATGAACAGCTAATCATGCCTTTTGGGTGTACTATTCCTTTAAGATGATGCGGTTGTGAATTGGTGAAATAAATTAAATTGAATTGATATTATAACAGAAAGGCTGAAACATGTTTTCTAGGTGCTCTAATAAAATGGAGTGACTAACAGCGTTGCATGCTTCATTAAGGTCCAATAACACCAGTGCATTAATTCATTAAACACATTGAAAAGCCCAGCCGCTTTACGGCTCTTTATCAAACCACACAGAAAAAGAACACATTTCAATCTAGTTTGCAAGACAATTTGCCTACTAAACATAGGTACACATTGTCAGTAAGTCAAATTCTAACTTAGAACATGCAAAACTAGTTCCTCTAAATGCAGTTATTTTAAAGTCAACTGTGAATGTTCTCATCACACAAACCTATTTGGCAGCTCAGTATTATCAGACATCTCACAGAAAGAAGGTTTATTTCCTTATTTCTTTCAAATGTAACTCAAGAATAGATTCAAGAATAGATTCAGTCCAAATTTATTTTTAAAAAATGTATTTCAGAAAAAATAGAATGTCATAGAAAATGTTCATCATCTGGGATTTTACTCCCCCTCCACTCTTCATCCAGACCCTGATATCAAAATTAAATCCTTCTGTCTCTTTTATTATTACACAAGAGGCATAAATTTAGTGTCACCTGCTGTGTTTGTCGGTTTAGATTGCTGCACTTTTCTGTTAAATGGTATAAAAGCATTAAAGTAAAGTAGAACTGTGTTGTAAAGAGTTCCTCTTTCTAGCTGTGTGGCTTTCATGATACATTTGTCTTGAATATAAAGAGATGCATAAATGAGCACTTTGCATAAAAGATGCAAAGAATTGGTCAATGCTTTCACCACTGATTACATATTTCTTTTGTGGGTGCTGAATAACTAAGATTAACAATCACTTATTCTAAGGCACCAGCACCCCTCGCGACCCCACTCGGGACAAGCATGTCAGATAATGTTTGGATGGATGGATGGATGGATATTTATTTTACGAGGGGAAAATAGTTAACTCTCATTATTGCTATTTATGTCTGGACTTCTTTCCTCCAATATTTATGACCTGCAAAATTGTATTAGCTGAAAAACATGTAGGAAAAAAGAAAGTCCCACTATGAATCACAGAGAAAAAGTTGGTTTTCTTGTTGCCTTAGTTGGCTCTGCCATTGTTCATTTCCTGTATATTCACTCAGACTCTCTGGCTGGGAAATGTTGGAATAGGCATGACGTTTGGATAAAAATGCAGCAGTTTTTCATTACTTTCCTGCTTCAGATTTTCCCATTTTGTTGTGTCTCTCTTATGCAAAAGGGTTGTGATGAGAAATTGTGAGTAGATCTTTATTCACTTTGATTGGCCTTAATATGAAGTATCTTTTTTTTCCAGTATCTTGCAAAACTTTATTAACCCTCAAACTTTAGCACATGCCATTTTTTTTAATTAACCTTTATTTAACTAGGATACTTACATTGAGATTAATAATCTATTTTTCAAGGGAGTCCTGGCAGCAACATTGGAAATTACATAGTTTACTTTAAGCTAGAGAATATAAACAAATTTCGATGAAACATGCCGTCATAAACTGGCATATAATTTTAATTTCAGGATACATATTTAAGAAAAGGATTTTTTTGTGGAGTGGGGCCCAAAAGTGGGAGCAAGCAGGCAGGTCGGTCAGTATTAGGGGTGGGTATTGGCAAAGAATTCATTATTTCGATTCGAATCACGATTCACATGCCAATGATGCGATTCTATCACGATGCATCACGATATTTGAAATATCGCGATGCATTGGCGATATTTTCACTGAACACTGTAAGAAAAGGATACAGCCCTTACCAGTGGCTGACTGGCTGGGTGTGATCTGGATAGTGTCTTCAATTGATACAACTGAATTCATACATAGCTGTATTTATTGAAATGACTTTTGGAGTGTGTTGCCATGGAAACAAATATTACTATTACTGGTGTGGACACACTGACAAAATGATCTTAGGATCCACTAAAACTTAAAAATAACAAAATAAGGATAATCAGTGGTCCTTTAAACCAATGAAATGAAAACATTCAAATGTATATTTCCCCTTTTGCAAATTACGCGGCATCATATCAATTTACTTCTCGCTTTTACCTTCTTTGCCAAAAATGCATCAAGCATCTGACTTGAAATGTGATGGAGCCGGGGCTTAATTTTCTCTGTCTCCTCCATATTTTGTTTACTAATGACTGCCTCAGTATCCCGCTGCCGAAATGCTTGCGACACAAGGCAGTATGCGGCAACATATCCAAGCAGCGTATTATCTGCTGGACTGGAAGTTAGATTCCACTTGTATTTTGGCTGATGTGCGCCAACCATTAATATATTTATTCCTTTTTTATTTATTTTTTTTGATAATCGATTCTTGCCTTCAAGAATCGATGCAGCTAGATCACAAAAATTAGAATCGCCGATGCATCGTCATGACGCATTATTTTGCACACCCTTAGTCAGTATATGTTGACTTTTTGTAACGGAAGCTTGGTGGAGGTTGGCCTGAAAAAAAAAAACATTCACCTGTAAGGAGTGAATCAAAAAGAACTCCGTAAATAGCATATGGAGCAAAGAAAAACAAAGAAATAAGTGCATGAATCAGGTGGAAACACTAATACCTATTAGGTCACTGAAGTTTGACTTGGACTAAACACAGATACTTGGAGTAATCACACTAATGAAGCAAAACATGACCAGATCAAACAAGAACATGAGTCTAAGAGAGGACCAAACATAAAGAATTCAAAATCATAACTACTTTTTTTTAATTTATTTTTTTATATACAATATTTGTAAGGATTCCTGCCTGTGAAGCTGCTGTGTACAGTTCCATGTGTGACTCCCTGCTCCTTCTGCTGTACTGGAAATCGACTGAGCAGTTACACCTGTGGCTCCTTTATATATTTATAAAATCCTGGCTCTCCCAGTAGCTAACCGTTAGTCTGAGTTTATCTTTCAGCAATTCTTGTTTTGACCTCCTGATCTTAACCTGTCTTGCTTCTGTTTTCTCCTTCCTGCCTTCCTCAGATACTCCTGATCTCTTGACATCGACCTCCTGTCTCGCCTCACAACCATCTTTTTTTTTTGCCTCTGGCCCCGTCTTGATTTTTTACTAGGAACAGATCAGCTGGTGGAGCTAAATACAATGTTATCACCAGTGAAAGCTTGAAAGAGGCGACAAGAGACTGGAGTGGAGGTCAACCTTCCAAAAGGCCAGAGACCCTAAATATGCCAGTTAATCTATGACATCATCATTGGAATCAAAGTTTAAGCCCGATAGAAGTGCAAAGTGGCTAAATGCATATAGTTAAAGGTCTGCAGTTGCAAGTGGAGGAAGTTTTACAAAATATCAATTTCCTCCAGAGATGGCAAAAGTACTCACTCTTCTCCTACTTGAGTAAAAGTACAGATACTTGTGTTAAAAAATAACTCTGGTAAAAGTGGAAGTACTGATTAAACTTCTACTTACTCAAGTAAAAGTAACAAAAGTACAGGCTTGTAAATTTACTTACTTAAAGTATAAAAAAGTAAAAGTAGAAACCACTTTTTTCATGCCGTTGCCTACATTTTAAATGGATGTCTGCCAATAGGACTAGATCTCCGTTGTGTTCATTTTCAATCATCTCGCCGCCCCATGCTACTATGCTGTAATACCACCGCCAATTGCCGCAATGATTTTGCCGCGAATGATTTCTGCGCCAAATGCAACGTAGATTCCCATCCAATTAGATTGAATTTGGTATTGATGACGGAAAAATAATAAGGGTAACTCCATTGAAATGATTCAAAACTAAAGTAACAAGCCAATTTTTTAAAATGTAAGTGAGTAGAAAGTACAGATATTTGTGTAAAAATGTAAGGAGTAGAAGTAAAAAGTTGCCATAAAAATAAGTAGTAAAGTAAAAGTAAAAATATCAGAAAATCTATTTTGAGTACAGTAACGAAGTATTTGTACTTCGTTACTTCCCATCTCTGATTTCCCTTTAATTTAAGGAATATTTGCATCTGTGCGATGATGTATCAGATAACGTCCCTGGAAAATGCATTGAAGTTTTTGGTTTCGACATTACAAAGTGTTTTAAAGTGCATCACTATCTGTGCATTAGACTTTAGTGCAACTGAAGGTAAAACAAGAAGGTGTTAAAGGTATAGTAGAGGATGTTCTTTTTCCAGAGGGATCAAAAAGTAAGTGGTCCTCCTAATTGTCAATTATCCTGGTGATATGTTTACGTAAGGCCGTCCTGCGTGCTTATCCAACATTTTCCCTTTTAGGTGGCGAGTCTGACGAGTGGAAAAATTGCAAATCTTCTTTTGAGAAAGTAAGCTTGTATGAGCAATGCAAACCACAACTTTTAAACAGAGCGTGCTCGAGGAGAAATTGTCTCGTGCACGCTCCTACACACGTTTAATAGGTGTTCCCTCTTGGGAGCGGGTACAGGGTTGTGCATGTGCATTTATTTTTTAAAGTGCCGATGGCAGGTCTTTCCAAAAATTCACAATAATCCTCCATTATACCTTTAAGTTGAAGTTGTTGGTACTTTACTATAGCCTCTTTCCCATTAAAAATAGCGCATTAACCTGGGTTTTGCAAACATGGATCGATCCGCTAACAATCGGCATTTGGCTCCCTTCCCACTGGCAAAGGAAGCAGTGTCTGACAAGCTGGCAAGCTGTGTGGCCTCTGCCCCCCCGCAGAGTGTCTGGTAACAACCATCACACCAGGCAAGCTTTGATGATGTCACCAGAGCGACATAAATCAGGAAAGTAAATAATGGAGAGCAGCATATCAGGAAGCTCGGGTGTAGTCAGCACGCTTTATTGTTTCGCTGTTCTGTTCCTCCGAATCCCTCTCATCAGAACTGTGCCATGTTTATTGAATGTAAACAGAGTTGTTTCAGTTTGTTAGATAATAAGTGACTGGGACGATGTGTTGATGTCTGTACATTGTGTAATCTCATAATTTAGAGGGTCAATCCTGGTGTTCCCACAGCATGACGATCAGAGACGAAGCGATTTTAATGTGGGTCGCCCGCCGAGTCCTTTCACCGTTCCCACTGCCACTAAAAAGCAGATTGTTTCTGGGTTTAAACAAGTTTTTCAGCCAGTGAGAAAGGAGTAAATGACTGTATTCACATTGGGGATTTTTTTGTTGTTGCAATTAAATCATGCGGATCATGTGGTTTCATTTTCAGAATATGTTTCACACAAATTCTAAATAATCTAAACATAAGACAGTGACGGTAAATTGATTGTCAAATTTGGTAAAACCAAACAATTTATTCCAAATGCTCAAAGTGTCTAGGGAAAAATCCCTGTCAGAGAATTGGTGTAGTAAATTAACCTCATTAACGGTATAAAAAAGTGCGTCATTTCAGCTTCATTCTTTACATTTTACAATTGTCTTTTACCTTACAAATGCTTGTAATCTGAGGTCTTACAAAAACAGGCAAAAAAACAGGAATTATTCTGTATCAAAGTGGGTTTGATCTTTATGGATTTGACTGGATTTTCCTCCATGATTTTCAGAAAAACCTCAATAACGAAAACCTAAAACCAAATCTTAAATTCTAATATCAACTTCAAAAATACCCAAGTTACACAATAAAATACCTAATTAGAATCTGGTTTTATTCTCTTTAATGTTTAGTTACTTTAGTCAAAGAGGTTTAGTGATTTGTTTTAGTTTTTAACTGAAAAGGGAAACAGTGTGACAGTTTAATGATGTTTTGAAATCCTACAAAACATGCAGGCAGAAATCTTGGCCCTGGGCCTATTTTAACACCTGGACACAATTGCCTGCAGAAACTACCAGTAACTGTGTAAATCAGGCCAAGTTGTATCAGATTTCTCCAAGTATGAAAGAGAAAATTGTATCACTGCAAAGCTAATTCTAAGCTCTGATGCACCGCTGGGAAGAGAAGACAATGGAAAAAAACAGACCTTTACAGGAAATGACCTCTATAATTTGGTTTAGATGATTTAAAGTTTGACATCACAGCAAAAGCCACAAAATGCAGTAGGATACCCCATGTGTTATTCCTATCACTGGCTTAAAAAGCTCTGTAAACTGGAAATGAGGCTTGATAAGTTAGAGGAACTAACGTGTATTGACTTTGGCCGTGTGGAAGGACATGTCTGGACTTTCAGGCTGACAAAAGAAATGTAATAGCAGACAGCTGTCATAATATCGGAAGTTATTGTGGCCAAGATTGCCTTAGAAGGAAAACTCCATGTTGGCCTGGGCAACAGAGGAAAGTTACAGACATATTTTCTTTTCTGCAGACTAAGCTCACAAAAAAACTAAGTTAGCTGGAACACATTACAAAAGCTTTTTGTTATCATTTTGAAGGGGTTTCCTAATCCCTAACGTTGCTGAACGAGTTTGTCATAAAAACATTTTATTTTACTCTGCAGAAAGACAAACGACATGCAAAGGGTTGAGAATAAAGGTTGCTTTTTTAAAAAATATGTCATAATTTATAGATGTTGCTGATGCTTCCTCTTATTACACCCCTTAACCATTGTAAAGAGGAACAAAATTATAAATATATTTTTTTAGTTTCAAATTTTTTTTTTTCTTTACCATAAATTTAGGCATAAGTTACTTTGAGGCTATCTTAATGTCTGAAGTTTGGACCAAAATAATCTGAGGTTTAGGCCCCGGCCCACACGGTTTCGTTTTAACTCAGCCTGGCCTAAACGCACAAATTTTTCACCAAACCAGCCTCTCATCCACATGAAGCCGGCGTTTGAGGGGTCTGTAAACAATCTTTTTTCTTTACGCAGCCTTCAGAGTGGGGAAGAGCTTTGAAACGCGCTACGCTTCCATCTTTAAGCTCTAACCGCGATGTTACACGCGATGCTTCATAGCTGCTGTTCTAAACATGCATGCGTGACACAGTATCACAACAACAATGGCGCCGCACTGTGTGTGGAATGGTTGCTGCTCATGCTACTCACCCTCTGCTGTCGGGCTTACAACAGAATCTTCTTTCTTTCTGAATATCTCCAGGGAAGAACAGAGCAATATCGACCGCATATCCAGTTCAGCACCTGAATTTGACTTAACCCCGAAACCGGTGACCCCCAGGGCAACCATGTATAAATAATAGTGCGCGCATGCCCAACATTTCGCCGCTTATTTTCTTTTGCTTTGGCATAAATTCAGCGCCACTTTACAGGCCTGGTATACATTTTGCAGCCGAAGTTTCATGCATTCGCGTGGATCGTCGATCACATTTATTTTACGCCTCCGCCTTTACGACAAACGCTCTGGAAAATATTAGCGTTGTCGTGTTCGTTTTGACTTCGTGGACGCACGGGCCTCAAAGCGCAATAGTACACCCAAAACATGATAGCCTTCATTTTCTACCACCCCCCATGCTGAACAACACTCTGGAGTACCTTTTTTATATTCTCAAATGCATCTGGAGATCTGGGAGGCTTCGCTGTCTGCTGACATTCAAATAATTGAGGTTCGTATGCCTCCGAGGCAGAAAAGTCCATAAAACCAATAAAAACGCGGTCAATACTATCCTCCGCATACTTGCTCGGCCCAAATCGTATTCCAAGTGTCCGAGTGGGTAGCATCCAGAATTTACTCGAAACGAAATATTTAGAATGCTTTTAGAGCATAAACAGTAGTGTATAGATTTCCCAGCTGCCAAGACATGCTGCCCCGACGCCATTACGAAGCTCGCAGACCAAAACTTAGCGATTCGAAGCTCCGCAAAGTAACTCATGCTCTTCTCCTCAACACTGAAGTCCTCGGTGACATTTTTTCAAGAAAGCTTCTTTCTGCTTGTATTCACACATTTCTTCTTCTTTCTCACTTTGCATTATTGGCAGAGCAGACGCTGAATGCGACTATCTGGCTTGGTCTGGCCGGCCCGGCAGCGGTGCCGTGATCAAAGGGCATAGCAGCGTATAGCCAGGAAAATCCTATAGCACTACTGTTTATGCTCTAAAAAAATATCTCCTAAATGACCCCCTGCTTCGAGTAAATTCTGGATGCCGCCTCACCTCAGGACAATTTTGGAATACATTGACCTGAAAGCAGTATGGAGGAATATTGACATCGCTTTTTTGTGGACTCTTATGGACCTTTTCTGTTTCTGGGGCCATGACTCCATATTATTTTGAATGTCAGCAGCAGACAGCAAGAAGCTCCCAGATTCCAGATGCATTTGAGATATCAAAAGTACTCCAGAGTGAGTTGTTCCAGCATGGGGTGAGTAGAAAATGAAGGCGAATCATGCTTTTGGGCGTACTCATTCCTTTTTAACCTTACTGAAAATCATTAGCTTAATCTTAGGAGTTTTCCTCTCCACTGTTGTCGCATGCATGCCTGCTTAGGGTGAGGGATTGCCTTGGAGTCAATGAGTCGATGTGCAATCAACCGGAGTTTTCCCTCAGATAGAAAACTTTGAATCGAAAGTTGACTGATGATCTCTGGTGAACTGTAAAGAGCCTTGAGATGACATGTGCTTTGTGAATTGGTGCTATATAAATAAACTAAATTGAATTAAAACGGAACGGTTGCTAAACAGTGCAGATTCTCCGCCACTAAAGGAGCAATTTTGTCTCAACTTTGACCCTAAATGATAATGCTCTTCCTCATACCCTTTCTTACTGATCAGACAAAACTGGTGGTTGTTTACGGAGCAAACGTTGCACAGTTGAGGTAGATGCGTCCTGGAAATGGTGAGTTTACACCCTTTAGGTACAATAAGATGCTGGTCAGAGGGTAAAATTCATCTGTGAATCAACAAAAAAATCACTTTGTATGATTTTAATAAAGAACTAGAATTAAACCATAGTTAAAAGCCCAACAATTTTGATTTAGCATGAAATATGCCATTTAAAAACAAAGCTATAATGAGAACAGATAAACTCTACCAGTTCAATTATCCAGCCGATATTATTGCAACAGCTAACTGATACATACAAAGAGGTGTCTGGTTTTACCACGTCCTGCTAGGGGACATTTTTCTGAATATTTCTTAGGGTGTGAGTATATTCTAAACCTGAGGATGTACTTTGCCCCAGCATGAATAAGAGAAAATCCACCAAATATTTACATTTGTGAACCCAGTCCTTGCTTTTAGAATTCATATTTGAAACATGTTAGAAACAACTGTTAACCCAAAGTGTAAGAATGAATTATATTCATGCCAAATGCCAATGTTGAGTATGTGTAAACTTCTAACTAGAACTGTAACTGCTTTTACTCCATGGCTGTTCTCACCTCAGTGTGGCATTTGAAGATTGCGTAAACATCCCTGGAATGTAATGACATTTTTTTGACATTGACTCTGCCTTCTGCCCAGTTTCACATGATCAATAGAGTAAGGGTTAGGCACTGCTTTTTTTAGCTGCTCCCACTTTAACCAAGGAATGTACACATGACCCAGTCACCTAAGGTATAGAAGGAAAGTATTTACCTTAACTAAGACACACCTTGTCGTAGAAACAGACGGAAAGGTAAAGACATGTAAATCTCCCAGGCTTACATTCATAACATAGTAATGTGGGCTATTTACATTCAACATTTCTACATTATGTTTCTTCTCTGTGACTCTTCTTAATGTTAAAACCAAGTTATAAAATGTTTGAAATAGGTTGAGTTCATGCTCATAAAGTGTTACGAAGAAAAATTACCTTCTACAAAGAAGACAGACTGGTTCAAAGAAAAAGACTAAACAGATACATCAAAAACCACGGCGATAGGATAGTGTGATATGAATCTTGAAAAGTTAAAGGTCTTTTTCCTGATCACCTGATTTTCTCTTTCTGTAAACTCAGTTCAGGTAGAACATGCTGGCGGACGTAGATGTATATTTATAAACGAAACAGGTACACAGTGGTGCCAGTGCGTCACGAAGAATGTGGAACTGTGAAGTACAGTAATGGTTAATCAGTGAACCCAAGCAAAAGTGACTGACGCGACAAGCCGTTATCGTCTTCTCTGTTGTTTCGTATCTCCGGTTTGTTCAGAAATACCTGAACTACTTTAAAACCTTTCAGACATTTTGGATTAAAGATCTAAAATCTAACTTAAACAGCTTTCTCTTGAAGCTGAGTGTTTAAATATGTTTCAGTGTGCCCTACAAGATAAAAATTTCCTTTCAAACTGCTTGTGATATCTCTTTATCGTCTCATTTTAAACACCCTTCTGATCCCTGTGATGTGGTAACCCTTCCAGTTGGACGCCAATCATGGCAGGAAACGGTAAAATCATGCAATTCCAGTCATCAGCTAGTTTTTTAACTGTTTCTTGTTGATGTTCTTTTGTTTATGAAACGGGATTTATTGCTGTAAAATCAGAGGGAATCTCTGGTCAAATAAAGGTGAAATAAATAAATGAATTTAAATGTCTACTAATCAGTGGTGGTTCTTGATCAATTTTACCAGGTGGGGGCAGGGTGGTAACCTGACTCCGCCAGAAATGGATTTGCCCCAAAGATATCCATCTGGAAGCCTTCCGCTTAAGTCATTTTTGGGAAGGGCGGGGCTTAAAACTGGCGTGCGCTAGCTGATTGGCCTATGTTGGTGATAGACAGGCCAAATAAACCAATCAGATCAATAAAGCATATGACGTACTAACAGCCAGGCTACACTTTTGCTGAAACCAGTCGGGAGAAGAAAGCCAAAAACATCTTTTCCTCTGAGAAAGCCTCCGCAGCAGTGTTTTGCTCTTCTTTTCAGTGAAGAAATACCCTGTAATTCTGGATAAAACTGCTCGATAGCCACGCCAACGCTAAAGTTTCATCGGCCGAAGCCGCCATGTTCTTTAGATCGACTGAACTGTCGCTCGGCTCGCTGGCTATACACACTCCCAACCCTTCAAAGGCTCCAAATTTCTTTTTAACGGAAAGTCCCTGAGACTGATCTCATGCGAGAAACCTGAAAGCTCTCGAGATCAGGGATGGTCTCACAAGGCTAGCAGGATGGTACTAGAGTTTTCTGATATAGAGCATGAGAGTTAAAAAAAAAAAAAAAATGAAATAAAAACAGGGCAATGAGTTCATCAACTGATCAACACGGCCAAAAACCCACACATGGCTCTAGAGACCCTTATCTAGCAGAATAAAATTGTGATCCTATCTGAAATTATAGGTCTAAAGCTACGTAAAATTCCAACGCCTTATTTTTTAAATCACATTTTTCCAAGCGACCATCCTGGCCCCTGCCTGAACCTCTCATGCAACTTTTAGTTTTAGTGTTTTTACCAGTTAAAGCTACAGTGTGTAACTTTCAGTTTTACATCTAGCGGTCAGATTGCAGCAACATGAACATCTCCCCACCGCTTCCGTAATTGTAGCACGCAAGCGAAATGCTACGGGACATTATCAAAATGTGCCCACACAAAGTCCCAAGCATCACCCACCTTCTCAAGTGATGAGGTTTGTTTGCATAGATAATTTTATTGGTGATAGTATTTCATTAGTCTGTGTAGGGTATAGATTTCATATGTAGACTTAAGATAATAAATATGGCCCTCATATTTTTGCTACATCAGGTAGACATTTTGGCGACCTCAAGAATCACTAGTTTGTTGGCTCTGCGCCGTCGTAGGCGCCAAAGATGCCGTTCGCTCTCCATGGCTTCGGTAGACCCGGCCCCTAGTGTAATTATAAATAACTAGCAGATTCTAAGGCAACGCAAATATTAAGGTTAAGAGGCTGAGCTCGTAGAGATGATGATAAATAACATAGCTATGTATAATATATTACATTTCTGACTGTATATCCCTGTAATTATTACACACTGTAGCTTTAATTAAGTGAGCAAATGGCATCTGGAAAAAATTTTAATCTAGATAAGTCATTTTTTCTTAGAATAAGTGCATTTAGTCTTGGATTGAGGAGGTAAAAGATACATTTTGCCAATGGAACAAGACAATTTACATTTTAAATAAGAAAACACTATTGCATTGTCTTATTTCAAGTGCATATTATCTGATGATCTTATTTTAAGAGTAAAAAATACTCATTCCATTGGCAACTATTTCATTTACCTCCTCAAATTAAGGGTAAATACACTTAATTTAAGACATTTTTGCTTATTTCTAGATCGTTTTTCCAGTGCACTCTGGTTTGATCCTGTGCTTGGGTCCCAATCTGGGCTGCTTATGAAGTTTGAAGGTTCTCCCCGTCTCCTTCTCTCTTCTCAAGTCGGCAGTAACACAGTAGTGATAACCTTACTTATAATACTTGTATTATTTATCAAATGTTAAGGGGATTTCTTTTTAAATATGTGGAACCTCCATGCTTTTTACATCAAAAATCGTTACAAGTCATTACATTGTGATTCCATTTGGCTGTTAAGATTATTAAGTTGAATAACTAAATATGCAAAAAATGATATTATGAAATAAAGGCTTATGTTTTTTATGTAACAAAAATAAAGCAAAAAGCAAAAGGCTGACCTCTAGTGTTTTACTTCTTTAAAGACTGAGTCTCAAAAAACACAATGATAAAAAGCCTTTTAAGAATCCCAAATATTGTCAATATCTGACTTGGATATATAGTATGTTTATCTCACCTATCTAATATAAGTTTTTATAATTTGAAGAAATACTCTTTCACATTAATTGTATTTGCTTGTAGGTCATAATAGCTGTTTTTCCTTCAACATTAAAAATCAATAAATATATGGAGCATTTTCAATCCTTTAAGGGGAAGTTACCGCTTTTGATCTGCGTGCATACAGCTTACCAAAGGAGTCCTCCCCTTAGTGAGGTCAGTCAGAAGCAAAAGATTCTACATATCCAGCCATTCAGCAAAGATGCTGCTGCATGGCTATACGTCTTATTTTTAGATTAGATTAGATGAGCTTTATTAATCTCACAGCGGAGAAATTCACTTGTCACATATTGGCATAGAAGTTAAAGAAGAATGTGCAAACAGGGAGGAAAAAGGTGCATTAAGACTAAACAATATATATACAGTATATCACACCGTAACAAGTTTAACCTTTGACTAATTAGATGAGCCATTGAATGATATATTACCTGCTGTAAAAAAGGTGGAAAAAAAAGTTAACAAGTCAAGAAAAAAGGTAAAAAGCTCATTGAAAAGTTAAAAAGTTAATAAGCCTAGTTAACAATTATATCTAGGTTTATAAACTAAAAAAAGTGTTAGTGCCAGTATAAGCATTAATGCCTCTAAGGTTATATTGTCCTTAAAAAAAAAAAAAATAAGTGTCATTTTTTCATGAATTTCTTATAGAAGCACTTTTGTTATTTTTCTAATATATTCGGGTAAGTCAAAAGGATCGGACCGCCAGGGTCCCTCCCCGCCGCCACCCAACACATTGCACCCGACCCCTATGGCCCCTCTCACGGGTGGTGGGCCCATGTAAGGGGGACCCATGTTTCCTCTTCGGGCTGAGCCCGGCGGGCCCATATGGGTAAAAGCCCGGCCACCAGGCACTCGCCATTGTGCCCCCCTTCCAGGCCTGGCTCCAGAGTGGGGGCCCGGTGACTCCGGCGCGTCCGGGCGAGGGAACGCTGAATCCAAATATTGTACTCATCATAAGGGTCTGCCCCAAGTGGAGGAGTTTAAGTATCTTGGGATCTTGTTCACGAATGAGGGAATAAGGGAGCGGGAGATCGACAGGCCGGATTGGTGCAGCGTGCCTGCCGTGAAGCGGGCGCTGTACCGGTCCGTCGTGGTGAAGAGAGAGCTGAGTCAAAAAGCGAGAAGCTCTCGATTTACCGGTCGATCTACATTCCTATCCTCATCTATGGTCATGAACTCTGGGTGGTGACCGAAAAGAATGCAGATCGGATACAAGCGGCGAAAATGGGTTTCCTCCGTGAGGGTGTCTGGGCTCTCCCTTAGAGATAGGGTGAGAAGCTCGGTCATCCGGGAGGGACTCGGAGTAGAGCCGCTGCTCCTCCACGTCAAGAGGAGCCAGTTGAGGTGGCTTGGGCATCTGTTTAGGAATGCCTCCTGGTGCTTTCCCTCCCTGGAGTAGTTCGAGGGCACGTCCCCACCGGGAGGCCCCGGGAGACCCAGGACGCTGGAGAGACTATGTTTCTCGGCTGGCCTGGGAACGCCTTTGGGTTTTCCTCCTGAAGAGCTGGAAGAAGTGGCTGAGGAGAGGGAAGTCTGGGCCTCCCTTCTTAAGCTGCTGCCCCCGCTGACCCGACCCCGGATAAGCCGGGAGGAAGATGGATGGATGGATGGATGGATGGATGGATGGATGGATGGATGGATGGATGGATGGATGGATGGATGGATGGATGGATGGATGGATGGATGGACGGATTCGGGCACGGTTGGGTTTCTTGATTATTACATTGACATGCATTTTTGCCATCAAAATGGATGGATACATTTTTATGAATGGATTACAATGGATGATGGGGATGGATGTCCTGATATTCCCAATAAATCGTTTGAATAAATGGCTTGAAATTTTGATTTTCAAAGTATTTCACTGAGCGCCCTAAAAAGGGTTAAAAGGTAAGACAAGGAGCACAAAGCAGACAAACATTTTAAAATACTGATGACATGGGAAGGTCTGTAGTTTGTCACAGTGGAAAAAGATTCTAAATGTCTCTAAAATAACAGTAATATAGTTTCTTCCCCAGTGCAGATCAGAAACCTTACAGCTTCCAATACCAAGAAAACCTTGGAGATCCATGTGCTGTAAGAGAAGATGCAAAAGGCAGAAACAACCTAGCTACTGAACAAAACATTTGATCTTCTTTGAGAAACTTTATGCTCACAAACAAAACGAAACAGTCACCTGAGAGGTCCAGCTGCTGACTGAAGCTCTCTGCTTTCACAGAAACTGCTGTATTCTTTCTTTTTTCTGTAGTCAGGTTTAATTTAATCTAATCCAAAACAAACCCATGGTTAAACTTTTTTTTTTTTAAATACAGAAACAGTTTTATTTAAAATCTTGTAAATCAAACTTTCACAAACTACCATCATGTCTCATTATTTGACTTTTCTTTCTGTTATCTATTCTGAGATTTAACATATTTTGATTGGAAGGATTGTTTTTATCTTCAGAAAACAATGTAATTAAATATAAAAATGGGCTGTTATGTCCATTTTAAAGAGTCCTGCATCCAAAGGCTTTTAGTGGCTTTTATAAAGCAATTGAATAAAAAATTGTAACTCATTTTATATACACCATCATTTTGAGATTTTATGGCTCCAAAATATGACATTTTCTCCTTATTATACATGTTCTAATTGGCACCAGAAATATTTTCCTAAAAGCCTTTTCTGACTGGTCCTTAAACCCTTTTGTTATTCTTATGCAATCTTTTCTATAATGACAGACAGGTGGATTAAAAGGTCTAATTTTGGGCTGTAATATGATGCTGACATAAATAGTCTAAACAAAAAAATGCAGGAGAAAAAAACTGCAGTCTTCCATTTTTAGCTACCGCTGCTTATCCGGTAACGTAACTCAACCTGACATACATTCTCTGTATGCCTGAATATAAAAGTCCAGCTAATCCTTTAAGCCAATAAATACAAGGCAGAGACAGCGAGTCGAAGGACAGGAGTCAAACACTGTTCCAAGAACCGTTCCCAGGACAGGTGATATGCATGGGTAGCCCTTACACATCTATTTTGCAGTGCTAGGATTCAAAATTGACAAAAGGTTTATAATGAGTCATGCAAAGAGCAACAACGTCATACAAACTGGGTTTCTTTCTGCCTCTGCATGTGTTCCGAATGAAATCCTGCAGGTGAATTCAGTGCTACTGTCCAAACTAGCTACATTTCCAACAGCTTTACCTAATGCGCTTTTTGAAGCATCAGAAAAGCTTGATGGAAAAAGCTAAATTTGAATACTCTCTCTAAAATTCACAAAAAAAGTTTTTATGCCCGAGGTGGTTTTGGGCGGAAATGAGTTTGTGCGAACAACGGGATTTGGAAACGCTTTTTTTGAATCAGCTCTGGAATAGCAAACTTTTACTCACATGAGTGACCAGCTGTATTTGCTGTTGGCCTCTTCCCGGGTGTTCCTATTAAGTCAAGTCAAGTCAGCTTTTATTGTCACTTTCTTCATATGCACAAGACATACAAGGGAAATGAAATTACGTTTTCTCTCTATACCATGCCAGGACAAGACATATACAAGACTGACATTTTACAGACTGACATAAAGTGCAGGACATGACAGGTAACAGTGATAGACTGGTACAATAAGTGGTCAATAATAAAAACAGTACAAAGAACATATGACATTTAACATTAATATTCAATATTTAACATTTAACATGTAAAAGATGATAAGATATAGAGTATAGACATTACAATAAAAAAGCAATAAAAAACAGCAGCAATTATGCACTTAAAATGCTGGAAGAAACAGTCATTAAAGCTACAGTGTGGCAGCGAAATTACAGGGATATACAGTCAGAAATGTAATATATTATACATAACTATATTTATTTATCATCATCTACGAGCTCAGCCTCTTAACCATAATATTTGCGTTGCCTTTAAATTAGTTATTTATAATTACATAGGGCGGGTCTACTTGGCCATGGAGGCAGACATCTTTGCGCTTCTGCACAGCGCGGAGCCAACAAACTAGCGTTAACGAGATAAGGCAATGCAGCTCCGAAAGTAACTACGGCAAGTTGAGAGAGAGATGAACTGAGGCGGTACTGAACACACAGACTAATGAAATACTATCTGTAAAAATTATCTTTGTAAACAAACCTCATCACTTGAAAGTAGGTGATCTGCGGACGTTGTGGAAGACATTTTTGTCCCGTATACTGTGCTTCGCCGTACTTTTGGGGGAGAAGGCGGTGGGGGAGATGTTTCATGTTGCTGCGGTCTGCAGTCTGGACGTTAGATGTCGCGCTGAAAATTACACACTGTAGCTTTAAGTATTTTTGATTCTGATTCCTGGTTGATGGGACAGGTGTTGTGAATGAAACGGTGCCCAGATTGAAAGAGAGCTCCTGTGTGTCGCTGAACGTGTTCATTGATGACTGAAAGACATCTTCTGCCTCCATTTATCTGTTTACTACGGTCTGTTGAATTCATGTTAATGTGGATTTAAAGACATTTCAATTGAGTGGAAAAAATTGCAGGAGGAATATAAAAAAAAAAAGAATCATGCTGTACCTCTGTGGACCCCCCTAGGGCATCTGTGGACCCCCTATTGCACTGGAAAAATGATCTAGAAATAAGTACAAAAGTTTCTTAAAATACGTGTATTTGAGTAGGTAAATAAGAGATAGATTCGTCAATGGAATGAGTATTTTTACTCTTAAAATAAGATAATTCGATAATATGCACTTGAAATAAGACAATGCAATTGTGTTTTCTTGTTTTAAATCTAATTTGTCTTGTTCCATTGGCAAAATGTCTCTTTTATCTCCTCAATTTTACAACAAATGCACTTATTTTAATAAAAAATTACTAATCTAGATATTGATTTTTTCCAGTGTGAAGACCTGTGCTGTAGAGCATCATCCCTTCCTCCACATTCTCCACAGTCTAAATACAGTTCCAGTTCACCTCTTTACAAACCAATTTAGCCTCAGAATGTACTTATTCTGTCCTGATCTTTCTGTCCTATCTTAAATTGTTTGAGAAGAGTTTAAGCTTTTAAATTGAAGCATCTGAAATGGCAAAGACAGGGTGAGTTAGGCAGCTGTATAATGGAAACATTTGTTTTGAAAATAGGCATGAAACACATGACCGAGCGTCATTAGTTCTTCCCTAGCCCCCAGCTAAAGTTGTTTAGGGAGACTTAAATCATGTGCTTGTGTTGTATGAAGCCTTTTTTCAGGAAAAAGTTTCAGTTTCTGACAAAAATGTCCTCGTATATAAAAAGTCCATCTCAGAGGTGTTTTTGTTCTTTCCTGAGTTAAAACCTACCCTGATGTTTATGCCAATCAAATGCAAAACTGCAGCTCCTCTCTGTTATGTTTCGGTTTAATCAATGGCTAATAAAGGAGAAAATTCTGATATTTAGCTTGGTTGTGATCTTACCATTCTTTCCTTTCATTGTGAGCAGCCGGGGCCTTCATCAAGCACAAGCTTCTAATTCCTGAAGTAAAATCCTCTTAGGATCTATGCTCTATTTCTGTTTGGTCCATTGGGACTTTTTTAAAATCTCCATTAGAGCCTGCTCATTGGCTGGATAAGCAACACGCATACACAAAAAAAAAAAAAAAAAAAAAACACACACAGCTTCCAGCAACAGATAGCACTGACAAGTGATCAGGAGAACAGCAGCGCAGGGTTAACTGCTGACACACAGGGAGGACTTTATCTGGACTGTCAAAGGTAAGGAAAACAGCTCTTATGGAATAGAACAAAATCAACAGAATACAGACATGTGAAGGCATCTCTTTTTAAGATCTTTTTGCTCTGTAAAGATTTTATTCTTCTATTTAACGGAAGATTTTGAATAACTGTTTTGCATTTGCGTTATTACTTGACACACATTGAAAATAATCAACATAAGGCTGCAAAACAGGATTAACTTTAGAACAAACAAGTCTCTTTCTTTGCTTACTTTTCCTCATCTTTCTGCTCACTTAAATCACTACCCTGTAACTCAGTACACAGACAGCCATATGTAGCATCATATACAAATGATGCAGTTATTGAATCTCCATTTATAAAGTGGGAGATAGATGATGATCATAAAGATCATTAGACCAGATCAGCATCGTGACTGCAAGCGGGGAGGGAGAACTACTCCCAGCAGGCCCTAATCCAATCTGATGTTGGCTTAAAATGCGTCACGCTATCTACTGGCTTAAACAGTGACACCACAGAAATGACACAGCAGTGTATGGAATACAAAACGCAAATTTGCATCCGATTCATTTGTATATCTGCACAAAAAGTAGCTTTCAGGAGCAACGACAAGCAGAACAAGGATCTGATTGCTGTCCTGTAATCCTCTTAAACTGCATTAATTTAATTAAATTTAAAGGACTCTTGTTGTTTGTAAGCTTTTCTAAATTATTCTACATCTGTAGAGGCATAGTTTAAACTCAGGGGAGACTGATAAAGTATTTAATTAAGGGAAACACCTTTTCTCCTTTACAGGTAGCTGACCATAATGTCTGGCAGAGTGATTGATCTGGAGGAGACGGCGACGCATACAGGTGAGCAGATGACCCCTTTTTCTTTTTTTAAAACACGGTACTTTGTGTAAATCGATCAAGTGGAATTCTTTCAAAAATCTGTTTATCAATTGAAAGCCTTGTAGAAAACATCTGAAACATTTTGTTCCTACAGAGATAATTGGCTAACAAAGGGAGAGGATTAAAGCAGGGGAAAGGAAAACCAACTCAAAGAAGAGAGCAGTTTAACAGATGGTCTAATCTTTTTCTTGTGAAACGTCAGGCTAATTAGTCCACTTCCTCGAAAGAAAAGATTATCTCTGGATTGCAAATAGGATACTCTACAGGGCTTGTAAATGCTGAGACCAAACGAAAGTAATTCACTGTCAAATCTACAGAAAACCCAGATTTAGATGCTTTATCAGGGTGAACAGGATTCAGTCCTGACAGTTTTTAGACTAAAATCTATTTCTATTCAAAGAAAATGTTTGTTTGGGATTGGAAATTACACAGGCATCATTAAAACAACGATCACCATGCATCCATCCATCCATCCCTGAAACTCTGGGTCGGACTCATGGGCTGTGGCCAAACAAACTCCAAAGAGTGAGGCTCAGGCAAAGTACTGATTAGATCCCGGAACCACAATGTCTGGAATGTAATATTTATAAAACCGATTACTACCATAGGAGAAGTGGAGCAGGAGTATAAATATCTTGGTGTTCAACTGGACAACAAAATCGACTGAAGATGTAACACTGAAACTGTTTACAAAAAAGGAACATAGGAAATTGTACTTCCTAAAGAAGCTCAGGTCCTTCATCATTTGCAGCAAGATGCTTCAGATCTAACTGATGCTTGGGATATATTGTTGGCCTCATGGTTTTGAATCTGCACAGATAAAACGATCCATATGATTGTGGAATAGAGGGTGGACGGTTCACAAAAATCCTACGGTTCGATTCCGCGGTTCACGGTTTGCGGTCCACGTGTTTCGGTTTGGTTCGGTATATGTTGATTTGTTACAATCGGAAATCCCATAAAAATTAATGAAATTAATGACAAAATCAAAAAAAATAAATGAATTGTAATTATTTTTATTGATCTGCGGAAACCCTGGATCATTTACGCGATGTTTTTCTCGCTTTGAATTTAATCATTTCGCGCGCATGCTCTCTAAGATCTCCAAAGAACTCAGAGTGGAGCGGACGGAGCCACTCACCGCGGAGGAGGCTGTAGGCTTTGCTTTGAGCAGGCGGTCTGGGCGCCCAGCGGGGCAGAAGCGCTGATGGAGTATGTGGGATTTCGGGGGTTAGCATGACATGTTGGTGTGTTGCTGCTAGCATAAACATAACGTGTTGCACAATGCTTGCACACTGGTTGCACTTTTATCCACGACTTTCTTTCGCCGCCATCGTAGGTCACTCCTAAATGCAAGCGGTCCCATACAGCAGACCTATAAAGTGCTGCTGGCGCGTCTTCCAACTCCTGTTCTTTCCCACTTTCGCCATACCCACACAATTCTCCACAACAACTGATTTTTTCTGCTACACCCGGCCTACGCTCTGCTTCGCTTCTTCTTGTTCTTGTTTACTACTGGTGGTTGGCTTTGGTCGCAGTACCGCCACCTTCTGCTCTGGAGTGTAAACGCCAAGCTCTATGAGAAAAAGGAGCAGCACGAACCGAACGCAACATAACGCTTGAACCGAACCGAGACAGTTCGAACAACCGACGGTTTTCATAAACTGCTCCATCCCTATTGTGGAAAGTAGTTTACTTGCACATGTTTTAAATGAAACAGCTTGTATGAGTTTTTACTGCAGGCGTGCCCTTTTGGCAGAATTCTGACTTCATACATTTCAGCTGAACGCTGTTCAGTCACCATGCAGGACATGCTTTGCCAAATTTATTTGCTTGGTTCAATTTCTTCTCCCTGAAATGTACATTTTATCAAGAAACTTTGCACTGCATTGCGATGCACTGATCACACATTTGCATTTGTTCTCTCTGTAGGTCCAAAGGGGGTCATTAATGACTGGAGGAGGTTTAAGTTGGAAAGTATGGACCGGGAAAATTTGCATCCTGCAAAAAAGGAACTTCTGAGGCAAATGTCGTCCCCTAATAAATCAAAAGATGACTCCAGAGCTAACCTAAACCGCAAGGTACAACCCCAATACCTTTCGAGCTTACCCAGATGACAGGATATTTTTTTTAATGCTGCATTAACTTAACCTGCTTCCGCCAGATGGATTTGCTGGATTTGCTCCTCATATCCATCTGGAAACCTTCCGTTGAAGTAATTTTGGGAAGGGGCGAAAATACTGGTTAGCTGATTGGCCTATGTTGATAATAGACGGGCCAAATAAACCAATCAGATCAACGAAGCATATGGCGTACTAACAGAGGCGACAACTTAAGAGGAGCCAATTGATAGATCAAACTCTTGCCGAAACCAGTCGGGAGAAGAGCAAAAACATCTTTTCCTCTGAGAAAAGCCTCCAGAGCAGTGTTTTGCTCTTCTTTCAGTGAAAAATACTCTGTAATTCCGATAAAACTTGCTCAATAGCCACGCTTAACGCTAGTTTCATCGGCTGAAGCCGCCATGTTCTTTAGACTGAACTGTCGCGCTTCTCGTTTGCGTCACACCTCAACCCGCCTCAAAGCCAAGCGCTGATTGGGCCGTTAAGTTTGGTGAGCGGCTCCAAATTTTCTTTAACAGAGTCTCCAGACTGATCTCGCGAGTGAAATCTTGAAAGCTCGCGAGATCAGGATGGTCTCACGAGGCTAGCATGAACTTGCTCTAAATGCCAATACTGCTTTATAAAGGTTTTCTGCTTTACCATGATATAGATTTTAGAGACTGAGATGGAAAAGCTTGTAGGAACATGAGAAAAAGATTGAAAATGATCCTTTTTTGTAACTGATGTCATCAATTTTTCAGGTGTTCATTGAGCCCTGCTTTAAAATCCCCTTTTTTTCCTAGATGAGTGTCCAAGAGTATGAACTGCTTAAAGAAGAGGATGAAGGATGTCTGAAGAAATACAGGAGACGATGCATGGAAGAGATGCACAGCAAGCTCAGCTTTGGGCCCAGGTTTGAAGGTGTGCATGACCTGGACAGTGGCGAGGCCTTCCTCGAAGTCATCGAGAAGGAGCATCACAGCACAGTGGTGGTCGTTCACATTTACAAGATTGGGGTGAAAGGATGCGAGCAGCTCAATAGCTGCCTGGACTGCTTGGCCACAGAGTATCCCACTGTCAAGTTCTGCAGGATTGATGCCGTCTCATCCGGTGCTGCCGAGCGTTTTTCGGATGAGTATTTACCTACGCTGCTGGTGTACAAGGCCGGGGAGCTCATAGGAAACTTCCTGTCCTGCACACAGCATATGAACGAGGAGTTCTTTGCTACCGATGTTGAAGCTTTCCTCAACAGTTACGGTCTGCTCCCAGAAAAAGAGCTGCCTGGGGTGGAGGATGAAGAAGAAAATGATGTAGAATAAAAAAGAAGGAGGAAATCATCTACAACAAGAGGTTCAGCAACTAAATAAATGGGTATATAAATGAAATATCCAACTTTTATTTTTGACTTCGACAAAGAGAAGATACAAATATTTTCCTCTATGACACTAGTGTTGGATTATTTCTTGAATATATATTTTATGCATATGTACAGGTTTTGAAAAACGTTTGATACTTGGATAAAGGATTTGCTAAATAATGATCAGAAAACACTGCATTCCTCATTATCAGCTTAAAAAAAGCCAAAACAGGATAACTGTAAAGATAAACACATTAGTGGGGTTTTTTTTTTTGCTGTTTGCTTTTCATTTTAAGGAGATATTTAATGCTGTTGATTCATTCTCAGTATTTTTTTTTAGATTTGAAAGTATGGATGTATACTCTGGAAATGTTCACCCATGAGCTATTCCTCTTGTAATGTGACATATTACACACTTGTCCTGTATAGTATTTGGTTTGTATGTTTTTTCTGATGAATTAATTAATGGGAATAAAAACCTTGAAGCCCTTGAATTAATAAAAAATTAATAAAAAGGCTTTACAGTGTTTAAAGTCTACAATAACAATTAAATATGACTAAATAGTCTATGCTTGTGTACAGTGCACACTGTAGCCACAGCTGCCGACTGTAGAACTGCAGAGTTGCAGAAGTGATGCTGCCAAACAATCAGCACCACCAGCAGAAGTAAGTAGAGTTCCCAAAAATGGTACTCTAGCAAGAGTAACACTACTTGATCATATTTTTTACTCAATTAAGAATAAAAGGTAGCCATTTCAAATCAATGTCAATTAAGTTTATGTCTGTAGCTGCAATTTACAACACGTCATCTCAAGGCCCTTTACCAGATCTTGCAGTCAAATTGATTAAACCTTTTCTATCTAACGAAAACCAGTTGATTGCATCGACGCATTGACTCGAATGCAATCCCTCAAACTAAGCATGCTTGTAGTGACAGTGGAGAGTAAAAACTCCCTTTTAACAGGAAGAAACCTCCAGCAGAATAAGGCTCATTGTGATCTGCTGAGGCCGACTGGGGTTACATTTAAGAAATAACTTTAGTAACATAAAAAGCATTTGGCAAAAAGGCTATTTAAGTACTGAGTTACTCATAACATCTGCTATCTGAAATTATTTAATAGAGACCGACCAAAACGTAAAGTTACGTGCAAATTCTAGTATTCTTAAATAATTAAAATAACCAATTAATCAAAAAGTAAAAATACTAGGCCAAACCCATCTTCATTCTAAAATATAATTTCTGAAACCAGTACCTTCAGTGACAATATTTACTCCTTATTGGATATTAGCTAAAGCTAATGTCACAGAGTTTAACTAAGCTTGCGTTCAGAAAAAACATCTATTTTCTACAGTAACATGAACCATTTCCTTGTCTGAAGCACTTCTTTTTTTAAACATGCTTGTATGTTATTCGAGGAAGTTATTCACACTGGATGGAGTAGCAAAATATTTTACTCAAGAATAGCCATATCTAATTAAGGTATCACTCAAGTAAAAGTGAAAACTATGATGATAAAAACTACTGCTAAAAGTATTTTTATTTTGTCAGAAAGTTACTGAAGTATGTAACTAGTTACCACCTCTTACTACTCACAGTAGGTGAGGCGGGAGAAGTGTGCTGCTTAAGGACTGAGACGGACAGAGTGGAAGCTTGAACACTTTAACCCATTGGCTACAGGATGAACGCCTACCTCCGAGTCCCATTAAGCCAATATTATTCAATGCAATTCAATTTCCTTTATGTGAATTATACAGTCACCGGCCACTTTATTAGGTACCCCATGCTAATAATGGGTTGGACCCCTTTTGCCTTCAGAACTGCCTCAATTCTTCGTGGCATAGATTCAACAAGGTGCTGGAAGCATTCCTCAGGGAGTTTGGTCCATATTGACATGATGGCATCACACAGTTGCCGCAGATTTGTCGGCTGCAGATCAGACAAATGAGATCTGGTGACTGTGGAGGCCATTTGAGTACAGTGAACTCATTGTCATGTTCAAGAAACCAGTCTGAGATGATTCCAGCTTTATGACATGGCGCATCATCCTGCTGAAAGTAGCCATCAGAAGTTGGGTACATTGTGGTCATAAAGGGATGGACATGGTCAGCAACAATACTCAGGTAGGCTGTGGCATTGCAACGATGCTCAATTGGTACCAAGCAGGGCCGTGCAGAGACCACTAAAGGGGCAGGTGCTCAAAAAAAAAAAAAAAGGGCACATCTTATCGCATTTTAGGACAGAATATTAACAAAGTCACATAGCTTTCAGAGTTTAATGAACAATGATAAATTACAAAATTGTGAGACATACAATCAAAGCTAAGGGAAATCTCTACATAGAACATAGAACTATGCATATGTAAAATATTTTATTAGTAATTTCTTTCTGCAGGTCTATTTTGTTATAGGAAAGTATTACAATATTCAAACCTGCAATTTAGCCAAAGATGTAAATCAGAGCTGGACCACCAGACATATTTTGTCTTTACAGAATTAAACTGTTAAAAATGCATACAAGGGCACAATGCAACCTTTTAGTGTACTGTAATCTATAAAAAGAATGTCTGCCTGGTTTGCTGTACTGACAGTGGAGATGGAGACGGTCCATTCAGAAAAGCAGAGCTGCTGCATCAAACTTTAACGTGGAACTGCAGAAAAAAAAGAACAAAACAAACATTTTATTAATGCATGTCACCATGAGAAAAGCCTACTCTGTTTGTGTCTTAGTGTATTTTGTAAGTACCTATATACATTTTCTTCAATCTTTCCTCTTCGTTTTTTCTTGTCAGTTTCTCTTTTCTTTTTTTCCTCATTGTCTCATCTTTTCTGTGTTGAGTGAAGGTCAATGTCTTATTTATTTCAGTCTCTTGCCTTTCTTTTTCCCCCAAACTAAATCCAAGATTATGATCCAAAAACTTATTTTCCGTCATGGTGATTTAACTGTTTAAAAACAAATTTCCAACTTTTAAGCATTTTTGCTATTTTTGTTCTCTTTTGTTCACAGCAGCAGTTTTCTGTTAGCCATGTCTTTAAAAATGTTAATAACCTCACTGTGAATGATTGGCACATCCTTCTCGATTGCCAACAAAAGAAGGTCTGACAACCGATCCTCCTTGCATAAGCTGCGCAGTTTTGTTTTCACCAGCTTCATACATTATATCTATCATATATCTATCATGGTAGTTCTGGATGAGTTCTCCTTTAAGATACATTTACCTAACGCTAGAATAAATGAAATGTACATCATGCAGCAAAGGAAATTAGAAAATCAGACATATATCCATTATGGAGATGATAGGTTTTTGACGGGCGATGTGCCCCTATTGCATAAGTAATACTGAAGAATGTCCTACTATCATTAACGACACAGGGAAGCTTTTTAGTTATCTTGCTTTGCTAGCAAAGTCATTAGCTAGCAGCTAGCTCATAGCACAAGAACAACAGCCTAATGTCTGTATGATAAAAATACTGAATCGATAGATAAGAACAGCTTTTCCTCACCTGGCTGTCTCCTCCCGCTCAGTAGTTCTTCAGAGAAAGGCGCGCCGCGTCCTATACTTTCCTCCGTTTAAACCGCTACTCTTTGCTAAAGTAGAGAAATTATACAACGTTCAAAGTTTTCCGTTGTCTGACAAGTAGGAAGCCTACTCCAGTATTTTCACCAAAAATTATGTTTTTTAATTCACAAAAAACTGTTCTGTAATCATTACAGAACAGTTTTTTGTGAATTAAAAAACATAATTTTCAATGTAAAAGACTAAAAGCACAGAGTAAACAGTGTTTTAGATCAAACAATACTGCATCATCCATGGGGCTCATTTGGTTTCACTTACATCTCTATTCAGGTTGACATTGGAGAGGCGGTGCAGACTGAAGACATAGCCATCCGTCCGATCATGGTTGATCTTGCTTAGGGCCAAATGAGCAGCGGCCACAGTGTAATGTGGAATATTCGCTACCTTTAGCTCCGCAGTTAGCCGCCTTATCTGACTGTGCGAGAGGCAAGTGCGTCGTCACCGGCAAAAGGTCAAAGGTAACAATGTGACCTGAGGGCTTATTGTATTGTTTTTCTTGCCAAAAAGATAATAATAATAATTTCAGTACATGTGTCAAATAAAATTAAAAAAATAAATAAATTAAAAAAAGGGCCAAAAGGGCACATTGGGATCATGGAGCAAAAGGGGCAGGTGCTCAAGCCCCCTTAGCCCCCCTCTGCACGCGTAAGCCTGGTACCAAGGGGCCCAAAGAGTGCCAAGAAAATATTCCCCACACCATGACACCACCACCACCAGCCTGAACCGTTGATACAAGGCAGGATGGATCCATGCTTTCATGTTGTAGACGCCAAATTCTGACCCTACCATCCTAATGTCGAAAGCAGAAATCGAGACTCATCAGAACAGGCAACGTTTTTCCAATCTTCTATTGTCCAATTTCGATGAGCTTGTGCAAATTGTAGCCTCAGTTTCCTGTTCTTAGCTGAAAGGAGTGGCACCCGGTGTGGTCTTCTGCTGCTGTAGCCCATCTGCCTCAAAGTTCCACGCACTGTGTGCGTTCAGAGATGCTCTTCTGCCCACCTTGGTTTGTATGGCGGGTGGTTATTTGAGTCACTGTCGCCCTTCTATCAGCTCCAACCAGTCTGGCCATTCTCCTCTGACCTCTGGCATCAACAAGGCATTTCCGCCCACAGAACTGCCGCTCACTGGATGTTTTTTCTTTTTCGGACCATTCTCTGTAAACTCTAATAATAATAATAATAATAATAATAAATCCAATTTGTACCGCACTTTTCATTAAGAAAAATCTCAAAGCGCTACACAGTGCAAATAAAATCAAAGATAAAAATCAACAACATAAAAATCATTGGACCATTCTCTGTAAACCCTAGAGATGGTTGTGCGTGAAAATCCCAGTAGATCAGCAGTTTCTGAAATACTCAGACCAGCCCTTCTGGCACCAACAATCATGCCTCGTTCAAAGTCACTCAAATCACCTTTCTTCCCCATACTGATGCTCGGTTTGAACTGCAGGAGATTGTCTTGACCATGTCTACATGCCTAAATGCACTGAGTTGCCGCCATGTGATTGGCTGCTTAGAAATTAAGTGTTAACGAGCAGTTGGACAGGTGTACCTAATAAAGTGGCCGGTGAGTGTACATAAAGTAATATTCCCATACCAAAAAGGTCAAAATACAGTTGATTATGGACTATATACTCCAAGAGTCCATCTTGATAGTGTTTTAATCATTTCAGCCTAAATAGGATCTCAGCAGCGGGCACAATGAGATCACATAATCAGATGTGGTGCCACCTACCTTCACTACTGCTGAACTACAAGAAAACCAGATGGTGGCCATTGATGCAGCTCCTAAACCCCAACCGTGCTAACCGTAAGGTTTTGCGAAAAACCCATCAGCTTGCAGGTTGGGGTGTAAAAGCATTGCTTACAGCAGTGGCACTATTAGAGAGCACATGTATTCACATGTCTATTAAATTCCTTGGCAACGTCAAACTGTATTTACAGCGCAACTCAAGTTTTATCCCTCTTGGAATCAAACATTTTGCCATGAATTTTCTCTCCCCCTTCCAACTATGCTGGGAATTTCTCACTCCATCATGATCCATGTCTCCATGTTCACTGGTTGTACGAATGTCTAGTGACATAATCCTGTGGGGCAACAGTGGCGTCGGGTGCAGGAGTTTGCCCTGCAATGGGAGGGTTGTCGGTTCAAACCCTGGCTCTCAGTGTCTTTGTGTCCTCGGACAAGACACTTCACCTGCATTGCCTACTGATCGTGGTCAGAGGGTGGTGTCAGTGTACGGCAGCCTTGCTCTTCTTTCAGTTTGCCACCATCAGTGTGTGAGTGAATTTAGTGTAAAGCACTTTGATCAAATCCTTTGACTTGAAAAAGCACTAGTTCAATTAATACAATATAAGTACAGGCAATTTACCACAATCCTGTCACATTATGTTGATATGGTAAATATTCACAGTAAGGTTATACTTACTAGCCTGGGTGCCAGTCCGAACTTAGTCCGCCCACAAGGTTTGAGTTCGGGAAGTTCGGTCTGGCTCTGCTCCATAGTAGCGCGAGTATTAAAGCCCACTGTCAGGCGATCCAATCAAATTGTCAGGGCGGCTTTATACTGGCATGATGGACAGATGATCAAGAGTAACGTTATCAACCACGCGACCAAAGCGCCGCTTTGGGTGACAACAATAATGGCTGCCGCTGGAGAGTTTGGGTGAGTAGATTCTGCTATTAGGTCTGTTCTAGAAGATATCGACAGCAAATTAATTTTAAAAGAGGAACAGAGAAACGCGATCAAGTCTCATCTTCTTATTCTAGGCGGAAACTGCACGCTTTGATTTTGTGTGGACAACAACTATGCCTCGCTTAACATACGTCCACGCACTCTGTTGCTCTTATTGGTTGTAGGTCTATCCAATTGAGTACAGAGGCAGTTTTTTTCCTGGTTCGTTCAAAACACGCCCCATAATCACAGCTCTATGGAGCAGTATCAGACTCATATTCTGACTAGAATTGAGTCGGACTACGTCAGGCTATATACTTACTAAAGCTGAGCAAAAACAAATCTTAAAAACAAAAACAAATACCACGCCATATTTGATCATATCAAGATTATATGCAACCAGTCTTAGTTACTGCCATATACATTTAAAGATGCCATATGAAGTGACTATGTACCTTTAAATAAAATAGCAAGAATCTCTTGAATTATTCAACATTCACTGTTGTTTTCTTACGTCTCAATTCAATCTGTCAGTCAGCGGTCAAAGGGAAAAGGACCCACTGAACGTTTTTGCCTTTTTAGAATTAAAGGAAAGCCCGTTTTTATCTTTTGGAGATTACAAAACCAAAGAAAGCAATTATTACCTCTTCGTAATTTAAGGTTCTCATTTTTAATGACGGGTCCAATTTTCAACTTGAGTCTGAAGCATCTGAGGGG
The DNA here is from genome assembly GCA_018398635.1 of Cyprinodon brontotheroides. NCBI lineage: Eukaryota > Metazoa > Chordata > Actinopteri > Cyprinodontiformes > Cyprinodontidae > Cyprinodon > Cyprinodon brontotheroides. The sequence continues at coordinate 4,849,183 of JAGKQL010000017.1, forward strand.
ATTCATACAAAAAAAAATTTCACAAGACCTAAACCTAAACTAACTGGTGTCCTGCATGGAATACCACAACCTTTGTTCATGTGGCATCATCCCAGAGCTGCTGCAATGAGTGTAATTCTCCTCAGACGGTGATGCTAAAATTTATTTTCTCGCCAGGAAAAAGGGTAGGGTTATACGAGAAGTTGTCATATATTTTGGGAAGACATAAAACCTGACGTTACTCAGACTTACTGTAGATTACACCGTTTTTTTCCTCCTTTGGGCTTCTTTCTTTCTATGGAAATACTGAGGATGGTTTTCTCATCAATGCAGAACCAGAGGGCCAAGGAGAGAACCCAGCTCTCTTTAAAGGCACTAAATGGGATTCAGCTTGTCCAATGTTATTTCAAAGACTTAAATGCTTAATTGGTGAGGAACCAAAGTATTCACGTTATTGTTTCATAATTAAAGAGAGCTTCTGTAAGCAATCGTAATATCTTTGCAGTTATCTACCACTGGGTCCTTTTCTTTTTAAAGGAAATTCCAATCCACCTATGCAAGTAAAACCCAACACTCTTTTGGCAGGTAACACTATCTTTCAGCGATTATTGGCCAAGAGGAATATTCATGAGGTAGACAGTCTTCTAAGATGAAGATTGCAACCATCATCTCATCAAGTCATCATGTTCAGATTGGCCTCTCTTCATCAGATGATTGGAGTCTGGTTGGAAAGAAAACCTGCAGCCACACGACCCTTTCTGGAACCACTTTGACACCCCTGCTCTACATAATACACAGCAAATATTTTTGTTGAAGTAGGTTTTGGTGGTAAAGGGTAAAGTAAATTAAAATGATAAAGGAAATTATTAGAATTGAAGCAGAATTATTTGGGTATGGTTGCTGGGTAACGGATGTGTTGATCTGTTTGTGTTATTGATGTCAGAGCATTTTGATCTGAGTGGATAGAGATAATAAAATGTAACCTTTGCTCAAATAAACAGTTATTTCCACCAAGAAGACAATCCTCACTGAACACAAAGCCAGAGACTCCAAAAAGGGGTAAGGAATGATTGACGGGGTCCATGATTGACGGTGGCCCACAGACACGCCTAATATTTAATTCAATTTAGTTTATTTAGTTCTATAGCGCGAAATTCACAACGCACGCGTCATCTCAAGACACTTGACAGTTCAACCAGATCATCCAGTCAAATTGATTCAAACTTTTCTATCTAAGGAAAACCAGTTGATTGCATCGACTCATTGACTCAAATACAATCCTCACACTAAGCATGCTCGTATTTGATGAAGTGGAGAGGAAAACTTCACTTTAACAGGAAGAAACGCCCAGTAGAAACAGGGAGGCTCAGTGTGAGGATGCCCATCTGCTTCGAGGCGACTGGGGGTTCCAAGGAGACAGAAGCAGAGATATAAAAGCATATCTGTAGCAGGGCGGCCCCATCCAGGAAAGAACACACAGCCAGGCAGGCGAGCTCTGAGCCAGCTCCCATGACAGAGGGACTTAAGAGAGCACATCCAGCCAGTCACAGTCAGAAAAACAGGACTACACTGGATCCATGCTTTCATGTTATTTAGCAGAGCGCCAAATTCTGACCCTACCATCCGAATGTCGCAGCAGAAATCGAGGACTCATCAGACCAGGCAACGTTTTCCAATCTTCTATTGTCCAATTACCCCGTTGAGCTTGTGCAAATTGTAGCCTCAGTTTCCTGTTCCCTTAGCTGAAAGCGAGTGGCACCGGTGGTGTGGTCTTCTGCTGCTGTAGCCCATCTGCCTCAAAAAACAGATTTTTTCATTTCTTTTTGTAGATCTTTTTTGAGTTCCCCAGAAACTTTATATTCATAAATGTAAGGTTATTATGATAAAAAAAACTTAAGTGCATCTTTTATAAAGAAGCAAATGTTTCTGCTTTGTCCTGTAGTAATAGGAATGCAATAAAACAGTGTCCCTTTGCAGATTGTTCATCTCTTCCTCCTAATTTCTTTTCATGTCATTGCCTTTGTTTTGCTAAAAATATAAGATAAAATTGGCATTGAAATAATCCATCAATAGCTAAAGTTTTCTCTACCAAACCAGGTGCTCACTAATCAGCCGTGAAGTGAACGCCAGAACAGAATCTGCTCATTACATTTTCTGTAGAGTCCAAGACTTTATTTAGCCCATTTGCATGAATCCATAACCATCTGAATATCCGAGCTAAAAGGGGCCCCTAAGAATGTTTTGACTCATAGCTCCTCTCTAACAAATGTTTGCATCAGTGTTTATTCCTGCGCTGACCACTTGATCCTACTCCCACTCAGACTATTTGATCCCCTCCTTTGTTTACAGTGCTTTGCTAATTGGATAACCTCTGCGCTTTTTTATGTTGGGACTCTTGGAAAGCCCAGCTGCCCACGCTCTACTTCATCCACATAAAAACAAATTTCCATGAGGCGATGTCATGAAACGGTAGTCCAGGGACCAAACATGGACAACGGATGTAAGAGATATGATGTAACAGCGAAAATGTGTTTATCTGTAAAGCTAGAAACTATTTAGAGTGGCAGTTTTCCTACACAGTGTGGAAAAGTGTGGAATTTGACATTTATTTTCTAGATCTGCAAAATATGGGGCAAAAATGAAACACTATATTTACCAGTGGATTATTTTTTAGTTATTTTTTGGTACATTTTGGTCCATCTATTACACTCTGATCTGCCCACTATTTAAATTCAGGTAAAGAAATACCACGAAAAACAAACAAGCCCAGATGTATATATTCTTAAAAACTAAAACTGACATTGGGAGCTGGCTCTGAGCTCGTCTGCCTGGCTGTGTGTTTCCTGGTTGGAGCCGCCTTTTACAGCTGCTTTTTGTATCTCTGCTTCTGTCTCCTTGAACCCCAGTCAGAGCCTCAGCAGATGGTCAGCTCACACTGAGCCTGGTTCTGCAGGAGGTTTCTTCCTGTTAAAAGGGAGTTATTCCTCTCCACTGTCGCTACAAGCATGCTTAGTGTGAGGGATTGCATTTGAGTCAATGAGTCGATGCAATCAACTGGTTTTCCTTAGATAGAAAAACTTTTGAATCAATTTGACTGTATGATCTGGTTGAACTAGCCAAAAGTGCCTTGAGATGACATGATGTGAACTGGGGCTGTATAAATGAACTGAATTGAACTAAAAGGGAGAAAAATTTATTTGAAAAGGATGAATACACAACAGATTCCAGATCTGAGGCTTGTCATCTTACAGCATCGCTAAAGAAAGAATTGAGAATAAGATCAACGTCCAAAATCAGGCAGCTCTTTCACCCATTAGAACCAGATGGATTTCTCCATGATCCCGTTCGTTCCTTTGGGTGGTGGAGAAAACCTCACCTCAAACAAGCTGGACGTTCAGTCAGGATAATGTTACTTTGCGCCAAGTTGTTCTGATTGGTTTTGGTTCCTCACTTTGAATTAGGAACCCAGTTACATATAAAAATGTTTTCATTAAAAAAAAGAAGTCTTAGAGAAAGAAAATTATCATCTTGTACAGATTTACTTAGACAAGCCAACAGTAAAAGTTATAAATGTAAAAGATTGATTGGGATGTACATTTAAAAGGTTTATCTGCAGAGGTGGGGAGTAACTACAGTAATTAGGGATGCACGATATAATCGGCCCCCTATCTGTATCGACCTTAAAACTGAATATCGGACATCGGCCACCCCACCGATATTTAACCGATATTTGATCAACTTCTGAGTTTTCTAAAGTCTAAAAAAAAAAATACTACTTTTCTTCTTCCTCAAAAACTGCTTTTTTACAGACTTAAAAACTTCTAAAAAACTGAGGAAAAAATATTGATACATTAAGATATCACAGCATATCTTCATATGCTGATATATTGCCATTTTAAAAACACCATATCAATCTCTTTTACTAATGAAATAATATTGCTATATGTCATGCGTTATGCTACTAAATCCCCCGAAAATTCATGAAATTTTGCCATATTTTTTATATGTTGATATATTGACGCGGTATCGATCTATTTTACTAACAAAATCTCACAAGAATTTGCAAAAATATCACGAGAGTTTGTAAATAAGAACGATGAAATTTCACGAGATTTTGAAAGTAAAATAGATCGATACATGCGCTTTAAAAATCAATCTGATATCAGCATATGAAAATATATTTGAGTATATTATTTTTCAAAAGTGTCAGAAATGGATAACAAAACTGCTATTTTCAATGACTACTTATTTTTGTCCAGCTTTAACATCAGTATCGATATATCGGTTATCGGCTACATGAGTTTTAAAATATCGGCATATCGGATATCGGCCAAAATCCCAATATCGTGCATCCCTAACAGTAATTATACTTTTTTTTTTCTTTTACAGATAATTACTTTCATCAATCACTCTACTGGACTGTAAGTTTTTCTTTTCCTTGTGTGATAGTATTAGAAAGTTTGCTACTCTTTCTTGAGTAACACTTCTGGCTACTTTACCCTACAGGAATAATTTTATAAAATTAATTTTTTTGGCCACACATGCACAAGAGTTTAGTTTTATAGTTTATTTATTATCTGCTGAGCTCTTGGAGGGCATTTCTAGGTCATCTGAACATGCAGTAAAAATGTTAACCTTGTCATTATATACTTTGTACAGTTTAAACTTACTCTCTATATTTTAAATGCTAATGGGGTAGATACTATTTGAATCAATTCACTATCATCCAGAGCTGAAACAATTGATCAGTCATTAATTGGAGTGCAGAGACTGAAATTTGTCTTTAGCTGACAGAGAAACCCACCTTGAGCAGCAATTATACCAGAATTGTATAAAAAAAAAAAAGTAAAACATTTTGCATTTAAGATAAAAATAAAAAATTTTTTTTTTTGTCTGTCAGTATGCTCTATACAGAACTCGTGAAGTTTAATTTACAGTTTACGTTTTATGGGTTTTTTTATTTGTCAAACCATAACTTCATATGTTTGTCTCTCTAAACACATTATTCTTAAATATTACTCAGATGTTAATTATTCAGTAATTAAGTTGCCTTCTTGATAAATATATTTTTACTTTTACTTGACTACTTTCTTGCTTTGTTTCTTGAGTAAAAATATGTTGAAGTATTTGCTTCTTTTACTCGACTACAATTTTTAGCTACTTTGCCTGCCTCTTTTATCTGTCGGAGGTCGACGATATGATGGAAACTGAGGTTCTGTGATCTCTGAGTGTCTCTGGAGTCAAATCTGGAGTAAACAACCAATCAGAGGAAGGCTTGAGATACATTGAATCTGTTATATCAGGCAAAAAAAAAAAAAAAAATTCAAATAAAAGATTTCAAATAAAAAAGACATATTGTATTTCATAGGAAAATAAAAACTATAAATATAAATTCAAAATACCTAAAGCTTATGCTTATTATTCTGCATTAGCAATTAATTATTAGCAATTAAAGTAGTAGAAAGGTCAAATTGGATGTATTTCTGTATTTTAGTCATAATTCGTTTATCTGATTGCTCTTTTCTCGTAACAATGGGCACTTTTTGGGAGCCTCCATAAATAAATTTAGCTAAACATTCACAGTGAATCTTTGGATTAGATTTCAAAAACCAAATTAAAGGATGAGAACCAACCAGCTGCTACAGTGAAACTTCTGACTCATTTGTTACTAATGAGATTAAAAGTTAACATTCATCCTACACCAGATGGATGCTATTAGCAAATAGTGAGGTAGCTGCTGAGTGATGAAAGGGGAAGGGAAAGGAAGCATGAATCAGTGACTATAAGAGCGTTTGAGTCATGTAAATATTGCCAAACACTTGTAGAAAAGGAAATTACAGATTGCGTAACCTTCTCACGTTATTTAGCTAAATTTGGTCTTACTGTAGTTTCTGTTTGTTTGAATGACTTAACTGAAGCATGCATTACTGCACCAGCTTTATATTTTGCTTCCAAGGTGACACCATGTTATGCAACTGTTATCATTATCACCGTGAATATTTATTCTGGATTTCTTAGATTCTTTTAAGCCTTTATAGGGCAAGATACCGTTTTTGATCACTTGCGTACCCCTTACAAATTGAGTCCCCCCCCGTCCCTCAGTGAAGTCTAGAAGCACAAGATCTATATCCAGCCATTCAGCAAAGATGCTGCTACATGGCTCTATGTCAGGTCTAAGCACCTAAAACATCATACATACATACAGGGAAAGAAACAAGGCACAGAGACAATTAATTTAGTTTTACTCGGGAGGAGAGTACGAAAAGACCTGCGGAGTTTACAAATCTCTAACCCACTCTGCCAGTCTTCAGCTTTCTCCTCGCTATTTATTAAAGTCAGAGGGGGGTTCCCTAGTTACACAAGCTGAGGTTGGCGCTAAAGGAATAGGAAACGTAAGAAATACAATTCAATTTGCAGCCCCTCAGTGAACAGGTCAATTTGCATTTAAATATCTTGGCGGTCAAATGATCCGAGAACCTCCTGGTTTCGTTAAGCTTGAGCAATACTTCCTGAGAGTTGACCTATACTGCTTGAGCAACACCTCTCTGGAACAGCAATATGTCACACATTATACATCATAAGAACAAACATTAAGTATCTTATACATAATTATTCCAATACTCTACATCTTATTTTGGCATTTGACCAATAAGGTGAGCCCTTGCATGATATTACTGTAAATTAAGTTAAAAAAAAGAGAAAAAAAAGGTAAAAAGCTAATTGAAAAGTAAAAAAGTTAATAAGCGTAGTTAACAATTATATTTAGATTTATAAACTAAAAAATGTAAGTGCCAGTATTAATCAGCATTAATGGCTCTAAGGTTATGTTGTACCAAAAAAAATTTGTTTTTTTGCATGAATTTCTTATACAAGCACTTTTATTTTTCTTAATATATTCGGGCAAGTTGGTGTTTCTTGTTATTACATTGACTCATTTTTTGCCATCAAAATATCCATATTTCCTGGATTCCAGTAACACTATTGACTTGAAAATTTGATTTTCAAAGTATTTCAATGAGTGTCCTATAAAGGGTTCAAGTTTCACTTTGTACACAAGATTTATTTTCAGTCCATTACACCAGAACATCTTCATTGCATGGTGTTTGTTCTTTTTTGTGAAAATCCAGATTCATTGAGGAAGAACACACTTTAAACTAATAACTAAAGTCAAATAATTTAAAACCAGAACTTTCTGCACTCTGACAACATCAGCATCAACAGCTCAATTCTTTTTATTTTCTTTGCTAATCAATGAAGAATATTGAAGACAAGTTAAAGCATTCCATATTTCCTGTTTGTTTAGATGAGACTTTAAGCTTTTGGTCATCCATTATAGTATTCTAACATCCAACAATGCCTTGTTGAGGTACATGGACTATAGTCTAAAGTCCAGAAGCCTGGAGAACTATTGATAAAGATTACACAAATCAACAGCTCCTTGGAAGCAAAACACAAAGGAAACAGAGGTTGTTCAAAACTTTTCCACGAATAGATGGCGTTACTGTCACCTCGCTATATTGCTATGTACACTTTATAACCACCCTTCCAGATGAGTCATGTGTTAGACTCAGGAACAAGCCCCAACAGCCGCTGAAGTGACTCAGGTTTAAGGGGGTTTGCATTGTAATGTTGCTATAGGTAATTGCACATCTTGGTAACCGGGCGTGACGGCCAAGTGTCAGAAAGAAGTTAGCTGCCTGCAGTGAACATTGCCTGCAACTCTTTCTGACATCTTTAGTCCTGTAGATGTGCCTCAGAGATTATAGAGACATAAAGCACTAAAGAATTTGAACTAGTCTAGACAGGATCTGAATACCTACAAGGTATATATCACTAAGGACAACTTTGATGAAAAAAAAAACAAAACTTTAACTGAAACTATGGAAACAATCCAAGCCCACACAAAGGGCAACAGAAACTTAAAAGCAAACACCTCCTCTTTAAGTAAAACTCTTAATACTTTGGGATTTCCGGACATGGTTGTGACTTGCAAGGTGTTTGAGGTGATAAATCTCAACATCCCAAGCTTTCAATTCCCCCTACACAGATAGACACACCCAGGGTACGTTACAGTTCACCAGATCGCCTGAGTGAAATTGATTCAAAGTTTTTCTATCAAAAGAAAACCAGCTGATAGGATCGACTCATCGACTCCTGAAAATGCAATCCCTCTCACACCAAGAATGCTTGTAGTGACAGTGGAAGGAGAAAAGCTCCCTTTTGGCACCGTAAGGAAACCTCAAGCAGGGCAGGGCTCAGTGTGGCGGCCATCTGCTGAGGCGACTGGCAGGGTTCAAAGGAGACAGAAGCAGAGATACAAAAATCAACTGTAAAAGGCGGCACCGTCCAGGGAAACACACAACCAAGGGTAGGCGAGCTCCTAGCCAAACCCCATGCCAGAAGGATAAATAAAGAGCACATCAAGAAGCCAGTCACAGTCGAGAAATCCGGACTGTTTTTCAGAATGTAGTCCTGTTTCTCTAACATCAATAAACAAAGGTGTTGATGGAAGCAGCACAACTGATATTTCTCGCCAATGGAGTCACAGCAAACAGGAACAGACAGGAGACCAGAAACTAGTATGAGAAAAACGAGAGAGCATACCGCGGACAGGATTACGTTAACAGATTCTGCAGAGTGGGGAGAATAGAGATAGAATGAAGCAGAATGAGGAAATGGGAAGTCCTGATTTAGTACTGTTCCAATCCATAAGAACACAAGACCGAAACTGGAGAAAGTCCACAGATGTTCTCGCCCCTCCGTCTTTGCCAAGTATGCATCAGAGAAGGCTTGTGTGTTCTCCAGATTGACAGCTCTCCCAGCATGCACTGCGCTTGTAGTTTTCAATGGAGGGCTCACAGAGCTCAGAGTATTAGTTAAAAGTTGTCTTACACCGGCGCTTGTTGTTCTACATTTATGATCATTTGGCTGAGAACATTATGGCACCCCAGCGTCACTATATGGCCCTATTTACTGATTTAAAGAAACTACGAAGTGTGTAACTTTAGCGACATCTAGCGGTGCAGACTGCAGCAACATGAACATCTCCTCCCCACCGCTTCTCCCCCCCAACAGTACGGCGAGCGTTACGGGACAAAATGTCTTCCACGACGTCCGCATCACCTACCTTCTCAAGTGATGAGGTTTGTTTACATAGATAATTTTACAGATAGTATTTCATTAGTCTGTGTAGGGTATAGATTTCATGTAGACTTAAGATAATAAATATACCCGTTATTTTTTCTACATCCTTGTGACGTTTTGGCGATCTCGCAAGCGCTAGTTTGTTGGCTCTGCGCTGCCGTAGCGCAAAGATGTCTGCCTCC
>JAGKQL010000017.1:4858987-4871983 GCA_018398635.1 Cyprinodon brontotheroides
TATATATATTTTATTATGCACCGTGGGGTTGAGGGGATGAAAATTTCATCTGTGTTGTATGTTTACATGTAGCACATTTGACAATAAAGTTGAGTTGAGTTGAGTTGAGTTACAGCGCGTTACTCAGGTAGCACAATTAACCTTTTCATGATAGGACCTCGCGCTTCGCGCGTCATGAGAGAGGGAGGATGGAGAGTGAGGAGGACTCCAGCGGCAAAACAGCAATTTTCAGATGGAAATACTGGTGTTACGTCAGAGCTGGGCGTTTCCCCTTATCAGATCACGGTTTCCCTGCATCTCTCGCATCAGAAGCGGGCGGCGATTCAGCGGCTCCAGTTTACAGGAAAGCCAAGCATGCTCGCTAAAAGGCGTGTAACAGGGCCGCCCTGTGTCGCGACACATTGGGAAACTACCGGAGAGCGTGAACGATCATTAGCCTATATGGAGAAAAGAAGAAATATGGATGGATGGATGGATGGATGGATGGATGGATGGATGGATAGATAGATAGATAGATAGATAGAGAGATAGATAGAAGATAGATAGATAGATAGATAGATAGATAGATAGATAGATAGATAGATAGATAGATAGATAGATAGATAGATAGATAGATTTATTGATTGATTAACTTAGTTACTAACCCAGTTACTTTTTGGGAGGTAACAAGTAACTATAACTAATTACTTTTTCAAAGTAACGTGCCCAACACTGGTTAGGACACTCTACCCCAAAATAATTTTTCCTTTTTGCCTGAAATATCTTGGAATTATCTTAATCCTTAGTTAATCCTTGGTAGGTTTACTGGCATAGTTTATTTCTTTCTTTATTATCATTGTCATGGTTACAGAAGGAAGTGGAGCTTCACTGTTAATAGTTTCCCAGAATGCTATATATGTTCTTCAAGAACCTTCTGATACTCAACAGAATTTATTATGGATTCGCCTTTTGTTACTTTTAATTTATTATGTTAAGGTGGATGAATTTATTGTGGCTGTTGAGCTGAGCAGGTCCTGCCACTGCAGTGTTATCTCAAAGCATGATACTCCCACTTTCATGCACCCAGTTTGGTATGAGGTTGCTTTACTAAAGTTTTTTTTTCATGCCTAACATTTCCTCTGTTTTGGTTTCTAATTGATTCTGTTTTAGTTTGTCTCTGCAAAGCACACTGTTCCACAAGTCCTGCTATTTGTCTGCATCCTCTGTACGAAACTAAAATGAAAGAAAAGCCTGTTAAGTAAAGTCACTTCATTACATACTGTATTAGCAGTTGCAGTAGCCTGCAGAAAGTTCCCAGGTGACTGTTTGGGGAAGGTCCTCCACTTACTGTATTTTTTCTGAAGGCCTAGGACTCCAGTTCCCCTACTTTAAACTCAACAGTTAGGGGCAAGAAATATAAAAAGATAATAAACATAAATAAAAGAAAAGGCTCTCTGAGTTCTGATAAACTAATTTACAGGTTTGCATGTAGCCATTCCCAGCCAAGACAGTTTCTACAGAATAGTTGTACTTCCTTTTACCTCTCAGAATTCCCCATTGTGAAAGCTTTATCTGTTCCAGGAAGAAAGCTTTTTTTTTTTTTTTTCTTGAAGATTTTTATCAGATGATACTAGTTGAGTGAAGTGAGGAATTATTTGGTTAGTTATTTGGTAAGATGAAAGAAAGCTTAAGAGCTTCAAATTAATAGTACAGTTTTAAAAGTTAGACTTAAAGACCCTGAAATAAATCTCTGCTAAACATCCCTCTTTGCTAGCTTTCTACTAGCGAGCTTTGGATTTTTGGTTTTCCTCTGAATTACCACATATCTGCACTTTGGATAGTGGGAGAATGATTTTTGGTTCATCATACAATCATTGTTTGTCCTTAGATTTTTTAATTTTTAGTCGCAGCGAAAGTTTAGCCCATAGCTTTGTGAGACAGATCGGACTAAAAAAAAAAATTGGTTCAACCTTATGATGTATAATGGAAGTTTGTGATTGCAGCAGCTCTGCTGATGCCTCCCTGTAGGGTCGTGTCACAGATAAACAGAACAACATGAAGCTATGACCAAAAAAAGCAGAAAGAACATAACTTTACATGTTAAATGAATAAAGAATGCAAAATTTGAGAATAGAAACAGAATGAAACAAAGTGAAGAAAAGTGGTCATATGTCCTCCAGCAGTCTAAACCTATAGCAGCATAACTTCAGAGATAGCTCAGGATGACCTGAGCCTAGGCTTCTAAGTAGACAGGGTGTTTGCCTCATGGACTAAAACCAGTGGATGGTTCCACTGAAGAGGAGCCTGATAACTAAAAGATCTGCCTCCTTTTCAAGGGAATTCTGTGAACCACTAGTGAATCTGCAGATTGAGAGCAAAGTGCTCTGTTAGGAACACAAGGAACAATCATATCTTTCATATAACATTATAACATAATTATTTAGAGCTTTAATTTCAATTCAGTTTATTTATATAGTGCCAATTCACAACACATGCCATCTTAAAGCACTTTAGAAACAATTCAGCCATATCACACAGTCAGGCTTTACATATGATTATTATTATGGTGTAACAGGAAGCCAAAATGATCGATCTAATTTTCTTAAGCACTCCCGCTGCAGGGTTTTGGATCAACTGTGGGCTTTTAACTACAATTTGTGGAGTTAGTGTTTTTTTTCCAACTTGCTTGTAGATTGTAAAATTAAGTGTTTGAGTTCAAATCATTTAATTCTATTTATAAAGTGCAATTCACAAAACTCAAGGCACTTTACAGAGACAATTCAACATGAACACACAGTCAGATTGGTTCAAAGTTTTCTATCTAAGGAAAATCAGTTGCCTGCATCGACTCATTGACTCGAAGGCAATCCCTCATACCAAGCATGCTTGTAGCGACAGTGGAGAGGAAAACTCCCTTTTAACAGAAAGAAACTTCCAGATAAACCAGGCTCATTGCCAACTGGGGTTCAAGGAGACAGAAGCAGATGCAAAAGATAACTGTCAACCAGCTCCACAGGAGGCCCTGTCCAGGAAACAAACAGCCAGACAGATGAGCTCAGAGCCAGCTCCCATGTCAGAGGATGAAAGAGAGTTTTCTGATATCAGTTTTCTGATATCAGTTGTTTTGTTTTTATTTTCCTTGATATTCTAGCATTCTTTAGTTACTCTCTGTCGCCCCCTTGTGCTTGTTTTCTTTCCCCTTGGGTTCCCTCTTTCCAGTTCCACCCACACCTGCTCCTCATTCAGCTCGTTAGTCCATCCTTTGTTCTGTTCTCCTTAAAAACTCCACCTCTGCAGTCACTCAGTGCTGGTTCCTTCTTGTTGCTGTATTGTCTACTCTGCTCATCTCTCCCCGGCTCCTCAGACTCGTTAGTTTTCCCCTGATGTCTCCATGGTTTCGGTTCGTTTAATATTTTAAGTTGGATTTCTGGATTTCTGCCTCTGCTACCTATGGTCTGCAATTAAACCTCTCAGAACTCATCTCTGCTTCACTCGTCTCTGCATCTGGGTCCTCGAGCAACCTCACCACCCATTGCAGACACAGTCAGAGAAACAGGACCACACTGAAAAACAGGCCAAGCCCCAACCTGCTGCTCTGGAATCTTTTATCTAGTGTTTACTTATAACCTCTGTTTTCTGTCTCTCTTGTGACTTTTAGAAGTTACCTTATGTCTTCAGTGTTTCTCATATTAACAGTCTTTTTTATTTTTTCTCTTTTTAGGCTCCTCCCTCTTTCCTGTCTCCATCTCTTTCTCTCTTTTCTCTCTCGCTTTAGTATTTATCCCTTCCTTCTGCCTCACCTTTCTTTTTGTGTCCGTTGTAAACCCTTTTACTCTCTGAACCATTTTAAATAAAGTTTTATATAGAAATACCAATCAGAGCCTTATGGCAACAACCATAATGGTCTACTTGTGAAAAAAAAAAAGTTTTATTTCTGTCTTAGTTTCACATTTACATTTATAAAATTGTATTATTTTTTTGCAACAATAGTGCAACAAAGTTCACTCCACAGCTCTCACTTGACCTTAAACTGCAAAACAAGGTAGGCGAATAAGAATGAGTTCAAACTTAACTGTGCTTGGTAGGAAATCCTAAGAAGAACTTGGAGAGAAAAATAAATCCTTCCTACTTACAGTAAAGGATTCACACTTTCAGCCCCTCCCACCCCAATAACCCTCTACAGACACTGTGACTTGTTGTCTCTGGATGCTGTTAACATTCTGTTATGTTTTTTTACAATCATGCTTCAGTATTTAAGTTCATTCATGATGATTATTCTTTTTTTTTTTCATTTTGGTTTAATAAGAAATGCTTTTAGAGAGTCTTACTCTCACTGTGGTCCAGGAAATCTTGGTGATCACTGAAAACAAGTTCCTTTCTATTTCTCCCATTTTCAGAGTCCGTCTGCAGAGGCAGTGCTTCTCATGCTCCATCACGCATGGGTGTCACAGCGGTCCTTAGGCAAGACCCTCCATGCTAATGCCTGCTTTGAATCCAGAGGTTCTGAGTTCGAGACCCACTCCCACAGACTGCCACTCTGGGTCTGTGAGCAAGACCCTTAACCCCCACACTGCTCCCTCGGCGTCGCATGATGGCAGCCCACTGCTCCCCCAGGGGAAGGGTTAAATGCAGAGTTAATTTTGTTGCTCTGTACCAGTGACAGCCTAATAACAATAAAAATGCTGGACAAAAAAATAATAATAATTTGCATTGGATCCAATAACCTCAAATTAAGGATTCATATTGAGTGAAACTGAACGCCTGAGAAGAATATTATGTAATGCTGCTTTAATTCCCCAACTTCGCCTCCAGTTACCCCTTCCTGCAAAATGTAGCACCCAGTGCACATAGGTCAGAGCTCCATTAAGGGACCGAACGTTTTCACACCTTGTTTGCACTTTTACAGATCAATGCAATTGCATGGATACAGGCGTTTCCAAGTCTCAGGTCCTTTTAAGACCCAAAAGGTTTATAATTGAGCCTCCTGGCCTGTATGACTGAATGGTGAGAGTCTGATCTGGTTAGCCAAAACAAAAACGAAAGTTTATGGGATCCATGCAAAGTTGTGTGTGTGAATAGATAAAATTAAAATAGCACAGGGGTGGGAGCATCATGGTGGGGAAGCACTTCCTTTTAGCAGGAACAGGGAGACTGGAAAATGGACAAACAAAAAGAGGGACTGCAAATGATGCAGGACAAGATCATAAGAAAACAGTCAAACTTAAATTTTAAATCCAATCTAACCCCTGTGCTATTTTGCAAAGAAGTGATATAAATAAATATAGATTTAATAAATATAGATTAGATTGATTTTATTGCAGACTCAAGGTCCAATATACATTAAAAGAAACAGATACACTAAGAATAAAAAAAGAATAAAAGTACAACAGAGAAGGTTCCTACCCCTTCAGGAGGTAATTATACCAATGTCTCCAAATAACAGATGAATATTTAACTGCACTATATTTGACATTGGTCATCAGTAAAATAATTCTATTCTCAGACTCATTTAGACGACAAATAAATTTATACATAAGCTTTCTCAAAATAGCCATAAAAGTCCTGACACTAACAGATACAAACAATTAACTGGCACTGGTCCATCTGGGCTTATTTAACAAAAGTCTTAGTGCATCATTATAAGCCACCTTCAACTTATGAAGACTGGCTTTTTTAAAGTTGCACCACAAATGGGTCGTATACAGCGATGTGCAATATGATCTGAAGAAGTTCAGTTTCACTTCGTCAGAACAGAATCCAAACTTCCGGACAAGGATATTTGCCTGAGCGTATATCCTACAGACCTGACGGTAAATGTCAACAAATGACCAAGATATTTGACTTCATTTGAGACGTTCAATAAAATACCAGATAGTTTAAAATTGGGAAATATTATGTTTTTGTCCTGTTTAGTGCGACAGATCATAATGATACTTTTTGAAGGAATGAATTTGACGTCATGAAGCTCACCATATGCTGAACAGACATCAAGCAGCTTCTGAAGACCAGCTGAACTTGGACTAAAGATTATAATTACATCTCCAACCATGCAGCCATGGCTACACAAGTTTAGCTGCCTATAGAGGTCATTCATACACTGCAAAAAATGGAAATCTAAATAAGTAATTTTTGCTCAAATTAAGTGCATTTTTTTCTTGAATTGAGGGATGTAAGTGAGACATTTTGCTAACGGAACAAGACAATTTTCATCTAAAATAAGAAAAGAACAATTGCTTTATCTTATTTCAAGTGTATATTTTCTAATTATCTTATTTTAGGAGTAAAAATACTCATTCCATTGGCAGATCCTCTCATTTATCTGCTCAAATAAAGGGTAAATACACTTAATTTAAGACATTTTTAACTTATTTCTAGATGTTTTTTGCAGTGTATATAAATAACACACTTGTTCCATCACTTTCAAGAATAAAAGTAACATGAATTTAAATAACTGGAGAGTTCCTTCTGATTACGGATTGCTCGGGATCCGGCCGCTGCTTCCACTGAATGGAGGGCCTGCTCCAACACAGCAATCATGAAATCATTACATTCCCCAATTAAGTCATCACTCAGGAGGGACATTCCCCTCGTGTGAGAGTACTAATTAAGTGATTAGGAATGATTGTATCATCTGAGCCAGACCAAACACTGACATGGAAGCACCTGTCACCTTTAGATACGTTCAGCCACAGGGTGGTCTTAAAGCAGATTTTCAGATAATAGGGGAAAGATTAGACAGAAATATCATTATTTCAAAGCTTTATTTATTCTCTATGCATACCAAAAAGGTGTGCTTTCATTCTCACCTTCTGATGTTCTGAGTCATTTTCACAGTGCAGACAGGTTGGGGCACTGCACATAGCCCAGAGTGAGGACACTCGGGACCAATGCACGCTAAGTGGTGCACTGGCAGGGAGTGGAGGGGAGGAAAGGGTTTGTGCATGACTGTGCTTACACACTGAGCTGCAATGAATGATCAGCGCGCTTGAATGAAAGAGATAAATGAAATGCTCTAGAAATTCCCAGCTTTACTTTGCAACTTATTCTTCTGTAGAAAATTCAAGAGAGTAACACTCCTCATACTATGAAACAGAGAAAAAAAAACAGCTTACAAAATTTCTTCTCCTGAGGCAAAGGGTCAGCAGTCGAGACAGGGAGGATAGGTAATTAAAATTCCGCCCTTAAACAATAAAACATGATTAAAGCAAAGGTGTGTCCCTCTTCCCAGAAGAAGCCTGAGTGTTTCGATTTCCCTAGTAACATCACAGATTTCTAAAGGTGGCAAAGGTTTTTGGACATTTATTATTACAGTTAAACTAATGTTTGCTTAGAGTTCGACAACAGCCGGCAGAGTGAAAAAACGTCTTCAAGGAGAAAACATGAATCATATGAAATGTGAGATCATGTTGTCCAGTGGTCATGTGCACTGGTGCTTGAATAAGACATTTAAAAACTTCCACTGTACCTACACTAATGGAGTAGTCACATAAAAAAAAATGACTCAGCAAACACACACAGGCAAGATAAATAGAGGAACATTCCAGCGAACTCTTGAATTTCATCATTGTACCACATACAGTACATCTGGATACTATTACTCTAAAAACATTACTAATCTCAGGAGAAATATGCAGGAGTAAAAACCGCACACCGCTCTCAGTTTGTCAGCGTCTCTTCTTGCCGTTTCTGAAGCTTAAATATCTACACTACACTAATTCTCAGAGTAAAACATCTTCTGTGCTCGAATGTTGGAGGTTTTTAGTTGCAGAAAATGTTAATGAGATGCTAAAAGGCAAATTAGGTTCGGTAAGGGAAAGAGCTGAAGCAGTAAAGTATGATTTATTCATCAAAATTATTATGATAACTGTTGTTACAGATAATATTATTATATTATGAGCAAACAGACTGACTGACTAACGAGTACCGCTAGAAAAATAAATAAAAGTTACAGTGGAAGTTCTACTAAATTGCTGATATTTGCAGCAAAAAAATGCAATGGTTAGTATTGGGCTAAGATTTATTTGGGTCAAATTTTAGAATATAAAGAAGTTTTACTCCAAACAAGCACAGACCCACTCAGTTTATGGTGAAGTGAGACATCTTGGAAGCCTAAAGCCTTGTTTTAACATTATTTTCTATATGCTGACCTGGCTGTGACACTTGGAACAAGTTGTTTTAAGTTCACACAAACCTTTACGACTGGAAGTTGTTTGTGATCTTCAAACATCATAACAGGTGTTAATTTAAACAGATATGTTGTAAAAACAAAAAAAAAAGATTAGAATTTTGAGTTTTTCTTGCGTCATAATCAAATTTTGGAAAGAAGTTAGTTGGCTTTTTTTTAAACATTATTTCTATTTCATTATTTAAAGATAGCACAATATGCATACTATTTCATAATTTTGTCTGATTATAATTTCTAATCGGGCTGCTCAAGAACAAGAAAGTTCCGGGTTTAATTCCAGGCCCAGGGTCTTTCGGCATAGAGTTTCCATGTTCTCCCTGAGCATGCATGGGTTCTCTCCGGGTACTCCAGCTTTCTCCCACAGTCCAAAAACATGACTATTAGATTAACTTCTCTCAATTCTCCTTAGGTGTGCGTGTGTGTTGGAATGACTAAGACTTAGATAAATGGTTGCATGTCTCTGTGTTTCCCTGCGATGGACTGGCGACCTGTCCAGGGTGTATCCCGCCTCTTGCCCCCATATAGCTGGAGATAGGGACCAGCACCCCTTGTGACCCAGCTTGGGATAGCGCAGGGATGGCAAAAGTACTCACTTTCCATACTTGAGTAAAAGTACAGATACTTGTGTTAAAAAACTCTGGTAAAAGTGGAAGTACTGATTAAACTTCTTTACTCAAGTAAAAGTAACAAGAGTACAGGCTTGTAAATTTACTTAAAGTATAAAAGTAAAAGTAGAAACCACTTTTTCATGCCGTTGCCTACATTTTAAATGGATGTCTGCCAATAGGACTAGATCTCCGTTGTGTTCATTTTCAATCATCTCTAAATACGTCCATGCTACTAAGCTAACGCCACCGCCACCAAGCTGCAATGATTTGCCGCCGAATGAATACGCCGAATCTGTCAATTTATCTTGTAGTGGTGCGTCCAAATGCAACGTAGATTCCCATCAATTAGATTGAATTTGGTATTGATGGCGTGAAAAATAATAGCGGTAACTCCATTGAAATGATTAAATGTAAGGAAGTAGAAAAGTACAGATATTTGTGTAAAAATGTAGGGGAGTAGAAGTAAAAAGTCGCCATATAAAAATAAGTAGTAAAGTAAAAATATCAGAAAAATCTACTTTGAGTACAGTAGCGAAGTATTTGTACTCCGTTACTTCCCCATCTCTGGATAAGCGTGATGGAAAATGGATGGATGGATGTATAATTTCTAATCAAAGAAATAACTCAGACATTAAAATCAAATATTAGGCACTTGAGTTGCAATTCAGCCAAATATCTTTTACTCTTATTTGAATAAATGCTACTTGGCTACACAACCTTGTTGCCTCCATGCAACACTCTACTGATGCATTCATTAAGGAGGCCAAACCAAACATTCAGCACATAGAAATTAACACACCTTCCAGAACTCAGATAACATTGTTATAATATAATTAAATTTTTATATTGATTTTATGTGGTTTTATGGTATGTTTTCCTGAGACACTTAATGGTGGATAGATAATAATAATCAATGAAAAAACTATAGCAATTTTTTTTATCATAAAAGCTTATAGATATAAAGTAATAAATAATAAAATAGCTTTAGTTTTAGTTAGTAAAGAGTGGAGTAGCCCTAAATAACGGCATAAGGGTAGGTAGTGCATTTTCTTTATTATAGCAATAACTTAAAAAACTTTATCATGTCATAATAATAATTATTATTATTATTAATATTACTATTATTAATATTATTATTTGTAACCTATAACTATCACAAAAAATAGAAGAAATACAAGTATTTGAATTCCATTTTTGAGAGATATCAAAGCATCATCGCTTGTTCTGGTTGCTCATTTCATATTTGGAGTTTGTGCGCCCTCTAGCGTCAAATTTACAGTCTCACACTTTTTACTTGGAGCCACCTGCTATAGCCGGTAGGGGGCAGTACTGACACTATGGTGAAGCGAACACACACATCATAGGAAAACAGAGGAAGCAGTCAGGAGCCGTCTCCCTTCCTCTTTATGACAGCAGCGTCAAACAGACAGGGAAGTATTTTATCTTTGAGCTTAAAATAGTCTCCCTTTGATTCGGAGCTGCACATTTAAATAGCATCGAACATGTCGAAGAACACAGTGTCGGCACGCTTTCGGCGAGTGGACGTGGATGAATACGACGAGAACAAATTTGTGGACGAAGAGGATGGAGGAGAAAATCAGCTGGGTCCTGACGAGACGGAAGTAGACGCCCTTATCAGACAATATCCTTTACATGACATTAGATTATTTCATTTTGTCCGCTTTTTTTTCCCTGTATGACTATTTTAATTTGTGTCGGTGCCTGAATGATGGTTGTTTTGCTAGCAGGCCAATCACTGCCCAGACTTGCCTGACAGTCACATTCCAGGGATTGCTGCTCAGGGCTCAACAGGCCCCCATTTAAGGTGCCTGAAAAATGCGCCTGAACGTTTTTTCCTTTTATTTTGCCACAATAAAAGAATAAACTTCAGTGTGTTGTATGTGATAGTCCAACAAAATGTGGCAAAGGATGCGTGGCTTTTAAAAGGATTTACATAAAAAAAAACTTTAAAGGTACTACTAAAAAAATATATACCAATTATTTATAAAAATTGCTTAAATTAAACTGGACTCAATTAATTTTTATATCACACCAATTCAAAAACCATTGGGGCAGCTCATTCTTTCAGATTGCTAAAAAGTTTTATATCTAAGAAAAACAAGTTTATTGCATCCAGTCATTGACTTTGGAGCATTTACCTCCTCTGAATGAGCATGTGGGGAAATTAGATACTTGCAGTGTGTCTATTCAGCAATCCCTCACACCGAACTTCCAGGCAGCAACAGTAGAGAGGAAATGAGGAAGAAACCTCCAGCAGAACCAGGCTCGGTGAGAGCGGCCTTCTGCTGAGGCCCACTGGGGTTCAAAGAGACAGAAGCAGAGATACCAGAGGAACTTAGAAGTATTCATGCATAAATATTTTCCGTTAGGAAACGTAACAGTACATTAGCTCAATAGGTGGCTCTGAACAGTAAAAAAACAAAAACAGTTAAGCAGATTAGGATCGAGCCAGATTTCATGTCGAATAGGATGAATGAGAGCAGATACACGCAATAAAAGCTGAACCCATAGGTAGGGAAACAGGACTAAACACCGTAAAAACAATTCCAAATATATAATCTGTAACCAAAGGTATTGATTGCAGCAGTACAGCTGATCAAGTGCTGATACAGAGTTCACACTGCAGGCCTTGATGCTCAATTCTAATTTTTCTTGTGAAATCCGACTTTTTTGCTTTGCCGTTCACATTTCCAAATATTTGCGACTTGTATGTGGTCTTCTTTGTGAACTGCAGTCATGCAACCTTAGTGTCCCACATGTGCAATAAGGACACAATGACATCACAGGCTCTGTGTTTATGGAAGTAAACATGGATGGTAGTGCCGGGGCGCATCTAGTGATCTTTCCCAACCATAAAAACACAATCTTTTCAAGATGGTTAAACATAACCATCGTAACTCCGCATCATCGTCTGCCATGGTTGCTGGGGTTTTTTTTTGCTGCTTCTTCATAGCAAGACCCAGAATAGTGACCACTGTCTGGTATTAATGGCGTTCAGGTCGGATGAATGCGACCTGGCCGTTCAGACACAGGTCGCATCTCGAAAAGATCAGATTGGTTCAGGACCACAGAGCCAAGTGGCCTGGGTCGCATTGAAAAAAATCGGATCTGTGTTGTTCAGACTGCCATGAAAAGATCAGATCCAGGTCGCATATGGGCCAAAAAAATCGGATCACTTCAGGCTGCCGGTGTGAACGCAGCCTAAGATTTAATTTTTAACTTTGCTGCGATTTAAATGACTATTATTATCGAAAATAATAATAATTTCAGTATAGCTGCTGAAATAGCATTGACACTATAAACCCATATTTTCTTTTTCTTTCATAGCTATATCATCTCAACATTTAAAGGAAGGGCAGCCAGAGCCCATTTAAATGGCTGGGAATCCTTTAAGGGTTGTGTGTTTACATACAGTAAACCACAACAGCTTCTTTAAAATATGAAAGGTCACAAGATGTAGGAAACTCAAATATTATTTTTCATAATAAATTTTTCGGTATTGGTGTTTTTAAGCTTTAATATTTACTGCAGATCCCTGCTGAGTGTGTGTGCATCCTTAACCTTCCATTCACAGGGAACCTCATTGAGGCGTTACATGCAGTCCTGAAGAACCCACCTATCAATACAAAAAATCAGAACGTCAAGGTGGGTCGCTATTCATTCAATTTATTTATCTTATTGTACTTTTGAATTTTTAATGTCCCCGTTCTGCGATCAGGACCGAGCTGAGGGCCTGGTGCTGAAGGTGCTCAGTGCCTTTAAGAGCAGCGACATCGAGAAAGCCGTGCAATCGCTCGACAAGAATGGGGTAGACCTGCTGATGAAATATATCTACAAAGGCTTTGAGAGGCCCTCAGAGAACAGCAGCGCAGTCCTGCTGCAGTGGCACGAAAAGGTAAACATTCCCCGTTCCTGAAATGTTTTCTAGAACAACCTGATGAAAAGGATGTCTTTGCTGTCCTGAAAAGTTGGACAGTTTTTTGAATTAATGTGGAAAAAATGATATTTGATCATTTGGAGTGTTGGCCTATTAGGTTAGATCAGTGCGCTTGTGTGCTCTGGAGAGAGGTTGCCGTAAGTACCCAGTTTGGATCCCCACAGCCGACAATCGCGGGTCTCTGAGCAAAACACCCACTTAAGGGAAAAGTACACCCAAAACATGATTAGCCTTCATTTTCTACTCACCCCCATGCTGAACAACAC
>JAGKQL010000017.1:4876901-4898139 GCA_018398635.1 Cyprinodon brontotheroides
TTGTTCCCTGCTAAAACAAAGTTTGTGAATTCAGTTAAATAATTGTTAAAATATATCTGTCATTTGTTTGTTTTTAGCTTTCTTCCTGTATGGGAAGCTTTTCAACATTTGAAACATTAGTGCAGTGGTTTATGTTATTATAAACCTTTGGGTTAAGTTGTTGCAAGCAGGTTTTTCTTGTGTTTCTTGTGAATTTGGTCTTAAATTTTTATTTCAAGTGGCATTAAAAAGTCTTGAATTTAACTCGCCTTATGCTGTAGGAACCCTGAAAATAACCATAGAAAAACTGATGATTATAACTAGGATGCACGATGGTAATCGGCCTAAAATCCGAATATCGACATCGCCACCCCATCGATAAGCTTAACCCCATATTTGATCAAAGCAAAAAAACTAAAAACTACTTCTTCCCCAAAATATTTTTAAGACTTCTTAAAACTTCTAAAGATGAGGGAAAAAATATTGATACATTAAAATATCACAATATTTTATGCTGATATTGCCATTTAAAAACACCATATCAATTCTTTACTAATGAAATATTGCTATATGTCAATTCACGAAACAGAATTACCTAAAAATTACCTAAATTTTGCCATATTTTTATATGTTGATATATTGACGCGAGGTCGATCTAACAAAATTGCCACAAGAATTTGCAAAATATCACGCAGAGTTTGTAACAGAACGATGATGAAATTTCTCGAGATTTTGAAAGTAAAATAGATCGATTAGCACGTTTTTAAAACTCAATTTGATATCAGCATATGAAAAATATATTTGAGTATATTATTTTTCAAAGTGTCAGAAATGGATAACAAAACTGCTGGCTTTCAATGGCTACTTATTTTTGTCCAGCTTTAACATCGGTGCTCGGTTATCGCTACATGAGTTTTAAAAATCTTCGGCATATATCGGATATCGGCCAAAATCCCAATATCCTGCATCCCTAATTATAACTCTTTGAAGTGAAGGTATAAAGTTTGTTTGGCTTCTTATGTTCAACTGAAATAAAATATCTTCAGTGTTTGTTCATTTTGTGTTTATTCTGGCTCTGTTTGCAGGCTCTGGCCGCCGGAGGAGTGGGCAGCATTGTCAGGGTACTAACGGCGAGGAAAACGGTGTAAAAGCAGAGATCAAACACGCCGCACTGTTCACGTCCCAGAGGGCATCACAGCTCAACAGAACACCAGATTTTAGTTTTACTCACTCAGGTGCTGATTTTCGTGAGACGTAAACATTGGACTTGAAAAGTGGGTTAAAAACAGTTTTTCTTTATTTCTTCCATTTCAGTTTTCACAGCCCAAACCACAGTCCTCACAGGGTGCTAAAATACCTTCCTACTACATCCATTTGCTGATCCCTCTGCGATCAGCGGTCCCTCTAATGTTTACGCTCTACTTTAGAGAAGAAACACTGGTGGGAATTCTGCACCAACCAGTAATCAGTAATCTCATTTTTTGGTTCCCATTATGTTACTTTAGCATCAGAGACCCCTAAGTGGGGGAAAAAAGGCAGGAAATCCTCAGATGGCGGTGATAATTTCAGTAATGGGGATCAGCGTTTACCTCGGGGGAGGATTATTACCCATGATGCATCTTATAGTAATCCTACTTTGCGGTTTTCTCTCATCCATATGCTCCCCTCTGCTACTAAACAGGGCATCATGTGGCTAAATGTTTGTGTTCACTATAAGAATATATGATCATATTTGGAAATTAAATAATCAGCATTCATCTTCATTTTCAATGTACTTTTCCCAAGAGTTTAATCCTTACTAAATCGATATTAAAGCTTTTGTGTAAAATTACAAAATTACAGACATTAGTTTTGCTTTATACTTGGAGGGGATTTAATTGAGTGAAATTGTTTGCATGATCTCATTTTTTTTTATGTGAAACCTGTATTTTCTACTTTTGTTTTTCTTTGTTAATCAAACATCAGTATTTTTTTGTATCAAGTATAAAGTTAAGTTCATGCAGATTTTTTAACACATCCTCACTGATTAGTTGCTAAAAACAAATCATCATCCAACAGCAAGACTAATTTACCTGCATTTTATAAGATCATGTTTTATCTGCCTTATAAGGTGGATTACATCGGTTGCCAAATCTGTAGAGGGATTTTTATCTGGGCTGATGTACGAGATGTTAGGATATGTTTTGGTTTAAAAGCTCACAATTTTGAAAAGAAGCTGCTCTCAGTAAAAACTATTCAGGCCCAGAGTTTTTTTGTTTTTTAACCTCATTTCAAACATAGTTTACTCATTTTTCCACATATATGAATAACTTGTTGCTTGTGAATATGGATGATGTTTGAATACTGCAATCATTTAATCATTTATGATGCATCCAATCATCCAATACAGTTTCTAATGCAGTAATAAGATATGTTTCTGCTGTTTCTTGTAGTTCTTGTGATGCTCTTGAAGTCTGGAGGTGAGCGAGATGATGTGCTAACTGCCTTACTCAAATGTTTCTTTTATATCTTTGTGGGCATTTTTTTTTTCTTTTTTGGAACAAAAATAAAATGTGTGATTGCTGATTATTTGTGTCTATTTTATTCTTATTCACACAATAAACCCACAGTTGATGAAGGCTGCTGGAAGGAGAGACAGACGCCTGCTAGAAGGCTAAATCTATAAAGGGTTGAAAACATATTGGTGCAGATACAGAAAAAGGAATCATTTATTTTCACATAATTTCCACACTCTCAAATTAACTTAACCATTGTCTTCATTTTAAATTGTGATTTAACCAGATGAACCTGGGGGGGAAAGGTGCTTTTTATGAAATGGGGTCACATTAAAAGCTTAATTAAACGTAGCTCTTCAAGCTTTCCTGTATTCCACATAAGGCTCCATTGTCAGACACCCCTTTATGAATGAAACCATTGCCTGTATGCTGATTTTATTTAGCTAATTACAATCTTAGTGTTATGAACTTTATTGTCAGAACAGGAAGGGGAGGTTTATGTGTTTAGGATTAATTCTCCTTCTTTTACCACCCTGTTAGGGTCTTACTGTCACAGAAGCTGCAGGAACCAGTAAGCTTGGCATGCTTTATAATGATGATTCTTACATTATGTTTAAAATGTCTAATATCAAAATTTATGCAGATGTGATTCATTATTCCAAGTAAAATTGTCAAGCCTATTTTACTCTCACATCCCCTATTAAAACCAATATTATGTTGTTTTTCCTAAATGATAAATAAAACAAAGCTATGTTTTCTTATATAGTAACTGGAGGTTATATTATATTGAACTGCTAAGGGTGAGTATTGTGGGTGATGAGCGCCATTATAACTCATGAAAAAATTATTTAAATGTGTCATAGAGGATTCAATACTGCAATTAAATACGGAATTTATTCAAGAAATATATAAATGACGTATTTTGAAAGTCTAGTGGATGACTCGAAATTTCCCACAATGCACCATGAAAAGCAGCGATCATCAATGGTCACCAGACAAGCAGATATAGATCATGATGCTTTTGTGAGCAGAGCTTCCTCAGCGACGATGGGATTTGCGCCGCAATCTGCAACAAATACCAAAGACGGCTTAGGCACCGCGGGTAACTCAAAAAATAATGCAAACTATTTTTGGTGAGTTTATTGTCGAGATATTTGTTATAACACAATTGTTTCATGTTAGCAGGTTAGGACATAAAACAATTGTGTTAAAGTAACTAAATATGATAACCTGACTCCGCCAGAGGGATTTGCTCCGCATATCCATCTGGAAACTTTCCGTTGAAGTAACTCCATATCCGTCATTAATTTGACGGCTTGATTAAAAACCGTTCTATCTTCGTCTTGTTGTGATTTCCCATCAAGCCTGAACGTAATTGTAGGTTTTTAATGTTCGGTTAGATTGTAACAGGAAATCACCTGAAACAGCGCGAATGTTAAAGAGGCGCGCGAACCGCCACTTTCCGGATCTAAACGACCCATTAGCGACGCATTTAAATAAAACTCTCCTGACGGGTTAATTTAATGACCCAGGCAGCCGTGGCTGACACAGGGCTCCCCCCATTTTGGGTTGCGAGCAGCAGGTTGTTCGGTTTAAGCTAACATCTGCTGTGCTTCAGGGTCTCCTCTCCGATGCTTGCCGAATAAACGCCCCTTTTCAGTTGATTTGCTGCCGCAAAAAAATATAAGTTTGCTGTCCGTTTGGAATATGTGCCAATGTGGAGTCAGCCTAATCGCATACTCCCGATTCCTGACCCAGATTCCGGTGGGGAGCTCAGACTGGATGACTTGTGGCTCGCTGCCACCCATCACGGCCCTGCTGCTGCTCAAGCTCGCATTAAACAGGGAGACACGGTTCCCTTTAGCGGGGGATGGTGTTTTAATGCCATGTGTCCATTTATTCCTTTTTTGTTAAGAAAACATGATTCGGTTCTTGTGTTATATTTGTGTTATAATACCTGCTGCATTTATTATATTAATATTAATCTCGTTTCAAGATGGAAGCCACGTGGTTATCTACGATTAAATGATAAAACACTTAATTAAATGCTGATTTATTATGTAGGATTAAAACGGATCAGTTTAATTATTATCATAAGATGCTTTGTGTTGAATTGATTTTTTTTTTTTTTTTTTTATGTATGTGGGTGGGTGGGGGTGTTCCCTCCATATATGGGCTATATTTTCATTGCAACTCAACGCGTCTAAAATTGCAATCTGATGCACTCAAGCTCTTTTTAAAAACATCCATAGCGCCTGTCTTGTTTGCAGTCGCTGTTAAATGTATGTATATTAAAATTCAACTGGTAAATTTCCACTCGGTGTGGGAATATCCCCCAATACTCAACTTGGCCACCAGGGGGCGTGTGTAACAGGCATTGATTGTTCAGTTGCAGACCTGCACGTCTGCGCTTGTTTAATCAGATGGAATAATTGGAGAGCGGGAAACTCATTTAGGGCAAGCCTCTGTAACAAACTGGGCAACAGAAACAGTTTTTAACTGGACTTTTTAGTGATTGTTTCCGATCTGTATAGCTGTTCTTTTTTTAACAAATGGAATAATTCTGTCATCCCTGTAGTTTTGCTTGTTTATCACATATGAACCGTGCAATAGCAATCAGCAATTTCATACTGTTATTATATTTATAAGTATTGGCTTTTATTTAGTTAATGCGGTTTCCTAAATGGCTTACTGGCTTTCAGAATGAAGTAGGTAAATGAAAGCTTTGTTAAAGAACCATCTAGAGGGTTGGGGGTGTGGCACGCCTGCCAGAGCTGCTTGTAGAGAAAAGAAAACAAGGCTGCATGAGTTATTGTGGTGAACCCAGCAATGTGGAGGAGTCCAACACTTGGGCCTTCATGTGGAATCTTCTGCCAGATGTTTTGTAAGAGCTTGAAAGTAGGTCAGTTTCCATCCATTCATCCACCATCACACAATGAGTGTTTGCTGTGGACTGGAATATAAAATACTGTATGTAGCATAGATCTGGGTGCTGCAGATATTTATATTTTCACTTATATCATGAATTTACGTGTAATTCATCTATAAAAGAAGCTCTAAGGAAAGTAAAATTTCCAAATAAACATTCAGAATATTGAATTTTTTTTTGCAGATTATTTTAGTTATCAATAATTAGGATTAATTTGATTAATATATATCGTATTTCGTTTATTTAGATCAGTCATTTATTTGTTAAAACTATACAGAAGTGTTAAGGTTTTCTGTAAGTGATAAAATATTTGTGTTTTAAATGAAGGGAGCAGTGCGTTACACATGATGTTACTGTTATAAAATGAAGACACGACCATTAAAAGGGCTGCAGATTATTTCATATATTGCTAATTAGGTAGAAATGGATTCATCAAATGATAAAACAGTAATTATTTGGCATTGTTGCCGGCTTAATGAGTGCTGACATTCCTTTTTATGTTTTGATTATAGTTAACTTCTAAAATTGTCACTAATCTGGAAATGGGCATGTTTGCAGAGGAAGTTATCACTTAATTCAGATTCGTCACACTTATTGTTCTGCGCTTGTTTGCTTCTGAAGGCTGTTCCTTTTTTTTTTTTTGCCCTCTGGTTATTTTTCTCAATATAGTATTTGACAGGTTTTTACCGCTGCCAGGAAACATCATATTGCTGCCCTGTAAATGAAAACTTGATATTTTAGATTTTTTTTTTTTTTTTGTATGAATTGTTGTAGTAATTAGTATCCGACTCTATCAGGGTCCATTTATTTTAAGCTGTAATTTGTTCTCATGCCTTGTATAATAAATACATGGTTTGGTTTTGAGTTTAGAAGATCATGGAAAAAATGTCTTTATATATTCCTTTCCTTTCTACTCGGATGTTAAGTTAATCATACACAGAGATTATTCTGGACATGTAGATTATAAGTTAACTTATCCAGAAAGTGGATGTAGATGTAGTCCTAAATAATAAAGAATGGTACTGGTTTTATTTTATTTAAGAGAGAACAATGTTCCCTAAATATTTAATATGAAAGAACAAACATGAATCTGTAATTATTTGAAAAACCTGCACAGTAAATGGGTTTTACTACACAGGATTTTCTTTGTCTAATAAAGCTGTTTTGGCAGATTGAGCTCAATAAACTGCACTATGCAGATGGTAGAGGTGGTCATCCATGGGCTTAAAATTGTCTTAATATCTTGAATTAAGATCTTTTTGGTTGGAGATAAATTAGTATTTGACATTTTATTTTTCAGTAGCCATGTTGAATGTCTGAAGTGAGAAAGACCAACTGTTTTGGTGTGGAACTTTTCCCTATCGGGCAGTCAGCACTTTTTCAGTGGGTGTGGAATAGAGCAGCAGGTTCTATTTTCTTCCTTGGCCAGGGGGGGTGGGTGGGTAAAATGACTCCCTTAGGGGGAGGGGCCAGAACCCGAGGCTTGTCTCATAAGATGGCTGTTGGGAGGGTCTCAATTCACAGATGGACAACAAAGTTGGAGAAATAAGTCGGAGTAGAAGGCGCTTCCAGACCTGGTGGGATGTAGGGATTAAAGAAAGGAACACTGGGATGTGAAACCAATAGATGCATTTCTGGGTTCTCTTTTAAAAATCAAGCTCTGAATTTGGTGAGCATTTTGTTATCAGAAGATTTATTTGATTTGGATAATTATCATTTATGCAACAAAGCATAAGAACCTATTCTTTATTTTAGTATAAAAGTGCTTTAAAGTAGACGTTGTGGGTCGATTGGTTTACAGATAGCTGGTTTCTACGCTTTGACACCTTTAATGAACAGGAAAGAAATCTGAACCGTTTTGGTTCCATCTTTTTGTGACGATACAAGGACGTTAAAATCTGGAAAACAAAGTGAATCTAAAGGAGGTGGAATCCTTTAAATAAGCCATTCTGTGTCCCTGGATGCTTCACTTACCACACAGAGCTGACTCATGCTTTTATTACTCTGATGCCAAGAACAGACAGGGTTCATTTTTCAGTTAAAGAAAATTACAAAATTGTTCTTTTTCTCTCTTTCCTTATAGGTTATAATGCATGACCAACAGAGAATAAGTACAGCTCTATAGCCTACGGGATCTCGAGGACTTGATTACAGTCGCTTCAAGCCTGATAGTTTGTCCGTGCGGCTGCTCCCCTTCTCCCTTCTACGCACGTCTGTAGTCGGCTGGCATCTCCTCTAACAACTTCCCATCCCCCTCTCTCAGCTGAAGAAGGCTTAGTCTGCTTCGCCCGTTTCTGTTCTACGCTCAGCGGCGGCGTTTCCCTGGATTTGGATTATTGTCTATTAGGTAAGGCTGTGACTAATGCATGAGGCAGATGATACACGATGGACACTACAAGCACCTTATTGTAATCCTCCCTCTGTAATACCTGATTTCATTCATTGATGCTCACAGTTGCACTTTGAAAGAACCTGCTGCACGCCCTCTAGCTGCTGTTACTTTGTCACAATGTATGCATGGTTTATTGTCTCTTTTTAGGTTTTATCAAAATTCACCAAGATGACTCCGAACGGTTATTTGATCTTCGATGATGAGACTTTCCTGGACTCCACCGTGGCCAAAATGAATGCCCTGAGGAAGAGTGGGCAGTTCTGTGATGTGAGGCTGCAGGTAAAGGATTTCATTCTTCCTCAACCTCTTTCCTATTTTCCTTTTTTTTTTTCTTTTCTTCAGAAAACAAAACTAAATCAGTTTGGAAGTAAGTTGTGTTTTTCTGATCTAAGCAAACTCTCACCTCATGGTCCTTTTTTCTCCAGGTGTGTGGCCATGAGCTGATGGCTCACCGTGCTGTCCTGGCGTGCTGCAGTCCATATTTGTTTGAAATCTTCAACAGCGATGTCGAGACTCACGGAGTCTCACATATCACTTTTGAGGATTTGAACCCAGAGGCTGTGGAGGTCCTGCTCAACTATGCCTACACTGCCCAGTTAGTATACAAGTATTTAATCCTCATATGATTTGATCTACTTTGCTTTGGAGGAGCTCTAACAGAATCTTTGTGTTGGTGTAGATTAAAGGCAGAGAAGGAGCTGGTCAAGGACGTTTACTCTGCAGCCAAAAGGTTCAAGAT
Organism: Cyprinodon brontotheroides; assembly: GCA_018398635.1. Lineage (NCBI taxonomy): Eukaryota > Metazoa > Chordata > Actinopteri > Cyprinodontiformes > Cyprinodontidae > Cyprinodon > Cyprinodon brontotheroides. Next base: position 4,885,436 of record JAGKQL010000017.1, read on the forward strand.
GGAGCGAGTCAAACAGGTATGCATCCTTTTTTTTTTTCCCCGTTAGAAATGCCTACCTCTCTTGTTCATTGTGACCCAACATCGTCTCGCTCCGCAGATTTGTGGCGACTACCTGCTGTCTAAAGTGGATTCCCAGAACGCCATCTCTTTCCGGAACTTTGCCAACTTCATGGGAGACGGCAGACTTTTGGCCAAGGTGGACGCTTACATCCAGGACCATCTGCTGGAAGTTTCCGAACAGGAGGACTTCCTCAAACTACCAAGGTTAAAGGTAACTAAACAGAAATATACAGGGCTTTGTTTTAGTGCAGAAGTGAGCAAGGGCGCAACAGGGATGAACAATTTTAAAAGAATATTCCTCCGTATAAGCGGCAGATGGCCGCTCATATGGAACCTGGTTCTGATGGAGGTTTTCTTCCTGTTAAAAGGGAGTTTTTCCTCTCCACTGTCACTACAAGCATGTGCTTGAGTGTGAGGGATTGCCTTTGATGCAATTAACTGGTTTTCCTTAGAAAACTTTGAATCAGACTGACTGGATGATCTGGTGAACTGTAAAGTGTCTTGAGATGATGTGTTTTGTGAATAGAAATAAACTGGATTGAATTCCCCTAAACTAACTACAATCTTCTAGATGTTTCCTCTTGGAAGCTTGCTTGTCCAGATTCCATTGTGGCAGGGCTTTACTTCCACTTTTCATGCTAGCTGCAACTCTCTCTTACCCCGTGGCTGCAAACCCGGTCTACGTGCATTACTGTCACCTGAAGGGCTGGGCTGAGAAAGCCAGTCTCTTGCTCTTGTTAAATGTAATGTGAACATAATTGACTCCTCTGCAACTTAAAAACTACGTTTTGTCAAATTGTGATTATATTTTAATAGCCCAGCCTCACTGCTGATTGCAGCCTAACTCTTTTTGCCTGGCTGGGGCTGGAACAACTCAAATGATTGGAGGATCTCTATTACAAAAACTAATTGATCACTGCAAAGAATAGAAATCTAAATAATTCAGTGCTTTTGTCTTGAATTGGGGAGGTATAAGTGAGACACTTTGCCAATGGTAAGAGATAATTTACATTTAAAATAAGAAAAAGCTATTGCCTTGTCTCATTTCAACTGCATATGATCTAATTATCTAATTATTTTAAGAGTAAAAATACATTTTTGCTAATTTCTTGATCGTTTTTGCGGTGAGGCAAATGATCTGCCAAGAGTCTCTGAATATAATGCACCTGTTTGCTCCTGCTGATAATGGCCAACGCGCTGATATCATGCATCAATGATGGAGGGAGACGGCAACAAGTTAAAAATGCAGGGAAAGAAAGTTTTAAAGGTGTAGGGTTACTTTAATTGGAATAACAAAGAGAACTTGACAGTGAGACTTAAAGCATCATTGGACGGGCTTTGCTCTGAAGCCATGATTGAAGGCGCATTACTATAGGTCCACTCGACGTTAGCAGCAACATTTTTATTGGTAAATATGAGCGTCAAGCATTCGTCTCTATTGGTCATAAAGTAAAGAGAATGTGATCTGTAAAACACAATCTTGAAATAATGCAAGTTGCTCAATTTTAAAAAGAAAGATTTGGAAAAACTAATTGGAGAAATTGGTAAAAATCACCTTCAAAACCTTTCAAGGTTTCAAATTCTCATTTCTGAATTGCAATTTTAAATAAAAAATGTTTTCATTATTTATATTAACAAAACATGTTCTTTGTTTGCAGCAAAAATAAGAATTTACTCCATAAGTTTTTGAGGGATTCTTTAGGAATGCACTGATATAAAACTAAGGGCGAATATAAAATAATATAAATGGAAACATCTCTATACTACTGCTTCATTTCTGATACTGATGTTGCAGCTTTTTTACTGTTGTATTTACAGATAAATACATTTATTACTTATTAGTGTGTGTAGGGGTGGGTATTGCCAAAGAAGTCGCGATTCGATTCAAATCCGCGATTCACGGGCCACGATGCGATTCTATCACGATGCATCCACGATACTTCTTGAATTATTAGCGATGCAGTGCAATATTTTGTCCTCCATGTTTTGTTTTTAATGACTCGGCACAGGTATTTATCCGCTGGCGCGAAATGCTTGTGACACAAGGCAGCATGCGTCAACACATCCCAAGAGCGACATCTACTGGACTGGAAGTTGTATTACACTTGTTTTTGCTGATGTTCGCCAACCATTCATGCAATTTTATTTATTCATTTTTTAAATTAATAATCGATTCTTGGCATCAAGAATCGATGCAGTAGATCACGAAAATTAGAATCACGATGCATCATCATCACGATTATTTTGCACACCCCTAATTGTGTGTAATAAGTAATAAACCAAAAACAATGGTCACCATCAATAATTATGACTAGTGGACGTCTCATGAACCACAGCCTCAAAGCATAAACGAATAGAAAAAATATTCACAATTCCTGCAGCCTTTATTACACTGGCTCAGTCAAACTATTATCTGATGCTCTAATGCAATTTAGGTTTGGAATATTTTACAAAGATTTGACAGAAATGTTATGTGCAACGTTAGTGAAGATGTATATTAAGACTTTAGCTGCAATTGGAAGAGAAGATCCCTGAATAGAAATATATTTGTCATCCTTTCCTGAAGCTTTACAATTCGTCTGTTTTCTTTTACCGGTACTTGGTTATCCCTGCGTTAAATCCAGCCCTTCATGTTTTTCAGTTAGAAGTGATGCTTGAAGACAACCTGACCCTGCCCAGCAACGGCAAACTCTACTCCAAGGTGCTAAACTGGGTGCAGCGTAGTCTTTGGGAGAACGGAGACCAACTGGAGCGACTGATGGAAGAGGTCAGTATCAAAGCACGCAAGCGTAAGCTCTCTCTTTGGTCGCCCTCCCCTCCTCCTCCTGCTGACTTCAAGAAGTCATTAAGGAGATTGAAGTAGAACTGGCATGCTGATGTCATGCTGCTTTGTCTGGACTGTTCTTTTGTTTTCCACTGATTTGAGGTTTTTGGAGTATGAAACTGTATTCCTGATCCATACGTCTAATTAGAGGTGAGCCAGAAAGAGCTGCTGCCTGCTCTTGTTCCTCCTTTGGGTTTGTTTTTGGCTTTATTTTTCTTTTTTTTGTAAGTATGTGTGGTTGGTTTACACACAACCCCGTGTTAATATTACAGGGCTCGTCTCATCTGAAACACAAACTCAAAAGGTTCCTAAAGGTCTGGTCCTGATTCTGCTTTCTCATTGACCTTTTTTTTTTCTTTTTTAAATCTTTGTTTTTTGACTATCTGAACAGGTTCAGGGTTGTTGCTTCACCACTAACAGGCGCTCCTCCCCGTTGATTTTTCCCTGTAGGTTTATTATCATCAGCAGGAGACCAGACTGAGGAGCCAGGACTGAGCCACCAGGGTAAATGAGTCAAAGAAAAGAGGGAGGAGAGGAGTACCACTGCTGCCTCTCAGCATCCCCTCTTTGCAGCCAAGCAATACTGAACCCCCCCTCCCATGTGTCCCTTCCACACACAGAATGCATCCATTCCTCAGTTTACCACATCATTTTACTCACAAACATAAGCCGAGCGTCTCATATTCTCCAAATCACGCCTGCGGTAAATATCAGATTGATCGGCTCCAGTTTTTATGGCTGAAACTCTGACCTGCAGAAATATTGGAACAACATTAATCAGATAATGTAATCTAATATTTGTTTACATGGAATAGTTGAACATATAAACTCTTAAATAATAACTACACTCCCTTTGAAGCCAGATTAAAGTTCCTCCATGTTTTTTTCCTGCACCTGGTAGCAGGACAACTTCTCTCTGAGCTTTAAATCAAAGGATCTGCTGAGAAACAGGCTGCAGAGCAGAATCAGTCATTGATCTGTGGTCGTCTGCCTGCAAACCGACATCTAACCTTTTCTAAAGTGCAAAAACTCAACAGTTTTCACTACAGAGTGAAGAAAAAAAAAGACAGAATATTTATATTACTATTCATGACAGTTGTGATAAATGATAGTAAAAGGTCTAAAGCAAAGGATTACAAGTCAGGACACCAACCCCCGACATCTAATACATGAATCTTACACTTAAAATGCTAACTCTGCTAACTATCTTGTTTCCGAAGACTAATTTTAGTCTTCTGTTTCACTACAGAGCTGTGTAACACTGATGGCGTTAGCTGATCTTTACTGATCAGTTGAGAATAAAATGACGTTGGAGCCGGACACCAAAACTTACCACCTTATGGTTCTTAACCCTTAAAGCCCAATCCAAGAATAACAAAATATGTAAAGAAAAAACAGAAATATGCTTTTGATATTAATAATTTTTAGGGATGCCGCGATATAATGGCCCTATAGGTATGTCGACCTTAAAACTGAATATCCGAACGCTCCGGCCACCCCACCGATATTTAACCGATATTTTGATCAGCTTCTGAGTTTCTAAGGTCTAAAATAAATAAATAAATACTACTTCTTCTTCTTCCTCAAAAACTTCTTTTTTACAGACTTACAAACTTCTAAAGACGAGGGAAAAAATATTGATACATTAACTTCATATGCTGATATATTACCATTTAAAAACACCATATCAATCTCTTTTACTACTGAAATATTGCTATATGTCATCGTTATGCTACGAAATCCCCCGAAAATTCACGAAATTTTACCATATTTTTAGATGTTGATATATTGACGCGGTATCGATCTATTTTACTAACAAAATCTCACAAGAATTTGCAAAATATCACGAGAGTTTGTAACAGAACAATGAAATTTCACGAGATTTTGAAAGTAAAATAGATCAATACCGCGTTTTTAAAAATCAGTTTTATATCAGCATATGAAAATATATTTGAGTATATTATATTTCAAAGTGTCACAAATGGATAACAAAACTGCTATTTTCAATGACTACTTATTTTTGTCCAGCTTTAACATCGGTATCGATATCGGTTATCGGCTACATGAGTTTTAAAATATCGGCATATCGGATATCGGCCAAAATCCCAATATCGTGCATCCCTAAATAATTTATCACTATGCGATAAGTTAAGATTATTTTTTGTGTAGTCTTCTGTCCTCTGTTATCAGGTATATCTGATTGTGTACTATAGAATTTTGAGCAAAGTTTTTACCATTAAATTATGCAAAAGGTGTCAGATGCAAAATATTTCAAAAACCGTATGTATCAAATATGATACATTTGGAATTATAGGGTTAATTTAAGTCGATTCAATACAATTTCAATTGTGATGTTAGAGAAAGAAAAGCCTCAGAATAACTGCCAAACATTATATCCCTGTACAATATTCTGAAAGTTATGTTGCCATGTTTCTAAGACTTTTAACATTTGAGAAATATTTTTGTTAAAAGCAAAATGCATAAAACTAAAGTTAACCCAGAGCTTCAGTCTATGACAAATGTTCAAAAGTTCTGTGATCAGAAACTGTTCAAGTTGTTTTGTTCAAAGGATTGGGCTGCATGTAAAACTAGCTGAAACGGCTCTATAGATTTGGTTGCTTTTGTTCAAATCTTTGGAGTATTTAGTTTAAAATATTCTGTTTAAAGTTTTTATTTTTTGGGGATATGGGAGTTTTCTATCTGCAGGTCAGGAGTTCATGTGATCGGAAAATGGAAAAGAATCAAAACGGATCAGTTTATCTCTAGTTGGAATTGGTCTCCAAATGGTATTTAAAATAAACATTTCTGAGTCCGTCTACATTAGTCCATTGGTCTAATAAATTAGGCTGGATTATGTCGACCTTTTAAACGTCTTGTATGAATGGAAAAACTAAGGAAAATGAAATGCCTTGGTATAAAAGCTTTGTTTCCTGCAAAGCCTGTAATATTGCTGCCTCATTTGGCTTCAGTATCAAACCTTTTATGGGTAACACATATATTATTGATGCTAAGTAACCAACTGAACAGAAAATCAGATTTTTTTCCCGCATGAATTATGGTCTTGGCTATGATGCATTAAAACGAGCTGAAATTCCTCTGATTCTGGCCACCAACCAGGAAAAAAGAAAACTTTTTGTAAAAAGGATTGGAACTGAAAACCTGGGTTTATTTTAATTTTACATATTCCTCTTAAAGGTATTGTGGAGGATTTTTTATTTTTTAAGACCCGCCCTCTCATTTTTATTTTCATTTTATTGTTTATTTGAAAGGGGACAGTGTACATTATTCAACATTAATACAATGTAAATATACCCGAGTTAGCTAAGGAGTGCTAATTTTCATCGGTACTCCCCCAGCCAGGTATAAAAAAGGCAACCTTAAAAATAAACACAAGTATAAAATGACAAGATAAAATTGTAATACCAATTACATAAAAAAAAAAAACATTATGGTTAAGAAATAAAATTCATGTAAAATAATAAATAATTTAAATACACACAAAATTATTTGCGCATGCTAGAGCATGCACAAGACCAATTTCTCCTCCTGCATGCCTGATGTAAAATATGCTGTCCACATACAGCTGGGACTATATAGTGGACTTTATAGTAAACTTAGGTAACTGACTGCCTGGACATATGATCACTACTTTTTGCTCCCCCGTTGGTCAAATAACTCCTCTAAGCGCAAAGCTTTCTGGGATATATCTGCCTCTTCTGAGGCCTTTTTCTTCTCATACACTTCGTAGACACCTTTTTTCATACGACCCTCGGCCATTTTCAAAGAACCGCGCTGAAAAAGGTTCAATGACTGTCTGAAACCGTAGCTCACCCTAGATATAAGCCTGAAAGTGCGCATGCACAGAAAAAGATGGCTAACGGTACGAGCACGTAGAACAGACTCGCCTAAACATAACACTAGAATGATTGACCTTTAGAAGGAGCACTTATTTAGATGATCCACCCGTCCTCTATACCTTTAAGAGAGGAATGACTAATTATAAAGTTATATTTTTTTCTGAAATTCCTTTTTTAAAGTAATCATGCATCTGCAGCCTCTTTGCTTGTGTTTAGTTTATTTTTTTAATTGAAGCATGAGCTGCAGGTGCTAAATGTGATGCTTGCTCTGGACTCGGCTGCCAACACAATGACCAACTTCTTCAGCTCAAGGACCGCTTTTAGAAGCCGCAGTGATTCCAAGAGAGACGCCGTCTATCTGAAGCTCTTTCCAGATGCAGTCTTTCAGTTTTTCCTCAAGTTTCCTGTTGCAGTGCGGTCCCATCGACTTCGGTCTGTCAACTGACGACCCTTCAGCAGCTCCCCTCTTTCTCTGCCACGGTTAACCCGGTCTGTGTCGGCAGCAGCCTGTGTGTCTTTTTGAAGGAGGTTTTCCATTCAACCGAAGATCCAGATGTTCGTCCCTCCCCCTCCTTTCCTGTTCACAGCTCTGCCAACCCTCCCCTCCTTCCTCCCCCCCCCCCCTTCCCCGTTGTTGGGGTTCTGAGTCTGCTTTGAAGACAGCCACATGGGTGTATTGTTCCTGTTTGTCTTGCAGGTGCAAACGCTCTACTACTCACCTGACCATAAGCTGGTGGATGGAGGGCTGGTGATTGATGGGCACAGTGAGGTGTTTGGTGGCGAGGACGACCACCTTCAGTTTGTGCAGGTATTCTACTGCTTGGATCTGGCTTCTCTGTAAATAGGAAGCCTCTGACGCATAGCTGAGCAGAATGGAACGTAGTTTAACCTAGTGAAGCCTAGTAATGCATCTCGGATTAAATGAAGCCTGAACTTGTCTGCTGCTGTCAGCTGAGATTCGACGCCTGCTTGGTTATGATGTTAAAGACGGGACTTAAACTGCTTGGTGCTTTCTGCTCTAAAATGTGGCAACATGTCGGAGCTTTTGGCTTGTTAAGATTCCAGTAGCTTGGCTCGGATGAAAGCATAGATTCGGGAAGCTTTTAGCTCTTGTTTTGGGCCACTGCTGGGCCTGAGGTGAAAGCCCGGCTTCTGTAGCTGCGTTGTGCTCTTGCAGAAGAAGCCTGTGCGTGAGAGCACCCAGAGACAGCTGAGCTGCAGCTCGTCAGGAAGCCTCTCGCCCTCCAACCAAGCAGCCAATGTCCAAAAACAGACCACCAGGAGAGACTGGAAGTACATCGCCTCTGAGAAGACCACAAGTGAGTATTCATTATTAGACTTTATTTATTTTTTTTACTGTCGAGGTAATAACTGTTTTTTTTCCCCCTCCTTATTTTCCAGACAACAACTATCTCTGTTTGGCTGTGCTGGACGGAGTGCTGTGTGTGATCTTCTTGCACGGTCGCAACAGCCCTCAGACATCTCCAACCTCCACGCCCTGCCTGATGAAGAGTCTCAGCTTCGAGGCCCAGCCTGAGGAACAGGAAGAGCACCCACTGTCACCCATGCACTACGCCCGCTCCGGCCTGGGCATGGCAGCGCTGAACGGGAAACTCATCGTAGCAGGTTAGCTTCAAATAGGCTAGGTTTGAAGGCGGACAGGGAGGCTGGGAGAACAACAAGCTCATGGCGTCCTGCTCTCTGGTTCTGTAGGAGGCTACAACCGGGAGGAGTGTCTGAGGACTGTGGAGTGCTACAACCCCAGTGAGGACTGCTGGACTTTCATCGCCCCCATGCGCACGCCGAGGGCTCGCTTCCAGATGGCCGTGCTCATGGTGGGTTCAGCCGCTCGTTCTTATCTAAAGCCTGCACCTGTTAGGACTCGTTCCACTTGTCTTGAGCAAACACAACAATATTTATTAACTTCCTGTCTAAATAATGGGGTTTCCAATCCTGAGTGCTTTAAGCAAAGATTTATTTTATGTCTTCACCACGGCTCTCAGGGTCAGCTGTACGTGATCGGAGGTTCCAACGGACATTCTGATGAGCTGAGCTGTGGGGAGATGTACGATCCGCATACCGATGAGTGGGTCCAAGTGCCAGAGCTGAGGACAAACCGCTGCAATGCAGGTCAGTCTGCTGCACCCCCCACCACGCCACCACAGCTCTGTCCACTCATCAGCCAGTCTGACTCAGTGCCGTCTCTTTTTAAAGGCGTCTGCTCCTTGAACAACAAGCTGTATGTTGTTGGAGGGTCGGACCCCTGCGGGCAGAAGGGCCTGAAGAACTGTGACGTTTTTGACCCTGTGGGGAAGACCTGGTCCAACTGCGCCTCCCTTAACATCAGTATGTATCCACTACATTTATCTGATTCCTCTGCTGAACCCAAGGAATAAATATTAGCCCATTGAAGCCCACCCAATAGGTCAAATCTACCTCGCATTAAATCAGTCTGCTGCATTCGATTGCTGTTTTCTGATTAATTGGATGAAAAGATGGATGGAGACAAAAATTAACCTGACTCCACCAGATGGATTTGCTCCGCTATCCATCTGGAAACCTTCCATTGAAGTAATATTTTGGGAAGAGGTGAAAATACTGGTTAGCTGATTGGCCTATATTTGGTGATAAGTAGACGGGCCAAATAAACCAATCAGATCCAACTTAAGCATATGGCCAGTACTAACAGAGCGCATTTAATTTTAAAACACAAATTGACAAGATCAAACTCTTGCCGAAACTAAGTTGGGAGAAGAGCAAAAACATCTTTTCCTCTGAGAAAAGCCTCCAGAGCAGTGTTTTGCCTCTTCTTTCAGTGAAAAGAAATATACTCTGTAATTCCGATAAAACTTGCTCGATGCCACGCTTGCGCTAGTTTCATGCGGCTGAAGCCGCCATGTTCTTTAGAGCTGAACTGTCGCTGGGCTTCGCTATAAGCCACACACCTCAACCCGCCTCAAAGCCAATGCTGATTGGACGTTCGCTTTGGTGAACGGCTCAAATTCTCTCTTTAACGGAGAGTCTCCAGTCTGATTAGCGAGTGAAACCTTGAAAGCTGGCGAGATCAGGATGGTCTCAGGCCTGAACGAAACACTGACTTACATGTAAAATGTATGAGCAGCAGAACTTGAATCCAGCCTTAAAGTAAGTCAGGAAGCTGAAGTTGAATCCGCGCTGATAGTAATAATAGCATGGCAATAGTATCATAATGTTCCCATGATTGAGGCCACCAGGCTGCAGTGTGTGAGCTGGATGGCCCGTATATGCGCTATCGGAGGAGCTAAGGTCATGGAACCTGCCCTGAACACCGATCGAGCGTTACAACCCCGAGAACAACCACCTGGACTCTGGTAGCCCCATATGAACGCGACCCGCAGGGAACACGCCGTGGCTGTTACCGCGCCGTAAGCACCAATTTTATAACATTTGTTATTTCCCGCTGCGATTAACAACTTCCTTTTGAAAGCAGTTGAATAAATTATGATTTATTGGAAACAAAGTGGAAAACGGTTGTTCTTCTGAAGTAGAAAAGATGGTTTTGTATTTATTTGGTCAACTCGACTATAAAAGGGTGAAGCCTTCAGAAACAGGCAGGAGGCGGAGCCAAAATGGCCATAAACTCATTCTGTAAAAGGTTTAGTTTGAAGAAAATGTATAATTTGAGGTGGCCTAGTCAAAGTCCAGACCTAAATCCACTTTAGAACTCCTCAGTTGGCAAAGTTTTAGCATCACCTGGTTTAAACCCGTATAAAATCTTCTTAAAGGAACTTTTAGAATTGATTAAAAAAGCTAAATGATCTGCGGTTTGATTAAATTGTTAAATCCCAATGAGATACTTTGACCTTTCTAGATTTGATGTAACAAGATGGAGCCTGACGTTTTCCTTCTGGTCCTCTACGCAGGCAAGCTGTTTGTGGTGGGCGGCTTCGACGGCTCCCGCGCCCTCCGCTGCGTCGAGGTATACGACCCCGCCCGCAACGACTGGAGGATGCTCGGCAGCATGATATCGTCGCGCAGCAACGCCGGCGTGGCCATGCTGGGCGAAACCATCTACGTCGTGGGCGGCTTTGACGGAAACGAGTTCCTCAGCACGGTGGAGGTATACAACCCCGAAACGGACGAGTGGAACGACTGCACCAAAGCCCCATCCCCCCTCTCTGAGTGAGGAGAGGGGAGATGGGGGGGCGAGGAAGAATGGGGGACAGGGTTCTGGAGTTTCACAGTGCTTCACTCATTTCCAAACTAACAGGCTTAGTGACGTAATCGTGTTTCGTGATGTTTTTGTGTATTAAAGGGTTTTATGTGGGGTGGGGGGTGTTGAGTTGAGGAGTCTTCAGTGAAGACTGGCTTAATCAGATTTTTTTTTTTTTGGGGGAGGTATTGCTGCCCAAAGCAACATGACGCCTTTGCATATTGCATAGATATTGGTTTTGTCTTGTATATATTTTGTTTCTTCCTCAGATTTTGTCAAATGCCAACATTTCTACACATTTGGTGTTTTTATTTTATTTTTTTAAGTTTAGGCTTTAGTCAAATGCAGGATTTTCAGATGAGTTTGCATATTCGATCACCTAGAAAGCTGCCAGTTTGAAGCTGTAATAATTTGGGTTTAGAAATGAGAATTTTATTTAAAGAAATAGTTTTTTTTCTCAAATATTTAAAGGTCAATGGTTTGAAGCCTTACTCTGTGTGAGTTGCTAAACACCCGTCACAGCTTTCTGTCATTTTAAACAGGCTGGGTTGCTTTTTGACTCTTAAAATGATGGCCTTTTTATATTTTTATACACTGCCCCGTTTACCAGTAACATAGGCGTAGTGGCAGAGAGCTTAAATGAATCTAACCAGTTACCAGATTTAGTTTCCTTTCTTTGTGCACATACTTAGCGAAAACGCACAGCCTACTTCTGCTAACGGGTTTTTGTTTTTTGTGATTTTGTGATTGACATTGTAGAGCCACAGTTTGCAAAGAATCCTTTTGTGTTTTAAAGTCCAGGCATTGGTGGATTTTTTGGAAGGGAATATTGCAAGAATTTCACATTTGTAACATTTCTTAATTAATAAAGCGTATAAATCCGACTTTTGTCTTCCAATCTGTTTTGTTATTGAGGTATTTCAAAAAGTACAAAGTAAACAGATTCTGATCTTATTTGACTGGAACAAATTTTTTACTGCATTTATACGTTAGATCGGACTGTACTGTAGGTGACTTCCTCATTTTTGAGCTAATTTGAATACGTTAGATTTTTGAACCCTTAGGTTGCCTTGCAATAACGACGAACGACGTATCATTTGTTTTAGTGTCATCATACACCATTAGTCACTGAATCCAAATTATTTAATAAATGCACTAATACAACCACGCCCTACAAAGACGTGCAACAAAACCTTGAGCGCTGGAACCTGATCTTGGTCATCATTCTATTGGGTTGAAATCTGAACGTTGACACTGATCTCTATTCACTGGATTAAAGATTGCCAGAAAAAAGTGAAACCACCCTCCACCATGCTGGTACTCCCCACTCCCACGGAGATGCGCTGTAAAAATGCCTACATGAATAAGAATTTGGCTGCAAAAACCTGCAGTTTGCCGACTGTAGGAAGACGTTCCACTGGTAATTTCAGTCAATGGATATACCAACCAAGCAAATCCATATATATGCCAATGTATACAACATCAGTCTTACTATCTTGGACTGACTGGAAGATTTGACTAAATTAGCCATCGACATTGTGTCTAACGTAAGAAAAATATTAAGTAAATAGTAATTCCCTGTGAAACATCAATGCAGTAATTCTTTAACCTGACTCCACCAGATGGATTTGCTCCGCATATCCATCTGGAAACCTTCCGTTGAAGTAATTTTGGGAAGGGGCGAAAATACTGGTTAGCTGATTGGCCTATGTTGGTGATAGACGGGCCAAATAAACCAATCAGATCAACGAAGCATATGACGTACTAACAG
>JAGKQL010000017.1:4908214-4939683 GCA_018398635.1 Cyprinodon brontotheroides
TAATTAAAAACATTAATTTATTGAAAAGTATGTAATAATTTTTATACTTAAAGTACTTTCAGAAGAATTCTGAATATGAGAGCGATTTTTCCTGTAAGATAAAAGTACTTTTTGAAGTTTGTGTCATTCTAGGGCCAATTTGCCATTCCTGTATTAACGTCTTAAAACTCTCAGCCTTTTTACTCTGATATTTTTCAGCGAGTTGGAAACAGATTTATTCGGTTATACTACTCCTTCCTCACTGCCCTTCTCTTTGTCTCTCTAGGTACATGTCTGCACTTTACTCCCACCCTGACTTTCCAAACAAGGGTCCAAAAGACATCAACAATGAGCTGATGCAGAGAGTCAGCAGTAACCCACTTCGGCTGCTGCTGCCCAAACACATCACCAACTACATCCAGGCCCTGTGGTCCAAAAAGGCGTCAGGGCAGCCAGTTACATTTACTGATATTTTCGGAATGCTCATAGGAGAGACGCTTATACCTGCGGTAGGAGCCGCCGTCCAGCTAATACTTATTTTACTCATGAGAAAGCAGCACCTATCAGTACATACTTTAATCTAATGCCCCATTTGCACCACCCCTCTGAAACCGATCTGTGCTGAGTTCGGAGCGAGCTTGGATTCTTATGACCATTTACACACCAAGCTAGCATGGTTCCTCCCCTCCTATTGGCGGTCCATGATACTACAGCTTTCAAGGTGGGAATTATGCAAACAAAAAAGATGGCGAAAAAAATTGATTTAATTAATTTAATAATTTTTTTGCACAGGCCTACTCAACAGTTCAATTCAGTTTATTTCTATAGCGCTAATTCAAAACACGTCATCTCAAAGCTCTTTACATTTTAGCAGACGATACAGTGAAACAGATTCAAAGTTTTTCTATCTAAGGAAAACCAGTTGCTTGCATCGACAATATTGACTCTTCAGCAATCCCTCAAGCTAAACATGCTTGTAGCGACAGTGGAGAGGAAAACTCCCTTTTAACAGGAAGCAACCTCCAGCAGAACCAGTGTTATCTTGGTTACCGTGCTCGGACCATTCTCTGCATGGTTTCAAAAGGGTAGTGTAAATGGGGCTTAACTGAACCACCAAGTGTTTCTTTAGGGTCATGTTTGCTGACCCTAAAGTTCAAGAAGTAAAAGGTGTAATTTTTTCACAGTAATGTGATGTTATAGATGTGATCATTATTAAGATATGATTTTTTTTTTAACAGAGGATGGATATCAAGCTAAGTGAAATTCAAGAGAAAATAAACCAGGCCCAGAGCCCTCTACCTCTCTTCACATGTTTACACGTCAAACCAGATGTTTCCGAGCTCATGTTTGCAGGTAACCTTTGTTCTTTTTCTTTAAATAAAGGTGCGTCTCATATAACCCAGGTTTCCCACAGATCTATACTTTGCATGTCTTATGAAGAATGCATATAGTTTTTCAGCTTGCCCACATGCAAAATAAGCAGCCAACACATTTTCCTTGTAATGCTGCGCTGGCGTCAAAGAGAGAATGAGAAATGAGGTGTGAATGAGGGTGGTTCCACCGCTGAGCTAAATCAAGGAACCGAATACTGAGAACTAGTTAGGGGTTGTTGCGAGTTGATCCCATATGCTGTAACACAAAACTTCCTCTTTGTTTAAGTGACCTCTACAGTAACTGCTTCAGCAAGGCAGGGAAAGAAGTTTAAGAAAAGAATAAAGAAGAAAACTACTGTGTTGAACTTTAAAGGAAAACCTTTTTTTCTCCAAAGTAAGATCAACTGCTCACCTGGTGCTAATTAAGTAATTAGCACCAGGTGATTGACTGATTTTAACAGACTCATATTCCACATACACATAAAATAAACTAATTCTACGTGTGGAAGAATAAACCTATTTCATCAGGAGTTGGAAGAAGGCTGGTTGTGAGAAATTAACTAAAATAAAACAAGATGAGATAAAATGTATTCATTTTACATTTAAAAGTCGCACTTTTGTTTTATTTTTAACAGATGTTTTAAGGAGAAAAGTGCTGAACTACAAAATAAATATCCAACAGGAATGTTTAAATGGACACAGGTGTCAGATTGAAGGGCTGAATGGAGAAAAAAAAATGTAATATTCTGATTTGGTTCTGTTGGAATGAAGTTGTATTCCGGATGAGAAGATAGTTTTTGCCGTTCTAAATCTAAACAGCTTGCAGCTAAACACTTGTTCTTGTCATTCTGTTTACGGCAAACCTGACTCTCTGGCCAATGTTAAAGTGCTGCATATTTGCCTTTAGTGGCAAGATGCTAATGCTCTCTGCAGGCTAAATCCTTGCAGTATTTATGTCATGATTTAACTAAAGATCAGACCCAAATGCAGAAGACCAAACAGAGGGAGAAGACCAAGGAAAAAGTTTAACAGGTTTATTTATGAGGAACATGAAGAATCCAGTGTTGCTCTGAACACTGCTCAACCGGCTGAAAGCAGAGGGGAAGACAATGCGGTTAGTTCAGGCTCGGTGGGAGGTGATTCTGAACTTGAAGAGGAGAAATAGATTGCTGACTCACGCTTCCAGAGAAGTTGTTGACTCTTTGACCTGCAGACTGTGTGCGGGTAGTTCCAGTGTCTGATTCGGTGGAGGGCTATGACAGGGTTTACCCAGAATGCTGTTGTTCGTAGGTGAACGGAGAAGCTGGATCTGCCACTTCCTCGTGATTTCCCGCGGTACTTGGGAAATGAGTAGTGGAGATGAATCCTTTGCTCAGTGTGAAGCTCAAACGATCTCTTAGAGGAAAAGTTGATTCAAACCTCCAGTTTAAATCCTCAACTCAGCTTAAAACTCAGTTGATCCTTCCAGGGAGAGAAGGTCTGAAAAATCCGAAGTTTGCAGGATGACTTCTGCCCAGAGGCAAAAGACAAAAACAAGATTAAAACTCAGGTTGACAAGAACTCAGTTTGACTCAGCAAAACTCAGCTTGGCTAGAGTACCCAAAACTGGAAAACACTCTGGCGTCGAGGTAGTGGCAGTCAGCAGATTAAGAACACTACTCTTAACGAGGTAACTCAACAGCAGGTGAATAAGGAGCTGGACCAGAACCAGGCGCCTCCTGGTGGAGAAAGGAGACAAAACACAGAAAAAACACATACACAGACAGGAATCCTGACAATTCATGAATTGGTAAAGTCATCAGACCAGTGTTGGACAAAGTACTCAACAGTAGTACTTGACTGAAAGTACCGATTCTCATAGTTAAATCTTACTCAACCACTGTCAAGGTTTGGTTGAGGTTTTGAGGACCCAAATGCAGAGACAGGGAGGCAGAGGTGAGTTCTTGTAGTTTTAATTGAGTGTTCACAAGCAACTGAGGCAGGAATCCAAAAATCCAACATGAAAATGTAAAACAAACCAGAACCATGGAGATATCAGGGAAAACAAGGACAAGGAGCAGGGGAAAGATCGGGAACCAGCACTGAGGAACTGCACAGGGAGAATATTTATGACTGACTGAACAGAGACAGGACTAAGGAGCTGATTGGGAGCAGGTATGAACAGAGGCTTCTAGAAAGGAGCCAGGGAAAAGGGGAACACAAGAGGGCAACAGAGGCCAACAAAGAAAAAACGAAGAACTCAAATACACCCAGAAAAACACAACAAAATAGGAATTAAATAAAAACATGAATCAACATGAAACTCAAAGAAGACTTAACAGAACCAAGACAGTGACAACCACAAGTAAAGGTTACTATGTCAATAATCTACTCAAGTTGAAGTACTCACTTTTGAAAAATACTTAAGTGTTCAAAAGTAAATGAATTTAAAAGTACTTAAATATTCAAAAATTTTCTAATATCAGTACATTTCTGTCTAATTTTCAGAGTAATTTTAAAGAACTTTGAATCTTTTACAAACCACCCGTTCTATTGACACATAGAACCACTCTGTTACAGATTCTACACCACCTGTACAGAACTTCAGGATAAAAATGCCACAAAAAACAAGGACAGCTATTTTGATCATTATTTCGTATTTAAAAACAGCATCAAGAAAGCAGGAGAGTCTTGATTCTCCTCACATTTTAACTACAAAGTAGAGGTTTAAGGTGGAATCTATTACCACAAAGAAACTGCAATTCTGATTTGAGAACTCATCCTATTGAACATGGCAACAATTAACGGCTTAATAAAATTAAACTACAATGTACGTTTCTCACATTTGTAGAACGTCATGCAAATCTGTCCAAATTCAGTCCTAAGGGCTGCTAATTTGCATGTTGAAATTGCATTTCAATAAAGAAAAAACAGCAACAGCGGATTTCAAACCTTAGCTGAGCAGAAAGGAACAAGTAACCAGCAGCCAGTAGAAAGTACAATATTTGACTTTAAAATGTAGTAGAGTGAAAGTTCCCCTTCGCAAAATATGAATCAAGTAAAATAAAGATACTCAAAAATGTACTTTACTTCCCACCACTGCATCAGAATACATCTTAAACCAATTCAACCTTTAATGGACATTCATTATAATGATTTAAGGTGGGACATATAGCCATGATGAATAAAAGTGCTGCTGAGCCCACAGTCAAACCAGCATAAACATGGTAGGGCTGGCGGATGCACATGCAGCTGCTGCTATCACCTCGGTTTTGTCAGAACCCATGATATCATCTTTGAAAGACGAACAGAGAGAAAGTAACAAGCGTAGGTTTTTGTGGTTTCTCATGTCTGCTGATATTCGATTAGTTCCATTAATGGCTAAAATCAAGCTATGGTAGGTGGGCACCTGGTGATGCATGAGACTTTCTATTGAATGACCCTGCTTCCACGGAACAGAACTTTTAAAAAGTCCCATTATAATAATAATGTGTATGGGAAAACCTGCGTGCTATACATCATCAGTCTGGCTCGCCAGGTTTCATCTAAAGCGGTCTCCTATCATCAGGCTGTTTAACTTCTGATAGGGCTGTGTGAACAGTTGCTTAGTAGCTTAGAAGCTACAGGTCTAGCGCCCCTAGTGTCATAAAAGTTACCCAGTAGCTACGTTTACATGGACACAACTAATCGGATTGAAGGCCTGATCAGATCCAAAATGTTTCATGTAAACATGTCAGACTGAAAGATTCTAATCCGATTCGGTCCGGTCGAAAATAAATTTAATTCGAAGAGGTGGTTTTGCCGAATTGCCATTCGGATCTTAAGAGTAAAATAATCTTCACTGCGCATATTGTGCGGCGTCAGCGTGGCGTTTTTCCGCGCTTATCAACTTAACCAGGAAACCACCCGATTAAGCTCTTGCTCTTGTTGTGAACAACATGACGCGAGGAGGAAAGTCGAAGTGGTCTGTCACCGACACCTGTTTCTTGCTTGAAACTAGGGCTGCAACTAACGATTATTTTAAAAATGCGATGAATCGGCCGATTATTTTTTACGATTAATGGATGAATCGGACAAAAAATATTTTTTATATTAACCTCTTTATTCCAAAATAAACATTTTTAGACAGAACAAACAAGCACACAAGTACAGGTTGCTCATTAACTGTACTGGTGCAATATGAAAAATAAATGTTTGTGTTAAAACTACGCCAAACTTACATGAGAAATGTAGCTGTGTACATCCACAAAATATAGGCTGACTTTGTTTCCTAGACATTTTTGTTTTAAAGCCCCTAAGGGAGTTCAAACAATAGGTCCCCGAACAACCGATAGTTTTTAGTCAACAAATGAGGTTTTTTTAAGACAGGAAAGTATAGCAGTTAAAGTTTAACAGCGAGAAAATCCTGAACCATAGAGATAAAAATAGCCCTGTGATTCAAATTATAAATTGTATTTGGAATAAAAATGAGAGAACTAGAGTGCTAAAAACACATCCTCCAAGACAGATATTTACATGGGAATGTGGCGGATAATAAATTGACATATTACTGATCTTGCTGGATTTTATTCTGCTTTGCTTCCATAATTGCAGGATCTTTACTTTATCTTTGCCAGAAGATTTAAACTTTTAAAAGCCTTGCCCTCACCATTTGCAAGTTTGAATTTTTATGAGAGAAAATATAAGCGGTCTTAAGCTAATTCAAGTAAAATTAAAAGTAAAATAAGTAGCCAACCTTATCACTGTCTGTAACCTACTAACAGTGATAAGCAGCAAGATGAGCTACCTGAGAAACTAGCATTAACGTTCCCACTTTTAAAAGCGAAATAAACATGAATTTACTCACATCCTGCTGATGAGCTCTCTTCCTGCCATTGAGAGGGCTCCAACGTGTTTCTTTTTCAGGTGCTGCGTCAAAACAGTAGTGCTTCCGTGTTCATGTTCGATACGTTTTACAAAAGTTGGATATTCACGACTTTTTTACTTTACAAAGAGCGTCAGCTATTTTAATTATTGTGATCAATTTCTTGCGTCAATCCCGAGCATCTGCGGCTATTTCATTTACCCAGTCTGGGCAGCTGAGGGTAGAAACATCCTCTGACTGCTGACTGCAGCGAGGGATTCCTGTGGGGAGAGGGAGAAGGGGTTTGGGATGGGGAAGGCGCCCCATGGCGAGCAAAAGCACGTGACACCGTAAAGTCACCAGATTTGTTGCTGAGTAAGCTTTTTTGAAAAATAATTAAGCTGGAGGGGTCTGAAAAGAGTGCGCTGAGTTGGCAACACTGCAGCCTGCGGCGCTGACTTGCTCCGCCATATTTTTCTTCCCCGGATGGCGGCCGATTGGATGCGCGCATTAATCGCGCTGACACAACTAATCGATGATTAAATTAGATTGCCCGCGCTTTTTTAAAAGTCGATTTTTATCGATTTTATCGATTCATTGTTGCAGCCCTACTTGAAACCTATAGGGAGCTCAACATAATTGAGCGCCTTGATGGTAGAAAGGAGTCTAGGAACGCCGACTTATACACTCAACTTCATTTAAAGCTGCAGGAAGCAGGAATTTATCCTCCTCCTCTTCCTCTTTTCTCTCTCCACAGCCCACTCGCTCTCCCCACGCCGGTTCAATCGCTCATTCTCTACATTTTCTCTCGGACATTTCGCTGCCAAGAGCTTTTTTCCTCCTCTCTCCGTTTTTCTTTCGCAGCTCGCTCCGAGCTCTATCGTTTTGTCAGGCCTCCCAAAAACCAGACGCAGACAGAACTGCCAAGTTTGGCAGGAAGTTCTGCGCAGCGCTTAAAAGATTTAATCTGATCCAACTCTTGAAAGGCACACATGTATATACACCGTCATGAGTCGGATCATTTCATTTTAGTGTCCATGTGGCGGAGATTTTTAATTTCCGATCAACCAAGGTTTTGATCGGATCGGGGAAAGGAAATTTAAGCGCGTAAGCGGTAGCTAGTGTTGCTTTAACCTCAACTCTAAATTTGACCCAATACTTTTCAAATTTGAAATTATATCTAACTGTTGATCATTAAACTGGCTAAAAAAAAAAATGAAATTAAAATGGTATTTATTTGTGAACTCAACCAAAACCTAACTTCCGTAAGTAAGCAAGCACATTATTAACATGCATTGCAAAGTAAGCAAGAGGAATAATCGTGCAGAAACCACTGAATTATTGCAACCCTAAGCCTATCATAATTAAGTAAAGCCATATCATCTAAGTTTTTCTCAGACATTTCCATGGGTTGATTCTGGGTCCTCGCACACCTGGAAAAACTTTTTTCTTTCTTTTTTTTTTTTGTTTTACTTTTTATTACTGCAGAGGCAGAAATTCAACATCTGCAAATGGTTTAGAGAAAATATGACAAGTCTGAGTATGTCGAGGTGTGTCTTTTCCAAATAAAACCAGGTGCATTAAAACACCCGTCAGGTTATTTGACCTAGCACCTGTATAAACGTATTTAGACAAGTCTTTTTCAATCTGATAATAAAGTTTTCAACATGTAAACATAGCTTACACTTCAATATCAGCAGGAAGTAGGGGCATTAACTCAGCAAAGGGTATTGCCTCTTTAACTGTATATAAATTGAATAAATATTTGAAATATTTACTTCTTGGTTATGCTGTTTCCTGATGCCGCTCCTGGAACCTTAAAAATATCATAAACCACAATCTAATCTAAACCACAATCTAATAATGTTTGTTTTGGCATAAAATGGTTCAGATAGAGATATGTTGAAGTCTTCACACAGCTGAGGAACATTTTTACTGATAAACGTTGCTAGATGCTTGTAGGCAATATTACCGCTGAATCTATGAATTTTTCTATTTATCCTTTTCAAATACATTTTTTCCTTTCCAATAAATTTTTTTAGTCCTTGTTTTGCAAGGTTTTATCTGGACTTTTGACTGGTATGGTTTATATTATTGGCTGCTCAGCAATGAGGTTCTGGGTTTGATACCCTAACCCTTTCTGCATGGAGTTTCCATGTTCTCCCTGTGCATGCGTGGGTTCTCTCTGGGTACTCTGGCTTCCTTCCACAGTCCAAAAACATGACTGTTAGGTTGATTGGCTTCTCTAAATTCTCCTTAGGTGTACGTGTGTAGTTGTTTATCGTGTTTTTCCCTGCGTTGCACTGGCGACCTGTCCTTGGTGACCCCAAATTACTGTTATGCGAGGAAAAAGCCAAATGCAAACCACTTTTAAAAATGCATTTACATTTGCCCACTATAAAGGAAAGCACCGGTGGGCCTGATCGATTCAAACTACAAGCTGGACGGTATAAAATAATAACTGCATACACAGCTAAATACAGACTTCCGGGGCATTACTGTGAAACCAAACTGGATGTGTGAACAGGTTAAATAAGAGCGATGGGCTGACGTGCATGATGAATAAACTCCTGCTGCATCGACTCAGTTTAACAGCCAACGCAATAAGAAGAGCAGACCAGGGGAGGTAAAGCTGGGGGCAACATGCAGGGACAGAAAGAGTCAAATTAAAGCAGGTCTTACAAATGGAGCTTAGAGAATTCTATTAAAAGATCAAGACACAGTAAAGGGTTAATACAAAAAAATGAAACCATGCAAAAAAGTAAAAAAAACTAAAGAAAAACAGAAAAAACGGAACTGATTGTATCAGGAAAATGTCGACATTATTTCCGCTTTGTGGTCGAGATATTGTTAGCAGCTGTCAATAACATCAAAGAGGTCTTTTTTCCTGTGTGCTGTTATCAGCAGGCCTGAAATAAACCAGAACTCTGTGAAAATAACTTTTTCTGTTCCTTCATGCCACCGCTTATTGAACTATTAGCAAATGTTTTCACAGCAAATGTGACTTAGATCAATGGTTAATTTGTTGCGTTTTAATATTCATAGAAGACAACTAATTGATGGTTTGCTGTGGTACACAGATGAATCACCCTTTCTAGATTCACTACTACTGCTGCCGCTGGTATTAATTTGCACATTATGTTACTGGAATAACCTGAGAAGCGTCCACCTAGAACAACATGCAGAAACATTTAACTACTAGTATCAGTTGTAGCTTGACTTATTGAGAACTTTCCACTTTGAACTTTTTATTCCAAGTCTGTTTATCACAAATGTGAGCAAAGCTCTGCTCTCAAAATAGGTTATGGGAGAAAACTGACTCCTAGTAAGCTATTACCTCTTTCAGTTGATGAAAAGATACTATTGTTCATTGGCATGTATTGAGAATGATGACGCAAAATGCGCAACCAGTCTAAAATTACACGTTATCTTTTCTCACGCCCAGAAAATGGCTCCTGTACCCAAACGTATATAGGCCGGTTCTAGACAGGATCCAACGGGGGCCAGTGCCCCTGTAGATTAAGTCCTGGCTTCTGTTATGGCCCCATAGCTGAAAACATAATACTCAAAGTAATTCTAATGATGATATGCGCTAAAACAGACATGATTATTGATTTTTTTTTTTCTTTACAAATTCTGTTTTACTATTTATTTAAAAACAATAAGGTGATTGTTTCAGTGCAATTGAGCCTTATTGAAACCTATATCTAATAAGCTTATAAAAGAGCTTGCTGGGGTGTAGTAGGTTTTGAGCGGTCGCAGATTTTAATTAATAAATGGTACAATTTATAATCTAAGGGTACGTTTATTCATTTACGTTACTTTAGTCAAAAAGCGAAGTTTTCGATTTCATCGGGTCGCATCTAATGCTCCTACTCCTCATCTATGGCCATGAACTCTGGGTCATGACCTAAAAGAACGAGATCGCCGGTCGCAAATGGGTTTCCTCCGTAGTAGGGGTGGCTGGGCTCTCCCTGTGAGATAGATAGGTGAGAAGCTTGGTCATCCGGGAGGGGACTCGAGTAGACCGCCGTTCCTCCCCGAGAGTGATCCAGTTGGAGGTGGCTCGGGCATCGGGTTGCCAGATGCCTCCTGGACGCCTCCCCTGGTGAGGTGTTCCCGGCACGTCCCACCGTGGGAGGCCTCTGGGAAGACCCAGGACACGCTGGAGAGACTATGTTTCTCGGCCGGCCTGGGAACGCCTTGGGGTGGATCCTCCCGAGGGGTTAGAAGTGGTGGCTGAGGAGAGGGTGCCCCGCCTCCCTTCTTGGCGCCAAGCTGCCCCTTACCTAATCTAATTCCTCGGATAAGCCTGAGAAAAGATGGGATGGATGGATGGATGGATGGATAACCTAGTTTATGACATATTAATTTTGATCTCATTTTGTTCCCTTTATCCTTTACCATATCTTTGACCTGCATGTTTAGCATGCAGTTTCATAAAAGACAATCCAAAGTGTCTTAACGATGCATTCCCTGGTTATCTGATTTATTTCACTTCTAAGTTTATCAGCAGGGTAAAATGTATTTATTATGTCTAATCTGGATACCTTGTTGTCTTATATTTTTTAGTATAATATTGAAATGATTACTTAGTCACTATTATGTCTTATTTCTGACACTTGAATCCATGTTGCAGATTGGGTGGAGTTCAGCCCATATGAAATCGGAATGGCAAAGTACGGTACCTTCATGACACCCGATCTGTTCGGAAGCAAGTTCTTCATGGGATCGGTCGTAAGGAAGTATGAAGAGAACCCTCTTCATTTTCTGATGGGTAGGTTATTTCAAAAT
The DNA here is from genome assembly GCA_018398635.1 of Cyprinodon brontotheroides. Taxonomy (NCBI): domain Eukaryota; kingdom Metazoa; phylum Chordata; class Actinopteri; order Cyprinodontiformes; family Cyprinodontidae; genus Cyprinodon; species Cyprinodon brontotheroides. The sequence goes on from JAGKQL010000017.1 coordinate 4,919,183, forward strand.
TGGGTCGTGATGTAACAACAGTGGTCTCTTATGGCATGATGATTACCAAAAGGCTGACAGACCACCTAATTTTGAATCTTGGATCAAGAAATTTACAGGAATATTGCACATAGAAAAAATTTGATTTGATTTAATAAACTGTCCTCAAAAATATTAAAAAATTTGGAAACCCATTTTAGAACAACTGAAGCCATAAAGAACCCTTATCTCCCCCTCTTTTTTTTTGTTCTTCTTTACCCCATTTGTTATGAATAAAGGTGTGGACACTTCTAATTGACTGGTTGAAACTCCATAAAGTGTGTTCTTTTTTTTTACTTTCAGTATGTCCAAAGTATAAATGAACAAATTATTTTTATATAATATTATTTATTGTTTGTCTAATGCTTTTTTTTGTTTGTTTGTTTTGTTTTTTGTGACAAATGCTAAAGGACTCACTATTCAGGACATTAAAGGGAATAGTACACCCAAAAACATGCCGATTAGCCTTCATTTTCTACTCACCCCCATGCTGAACAACACTCTGGAGTACTTTTTTGATATCTCAAATGCATCTGAGAGTCTGGGAGGCTTCTTGTGTCAAGCTGACATTCAAATAATGGAGGTCTATGGTGCCCGAGGCGAAAAGGTCCATAAAAGTCCACAAAAACGGTGCCAATATTCCTCCATACTGCTCGTCCAATGTATTCCAAGTGTCCTGAGTGGGTAGCCCATAATTTACTCGAAAGCGAAGTCATTTAGAATGTTTTTAGAGCATAAACAGTAGTGTATAGGGGATTTCCTGAAAGCGGCGCACATGCGCGATTCACCGACGCTACCACGGGAAGCTTGGCAGACCAAACCAGATGAAAGTCGCGCGATTCAGCGTCTGCTCTGCCGATAATGCAAGCGTAGAAGAAGAAATGTGTTGTTTACCTGTGCAAAGAAAAGAAACAACGTAAAAGAAAATGTCTGAGGACTTCAGTGTTGAGGGAAGAGCATTGAGTTCTTTTGCCGAGCTGAATGCGCTGGTTTGGTCTGCCGCTTCCTCGTAGCGTCCGTGAACGCTATTCTAAATGACTTCGCTTCGAGTAAATTATGGGCGCTATCCACTCAGGACACTTGGAATACATTGGGCCAGCAGTATGGAGGGAATATTGACCACGTTTTTTGTGGACTTTTATGGACCTTTTCTGCCTCGGGCCCATAGACCTCCATTATTTGAATGTCAACGGACAGCAAGAAGCCTCCCCAGATCTCCAGATGCATTTGAGATGTATCAAAAGTACTCCAGATCGATTTGTTCAGCATGGGGGTGAGTAGAAATGAGGCTAATCATGTTTTTGGGTGTACTATTCCTTTAATCATTGTCATGTTTTTCAATTTGTTTACCTGTAAAAAATCTATATAAAAAAAAAAAAAGTAAAAAAAGGAATGTATATTTCAGTGCTTAGAGCACAGAGTATGGGACATCTTCGCTTTCTAATACTAACAGGACATGTTTTTTATGTGGCAGGTGTGTGGGGAAGTGCCTTCTCTATTTTGTTCAACCGGGTGCTGGGAGTCAAAGACACATTTGGCGGCAGCACCATGGAGGAGGAGCTGGGTAATCTATTACTCCATTTTCTCCTTTGTGCTTTGACTTAATCCATTGTAACCAATTGTGTTTATAATAAAACAGACTAAATGGACTAAGCTAGATGAGGAGGAATCCTAGCCTCGTGAGACCATCCTGATCTCAGCGAGCTTTCAAGGTTTCACTGGCAGATGAGTCTGGAGACTCTCCGTTAAAGAAAATTTGGGCCGTTCACCAAGCGAGCGTCCAATCAGCGTTGGCTTTGGCGGGTTGAGGTGTGTGGCTATGGCGAGAAGCGCGACAGTTCAGTCCTAAAGAACATGGCGGCTTCAGGCGATGAAACGCTAGCGTTAGCGTGGCTATCGAGAAAGTTTTTATCAGATTACAGAGTATTTCTTCACTGAAAGAAGAAGAGCAAAGAAACTTACTGCTCCTGGAGGCTTTTCTCAGAGGAAAACATGTTTTTGCTCTTCTCCCGACTGAGTTTCGACGAGTGGTTGATGTATCAATTGGCTCCTCTTAAAATTAGGTAAGCTCTGTTGAGTACGTCATATGCTTCGATTGATCTACTTGGTTTATTTGGCCCGCAATCTATCACCAACGCCAGGCCAATCAACTAACCAGTGACTGCAGCGCCCCTTCCCAAAATTACCTCAACTGAAGGTTTGAACAAGTCTACGGAGCAAAATCCATTTTGGTAGAAGGTTAAAGGATTGCCAGGTCAGGGATACCGTTGTAGAGAAGTTTAACTTGACATAGATGATGGTGGAGTGTTTGAAGCACAAGGGAACCCAAAACAAGTCTAGAGTCTTTAAGATCACAGTAAATATGGGCGCTAGTTGGTCATTACAGGTTTTAAGACATAGGGGGAGACATTGTCAGGTATTAAGAGGTTTCCAGTTATTCTCTCAGAGTTCTTACATTGTTGAAGGGGGGTTCCTCCACACTTTTCAGATTTTATAGTAAGAAAAAACACTGTGGACCCCTATAAAATACAAGTTTCCCAAAATTACTTCAACGGAAGGTTTCCAGATGGATATGCGAGCAAATCCATCTGGCGGAGTCAGGTTAGAGAAATACTGAATCAACAAGTAGATTTAGAGATCTTTAAAGAGTTTTATTTTGCATTCTCTTTCTACAGAAACAGAAGATTTCTCACTACCTCTTCCTTCCCAAATAAAAAAACTAGAATAATTACCCCAAACCTTTGAAAGGTGAATACTGTCCAGTAAATTGTTCCTCAACTGATAATACAGTAAAAGCAGGTGAACGAGAGTTTTGGAATTCAGCGTTGGACGATAGATTTCTAGATGACAAACTCAAAACAGCTTCCATGGAACTTCCTTCTACTGAAATGGAAATCAAAACATGCCTAAAGTCCTTTTGTCATTTGTCACCTTCAATTGTTTTGTTTTAACTCTGGTACATCATCTCACACCTTTAAAAACTTCTCTTTAAAATATGCAAGTGCAACTTTTTGTAAGCATGCCTTGGAAACTAAGGGGAGGTATTCACTTCCTCCACAGCTCTCTGCCTCTTTGTTTGGTTGAATGCTTTGTATGCTGTGACCTTTACGTTATTCAGTCTCTGACAACATGCTACACAACTATGTGACAATGTCTCCGCCCAGTTTCGGTGTTCTCACAGAGATTACCATTAGTGGTAATATGATAATGTCCAACAAACCCACAACAAGAGCATATTATGCACAGTTTTGATGTGTAATATGAATTAAATATACTTATTTTAATACATTTAGACTGAATGTTTCTTTTGTGTGTCTTACAGAGCAAATCAAACCCCAGCATATTGTCGGAGAAGACAGCCTTGATAATGATGAGGAATACAGAAAAGGTAAGGCAAGAAATACTTTGTTTGTACAAGGAGTTTACTTGGCAGCATTATGCATAGCTTAATTGCTAAGAGTGTACATCATTCCTAGAAAGTTTCTGTGCACTCCAGAGGTTTCTACATTTTGATCAAATTTAAATGGTTTGCATTTTATTTTTTATTTTTAATGATCAAATCCGACAAGAAGCCTCCCTAGAGCATGCTGCTGCTACTATTATGTTCAAGTGGGGTGTTGGTTTATAGCCAGTTTAAATAAGCCACTGGCCTCTTGGCTCCCTCCATGAATATTAATCTCCCTGCCTGTTAATGAAACTACCCACAACCAATATATATATATGAGGATTTAGCCTTGGGTAGCTTTCAATGTTTTTGATCAGATGAGTAATTAATTGACCGACAAACTGTTGATGGGGACTGGGGTTTGGTTTTAATTCGGGGTCTTTTCTGTGGGTTTTGCATGTTGCTCCCTATTGCGTATTATTGGGGTTCTCTCTGAGTGCACGCTCTGGCACCACTCACACGGTCCAAAAACATGAATGTATATAGACATAATAAGAAATAGAATTTTAATTAAACCTAATTGAATAGAAATTTCACTTCATGCGACTATCTTAATATATTTGAATCCCTTGCCCTGATTTTTATTTCATGCTTTTCTTTGCCCCCGTGAAAACACCCTGGCCCCCTCCTGGCCCCCTGGTACATTTGGTCTAGAACCGCCACTGTAAACGTATTAAACTCCTTTTAAGTCACTTTGGATAAAACCAAATGGATGAATATTAGTTCAACTCAATTCAATTCAGTTTATTAAAATAGCGCCAACACAAGTCACAAAAACATGACTGTTAGGTTAATTTAGGTTAATCTAAAATTCTCCTTACGTATGTGTGTGTGTGTAAAGGGTTGCTAGTCCTGTTTGTCTCTGTGTTGCCCTGTGATTGACTGGCGACCTGTCCAGGGTAGACCCCGCCTCTCGCCCATTGACAGCTGGAGATAGGCACCAGTACCCCTCGCGATCCCAACAGGGATAAGCGTGACAGAAAATAAATGGATGGATGGATATACTGAAAACTAATTTATAAACGGCCTTTTTTCTTAAAAACCTAACATTTGTCTTATTTCAATAACTTGATGGGCTAAACATTTTTTTTTACAATATACTGATAAAAAATAGGACATCATTATGTTCTGCCTCATCATGTCTGCAAACCTGCACATCACAGTACAACTGCCCTGGACGTTTTAGATGCATCGCTGTTGAATCCGACCTGATTGAATTTACTGGATGACCTCATCAGCAGCCATCTAGTAGTGCTTTAGAAGCCAGGTGTGTTGCAACCAGGAGAAATCTAAAACATGCAGGGCAGTGGCTTATCAATATTACTTAGTGCAGACATTTAAATGCATAAATAAACAGCAAATAATAAAACAGACAAATACACTTACCTGGTCGTTTAGACTTGATGACTTCCACATTCAGGGGTCAAAATGAGAAATAGGTTATGATTGCAAAACAATAAACACCTCTACAGGTTTATATCAGCTAATCTGTTAATGTAGAAACAGAATTGTGGGCCACTCTGCATTAAGAAGTCCCACACATGTACACCTACTGTATTATCGCTCACTGTTTATAGTGTAATCGAGCAGTAAGTGCTGGGAGAGCCTTAGTACTTTAAGCAGTGCTTTTAAACAGGGGGTTTGGTTTCTCTCAGAGGAATGTTAAAACTTGGCTACATGAAGTGCATTGCCTCAAAAGCCTTTACTATCTAAAGCGCTTATTGCCAGAATGTCTTTTTTTTACCATGTTAGAAATATTTTGTGTAATGCCCATTTTTCTTTCAGCACACCATCACTTTTCAAACACAGCAGGAAAGTTACGCTGCTTCTCATTGCAGCTAAACCTGCCTATTTAGGTGATAACCTAAGAAGTTTAGTGTTTTTACCAAGAAAACCACATAAAGTGAATTCAGCAACCTTGATTAAACGGTGTAAATAACCTGGACTGGACTGTGGATCAAATTATGGGTGTGTTCTTTTCTGTGGTCTGTGAAAATAAGGAGGCCGGAAGAGTTGGCTATGGATTCAAACAGGTCCAGCCTTCTCTGATCTCCATCACCCCTGACTCAGCGTATGCTCTGTCGCCTAGCACACAAAACAGGCAAAGAATGGGTGCCGACCTTGTTACTACTGTTCTGTTTGCTAATTACTAGGGGTGGAACGGTTCACATAATCCACGAATCGGTTCGGTTCACGGTTTCATGGTCAGGGTTTTTGGTTCGGTTCGGTATATGTTGATTGTTAGGAAAATCTATTATGTTTTGTATAGTACAACACGTGTTGCATAATGCTTGCACACTGTTGCACTTTTATCCACAACTTTTCTTTCATAAGCATCATCATCAGGTCACTCTAAATACAAAGCGCTCCCATACATGCGACCTATAAAAGTGCTGCTGGCCAGCGTCTTCCAACTCCCTGTTCTTTCCACTTGCGCCATAGTTCCCACACAATTCTCCACAACAACTGATTTTTTTCTGCTACACCCAGCTTCAGCTGCTGCTCCGCTTCTTCTTCTTGTTTACTACTGGTGGTTGGGCTTTGGTGGCGGTAAGCGCCACCTTCGCGCTCTGGAGTGTAAGCGGCAGCCTATGAGAAAATGGAGCAAGCGCGCCGAGCGAAGCGAAACACAAATTGGTCAGTTAGAGACAATACGAGTCGAACGAGCGAGGGGGGCCGGTTTTCATAAACACCGTTCAAACTCCCCCTACTAATTACATTTTTTAAAATGCTTTACCAGCAGTACTGTCCTCGCAAAAACTTGACACACAAACGGAGGTTCTGCTTTAGCTTCCTGCGCTCTCTGGCATCACTTCTCTTGCAGATACTAGTAAAAATCAACAGCTGTTCCGTCTAGTGCATAGAAAGTAAATAAAATGGGTAAAAATGGGTAGAGATTCAAAGCCCTGTGCCACATGTTTTTTGTTGTTTTTTTTGCCCTTTTTACACCTTATTATTGTAATTCCAAAGTTCTCTACTAATCCCAGTTCTTCTTTCTTTTTGGAATGCTTTTGAATTGTAGCACAAGGGGAGAAAAACGGTTTATGTTCTCAAGTATATGCACCTCCCTTATTTGGAGGAAAGAAGATAAAAATGTTGGTACAGATCCAAATTATTTAATCTTAGTCATGTGTGGTTTAGCTTGCACTTTCTTTGTGCAGTGTGTCACTTTTTACATGTGTTGAAAATCAGTTCTCAGCGGTTTGCTTTCCTACATGTTTTGATTTCTATCTTCATTCAACACCCCTAGAACAAAAACATGATTCATTAGCAAGCCCTTGCAAAACTAGCTGACATGTTGTGGAACTATTCTAGCATTCTGAATCAGCCGTGTTGGTGGATGAGTGCAGTAATCAAGGAAGTCGCCCCTATGGACGCTGTAAAATGTATTACTAATAAAGCGGTTAACCGGGATAAGTGAAAACAAAAAGAAAATGAATTCATTGTTAATCAATCTAAGCCAGGCTTTTAGCTAAGAATATTTCATGGGGTGTACACTTTGGTGTAACATCTTTAGGCTTTGTGCTGAGTTGGGGAAATTTAGACTCTGTGAAACGCTATTTCCTTTATTTTGAGGTGGAATGCAGCTAACTTTTTGTTTTGTTACAACACTACTCCTGTGCTGATTATAGAAAGTAAGTCTCTTTAGAATCTCCATAAGGAAGACATGAGATCATTTTTAGTTACAATATTAGGTTTCATAGTTTATTCAAACAATGAGAAAATGTAATGCCACGTTCACACTGCACGCGCTTTGAGCATAAAAAAACGCCTGCTGCCTAATTTTTTATGATTGCCCACATTAATGTGAAATGCATCTCAAGAGCATCTTTGATGCTCCTGAAGTGTTCAGTAAAGTCCGTCCAGATGCGTCTTCTGCTGCTCCTGTGTTCAATGGCAGAGAGCTGATTGGCTATATTGCTGTGATAAGTGGGTAAAAAGTAGTGTTGCACCGATACTGATGCCAGTATCAGGCAGGGCCTTGATACTGCACTAAAATTGTGGTATCGGCACTGATACCATTTTGAGAGCAAAACATTTATTCAACTATTGTCACCCCATTCAGGTAGGTAATAAAAAGTTCTGCTGGATTCACTTTGTATTAGTCTTTTTTCTCCTGCTTCACAAAGGTAGGCAGCAGCTTGACAAAGCCATGATGGCAATTATTTTACATCCAATAGTATGCAGTTCTTCATATATACACACACATCAGTTTCAAACAGATGGTATCGGTATGGTATCTGGATCGGCAGCCAGGTATCGGTATCGGTGCCAAAAAATGTCATCGGCGCAACACTAGTAAAAAGTAGTTTTAATATATTTTCATGTGAAAGATTCCACCTTAAAACATCTTCTGTGCAGTCTATTCATCAAGTTTACAATTCCGCCTTAAAATATTATTTCACTGTGGGAGGCACGCAGACCTGACTTTGAGTTTTCAGTCTCACAACACATCCATATTGAAAGACTCCTGCTAATACGCCCATCTCGTAACCACCAGCGGGTCGTTCCAGTTACATGACAGCAGTGTTTTTTTCGGCGGGACATGTAGGAATGACGACATTCAGAAGGGGTTTGTGGGGAACTCTCATGTCGACACCGTAAATGATTTGGTTTTAGCTAAAGTAGTGATAATTTCTAATTTAAAAAAGGAGCGAAGAGAAGCACTTGGTGCATTTGTAGATGGGAAAGATGTATGTGCTTTTCTTCTGACAGGATTTGGTAAAAGTTTGATTTATCAACTTACTCCGCTAGTTGAAAACCCTCAAGAAGCTGCAGATAGACTGATAGAGTGTTATGGAAGGCTGGTACTAGCTGGTATGTCACCCAATCAGCTCAAAGTATTGTGCTAAACGTCCCTTCTTTTCACCGACAGACTGAACGGCAGCCAACCCAGACTGATAAAGTAGAACTCAACTCAGTTCTACGCAATCCAAATCTGGCTACTGCCAGGGTAACGCAGATCCCCACATACCAGAGCCGTTCTGTCACTGGGAATCCAGCAGCAGCTACCTCAAGCCCGGTCGCCTCTTGGGGGTTTTCCCCTACTGTTGGGGGCTGGAAGTAGATGTTAGCATTTTAGTGTACGTGGCTCAAACTGCAGGTGTTAGAGTAATAAAAGCAAACATATTTTGCCGGCAGGTTTTCACATTTTAAGTTTCAGTGGAGTGATCATAGCGCGCTGCATAAGCAGTGCTGTATCTGTCTCCCTGCCTGCTTCTAGATCAGCTTCTCTGATTGGTTGATGTTCATCAAGCAACAAAAATTTAATTTTCAGCATCTGCTGGCGTACATATCTGAGGTCAGTTTCCAAAGGGGAAATTTTTGGCCAGTGTGGTGATTTAAATTAAGGGCATGCTTCTGGTTTGAGGCGTGAAGGAAGCCATATATGTTAAGAAAGAAACGCAAGAGCATGATTGTAGCCTTCATTTCTACTCACCTACATGCTGAACAACACTCTGGAGTACTTTTTTGATATCTCAAATGCATCTGGAATCTGGGGAGGCTTCTTGCTGTCTGCTGACATTCAAATAATGGAGGTCCAGCATGGTGCCCACAGAGACAGAAAAGGTCCCCATAAAGTCCACAAAAACGCGGTCAATAGCCTCTCCATACTGCTCGCCCAATGTATCCGCGTCTGGTGGGGTAGTGTCCATAATTTTACCTAAACTAAGTCATTTTTAGGGAATGCTCTTTTAGAGTTACAAACAGTAGCGTATAGGGATTTTAAAGGCACGCCTGGGTGAGCTATACGACTCCACCAAAACCGCAGACCAATCCAGGATGAGCATGCAGCGCCTGCTCTGGCCGGGACAATGCAAGTTTAGGGAAGAAGAAATGTGCTGTTTGCCTGTGTAAAGAAAGAAACGTTCATGACGCTTCAGGACTTCAGTGTTGAGGTAAAAGCAGTTATGCAGCTCGCCGCTGAATGCTACCTCTGCCCACCGCGTTCGTGAGACCATGGAACTTCCGCGATGCGCCGCTTTTAGGAAATCCCATGAATTACTGTTTCTGGTGCTCTAAAAATTATTCTAAATGACTTGCTTTCGAAAGTACTGCGGACGCTACCCAATTGTGTACTACCTCATTTACATTGGACGAGTGCAAAAGGGAGGGAATATTTGAAACGTTACAATGGTCTAATTAAAAAGAAATCCTCTTTCTGTATTCTCAAACGATAGACCTCCATTATTTGAATGTCAGCAGACAGCAGCAAGAAGCCTCCCAGATCTCCATAGATGCATTTGAGATATCAAAAAAGTACCCAGGGTGTTGTTCAGCATGGGGTGGGAGCAGAAATGAAGGCTAAATCATGTTTGCCGGTGTACTATTCTTTAAGAGAGAAAAAACAACTTTAAACAGAAGGTGGTGGACTCGGATTCCAGCTTCCAAAAACTTACAATTCAGTTAGACATGATCCCTTCCAGATATCACCACACCCCCCCACCCCATCACAGAGGAACAAAGTACCTACCCACTCCAGCCGGTGAACAATACCTCCTTAAACGACCGACCCCTTAACAATCATAGACAAGTTTCTGGATATTACAGGCTAACAATGGAACCAAACGACCCACTCATCGGTTACAATTTGCATGTTTCCAAGCAATACAAGGCCATGTCTATATAAAGCCTCAAACTCACTGTGGATCCAGACATTTGAATTGAGAAAGCTTCCTGGAGAGGTGGCGAAACGACGTCTTCAAATCTTGGAAACCAAGTCCAGGGGATATTTTTGAACTTTACGGAATGACTATGACTTTGACCTTGGATTGACTGAGAATCTTCATCAGCAAGGGCATACAATTTACGCTTTTACGCATTGCTAGTTAAAAGCCTGCTCTAAGCTCCCTTTTATTGATTCAATGAGAAATCCAACCCGAATCGAAGCAAGCGGTAATATGGGAAACTGTGAAGACATGTTTGCATTTCAAAAATGTACTTTTATGCTACTAGCTCTATGGGTGTGGGATGAAGGATTGTTTTGTCTGAATTTTAAACATCGCAAAAAAAAAAATGGGGGTTCTAGAGGAAAGCAATACTCTATGTAAAAGGTCAGATATTTGTGTTTGTATACTCTACCTTTCATAGACCTGGTTTTTAATAAATGAGTCGCAGATGCGGTAATTTTTTGCGTTATTTTGGTTTTTAGGTGGGACAGAGAACCAGGAAGCGGAGGAGGAGTTTAGCCGCACTGCTCAGGCCAGCTGGGTTCAGCGAATGTTCACTTCACTTTTTAGTGACTCTTCGCTGTTCAACACAAGAGAGGGCCGTGCTGGAAAGGTACTTTATGTAAAAGAGGAAATATTTTCTTGGGTCAAAACAAGGAGCATTTTTTCCCTCTATAATCCCCTTGTATTGCTTTACCAGGTGCATAACTTCATGCTGGGTCTGAACTTGAACACCACTATCCCCTTCTCTCCTGTACCTGAAATTCCATTTCCTGAATCAACGCCTGAAGAGGAAGTGGATGCTGTAACAGGTAGGAAAAACATTTATGATTCACGGTTTACTGTTCAACTTGATATCAACATAGTTTCTGCTCTACTGAAGGAAATTAAATACCAGATTATGGCAGATTTAGCAATCAGTTCATACCACCAGATGAATCTTTTGAGAGTTGATGTTTCCTTTTTCCTTTTTATTACAATCCACAGTCTGCTTTCTCCTGCTTCAAATGATCCAGTTTTTATAACTCAAAAGGCTTATGTTTCTATCATTTGTAAATAATTTATATGGTTGTATGTTTTTGGTTTTTATTTTGCCAAGCCGAATTAAATGTTCACTTAGGGTTTGTCACAATGCAAATATAAAAAGTTAAATTTTAATACCCTGGAAAATATTTGCTACCCAATACTATTTTGAGCACCATTTTTAATTTCAACATTGAACAGGCTTTATCAGTAGAATTAGAAAGGGTTGTTAAATACGTTTGCAAGTAAAAGCATAAAAACAACCCAAATATAACACAATTTGACAACATTTAAAGGTTTTCCGAGGTATTGTTATTTTAATGTGCAAATGATCCCAAAATATTAAATTTAAAATAGACTTAAACTCCTTTTGTAAAAATAAAAAAAAATAAGTCTTCCAAGATTTGAAGACGTTTCGCCACCTCTCCAGGAAGCTTTCTCAATTCAAACACATTTGAATTGAGAAACCAAGTCCAGTGGATATTTGTTGACCTGGATGACTGAGAATCTTCATCAGCACTTAAACTCCTTCTGTTAGTCTATAAATCCCTGAATGTCTGAGCTCTAAAATACATTAATGTCAGCGGTTCACTCAGGTGTTCTGGGTCTAAGCTACTCTGCATACTCAGAACCAAAATACCAAGAAGCAGGTTTCAGTTGTTATTCCACACTAATTTGGGACAAGCCCCCCATTCCCATCCCCAGCTTGTCCCAATTGGGGTCACGAGGGTGCCTATCTCCAGCTGTCAATGGGTGAGAGGTGGGGTACACCCTGTACATCGCAGGGCAACACAGAGACAAACAGGACATACAACCATTCACACACACACTCACACCTAAGGAGAATCTAGAGACCCAGTCATGTTTTTTTTTTTTGGACTGTGGGAGCTCGAGTACCTGGAGAGAACCCACGCATGCTCAGGGACGGAACATGCAAACTCCATGCAGAAAGAACCTGGGCTGGGAATCAAACCCAGAACCTTCTTACTGCAAGGCAGCAGTGCTATCCACTGTGCCACTGAGCAGCCTCGGATAATCCCCCATCATAGTTTTCTGGAAAGGCCCCCAGAAAACTATAATAGTTTATGTAAATTGGGATGAAAAATTAACTTGTTTAGACTGACCTTTGACTTTGCTATCTAAACTTCTATTAGTTTAAGTTTGTAGTTTGTAGTATATTTACTCATGCTTTTGTTCATTTTTAACACTCTTCATTTTAATATTACATTTTTATTCCCTTAAAATATTCATATTCACTAATTATTTAATTGCCTTTATGCCCATACAATATACTCTGTGTTTTTCTACTATACTTGTTTTTTAATGTCCAGTGCTTTGAAGTGTCTTGATAATGAATAAAAATGGCTGCCTGGGTAAGTTGCGATAAATTGGAACCGAGAGCAAATATTATGGTTCCGTTGAACCGGTTTCCTCAGCTTTGTTAAAAGGAATTCTCTGGTATGAAATAAGATCATATCCTGTAGATTTTTGGTGGATCATCTTTAGTTGAATCACCATAAATTGTTGGTCAATATGACTCAGATGGGTATTTTTTTCATTCCTGTGTTGATTTCAAATGTTGTACTTTCCTTTCTCCAATAAAAAAATGTCAATGTGAGTGACACATGCATGAGTGTGAAGTTGTGTCTTGTGTTTTGTTTGTAGATCCAGATGAGTTTGATCGTATTTACGAGCCTCTGGATGTGAAGAGTAAGAAGATCCATGTGGTAGACAGCGGACTGACTTACAACCTTCCCTATCCTCTCATCCTGCGGCAGCAGCGCGGCGTTGACCTCATCATCTCATTTGATTTTTCTGCTCGACCGAGCGACTCCAGCCCTCCATTCAAGGCATGAAAACTCATAAATCCACTGGATTAAAGTGTCAACAACATTATCTAATCTGTAAAAATGTCCCACAGGAGCTGCTGTTAGCTGAAAAGTGGGCCAGAATGAACAAGCTTCCGTTTCCTAAGATTGACCCTAAAGTGTTTGATCGTGAGGGTCTGAAGGAATGCTACGTCTTTAAACCCAGGAAGGGGGAGAAGAACTGCCCAACCGTGATCCATTTTGTCCTGGTCAACATTAACTTCAGGCAATTCAAAGCACCTGGTGAGCATGTGCAAATATAGAGACATTCACATTTGCAGGAAGGGCTAATTTTCCTACCCCTGCTCCATAGCACCCATTGGAGGCTAAACCTTACTGGAAGTGACGGAGCCCTACTTACAGGCAGTGTCCTGCTGCTCCTGAGTGGAGGGAGATTTTAGCACACATTTAATTCATTGTAGTGGCTACATTTATAAAGTTTTACAATGCGTATTTCACCAGGTCTTTTATAAAATGTACAGGGAAGGAATAGCCTCCCCAGTATTATGAGAAATCGCCACTGGTGCTAAAAAAAAGAGACTTTTATTTACAGAATGTGGCTAATTCAAGGCTCCTAGAGAGTCTTGAAGCACAATCATTAATCTGCCTTTTTTTTTGTACAACAAATTTAAAACACAGATTTATTTTTTTAACAAAGTATTTTAAACACTGAATGTTTTTAGTACCGAATTTTAAGCACTTAATTTTTTTACATATTGAACTTTTTATCCAGGGTTCCTACAGCATAAGGCAAGTTAAATTTAAGACTTTTAAAGACTTTTAATGCCACTCTGAAATAAAAATTTAAGACCAAATTCACAAGAAAAACACACAAGAAAAACCTGCTTATGCAATAACTTAACCCAAAGGTTTATATTATTATAACATAAACCACTGCACTAATGTTTCAAATTTTTGAAAAGCTTCCCATACAGGAAGAAAGCTAAAAACACAACAAATGACAGATATATTTTAACAATTATTTAACTGAATTCACAAATTTTTGTTTTTAGCAGGGAACAAAACAAATCAGTTTTAAAGCCCCAACATAAACAGTGCTAAGTCTTTCTTGCAGCCATTTTTCTTTGTATCGGTTTTCTTAGTATGTTTGATTTGGTGATAAGTGAGGAGTTGCAGAGACAAGGGTGGAGCTAAACTGAGAAATATCGCCGTTTCTCTGGTAACTCCTCGATTTTGACGCTTGTGTTTTGTACTGTATGAAAGTTCGACTGCTCTGCCTTCCACTCCCATCGCTCTGAGCTTGAATGACTTCTGCACAAAATCCACTGAGCCTCATGTATGTTCCCCTGGTTTTAGCCATGGAGAAAACTCTTGGTTGGAGACAATTTTCATTACATTTTACACTTGATCACATTTTCCAGACAAAAGTAAATGGCGATCTCCCAAATGTCCCGCCAAATAATAATAACGCTTTTATTGGTTCCGCTTATCGGACGAACCAAAATGAGAGCCGCTCAATTTTAATGTTTTATTTAGATTACAAAAATAAATCATCATGATAAAAATAATCCTATTTATGATGTTTTAAAAATTAAGACCTACTTAAAGACTGATTTAAGACATTTTAATACCAATTAAGGCCTTAGTTTTATTTTTAAAGAATTCAATGCCTTTTAAGACTTTTTACGGACCAAGAGGGAATTGAGCTACGAAAAATTCAGTTGCAAAAAAATTTAGTAACTGCAAAAAAATTCAGCTCCAAAAAAAGTGTAAGAAAATGTTATATTCATATCTATTTAACAAGATAAAATCCTCATCCAGCTTCAATCATGTGGTAACAAAGCTATGCCCAACTGTTGTGTCACCTGACCAAATTAGCTAATTTCAATGGCTTTAAGCTGCTCGACTGCATTGAGTGTAGATCGCTTTGGCTTGAGTTCACCAAGAGGTCAACATATTTGCAGGCAAATTTTTTCATAGGCGAAGTTTTGGCAAACAAATTTTTCACAGCTGAATTTTCACCACATAAAAATTCAGTGTAAGTCATTCAATGTGTAGAAAAATTCAGTGTTTAAAATCCGGTGCTAAAAAAATTCTGTGTTCAAAATACATTGTTAATATAACTTTGAGTACAAAAACAGGTAGATTCCAATAAGACTGTTTTTCTTCCAAATTGCTCATGTATTTATAATGTAAACATGCTTTAAAAGTACTTAAAATTATTTCAAAAACTGAGTCTAGAAAAGCAGGATTTTCTGACATACATAAAGATTGGAGCCAGCCTGGGAATTCACTCATAATCAGTCAGCTGCAGACTCTTATACTGTTTTTCTGAGGTCTCCAAAAGGAAACCATCTGTTTAATCTCAATGCAGTTTCTAGGAGGCAACGTTATGCTTGTTGCCTATTTACATATACAGGGGATAGTAAATCAGAGAAAGCTCAAGGTTTTTATGACCTATCTACAAGAAATATTGGTGTTGAAGGATCCAGGTGCTCCAGGGGAATCCTTCAGGGCAGTGGGAGGACTGTGTGTATAAACAAATCAGCCACGAGAAGCTAGAGGAAGACACAGAATCCCTTCTTTTCCACTAGTGTTTCTTTACATTCTGATGGCCATCTGCCCACCTACTTCCGCAGCCTGTTTATACATGATACATAAGAGGTTTCTTCACTCTAACCCAAAAAACATCTGAGGAGATGAAACCGCAAATGAACATCCAGCGTCTGCACTTTCTTAACCTCAACTTGTAACCCACATATGGGAATTTAACCACATCCTTATTCGGCACGAGGTCATCCATAAAGCCAAGTCGTGGCATCTCATTTATTCCAACAAATAATTTTGAAAATACATATTTTTGTATGAATACAAATAATTTGGATTCAATAATCATTGTTTTGAGATTCAAATCCCATGCATAAAGTTTGTTGGGTATTAAAATGAAAATTAATATTCTTGCAAATGCAAAAAAAATAAATAATTTTTAAGTTCCCACTAAATTTTAACAATATTTTCTTATTCATGTCCCAAATATGATCCAGATGCTGCTCTTCTATTTACATGTAGATAGCAAACACATTTGGGATATAACGGTATTTCTTCAGGACAGGTAAGAAATAGTGCTAGGCCTTTGTCATTTTCAGGCCCCGATACCTGGCTGTACAGTATCAGCCGCATGCCGATACCATACCGATACCTTTTTAAAAATTGATGTGTGTGTCTATTAGGGGTGGAGCGGTTCACAAAATGTTCGGTTCGGTTCATGGTTTCTGGTCACGGTTTTCGGTTGTCTTTCGGTTTGGTATATGTTGATTGTTACACCTCGAAATGCCATAAAAATTTATGAAAAAATCAAAAAAAAATTTATGAATTGTGATTATTTTTAATGATCCACTTGAAACCCTGGATCATTTCTGCTTTGACTTTGCTGCTTTGAATTTTAATCATCTACGCGCGCATGCCCTCTCGATATGCAGCGAAAGCGGGCGGGCGGGCTGGCGCCAATTATGTGGGATTACAGGGGGTTAGCATGACATGTTGGTGCTTGATGCTGTTAGCATAAACAAAGCATGTTGCACAATGCTTGCAATAACTGTTGCACTTTTATCCACAACTTTCTTTCGCCGTCACCGTAGGGGTCACTCTAAATGCAAAGTGGTCCCATACAGCAGGACCTATAAAGTGCTGCTGGCGCCGTCTTCTCAACTCCTGTTCTTTCCCACTTCGCCATACCCACACACAATTCTCCAAAACAACTGATTTGCATCTTCTTCTTGTTTACTACTGGTGATTTGGCTTTGGTCACAGTACCCGCCACCTTCTGCTCTGGAGTGTAATCGCTTAGCCTATGAGAAAAAAGAGGCAAGCGCATGAACAATGAAGACACAGCGAACGCGAATCGGGGCAATTCCGAACCGGAACAGTTCAGAGCGGTTTTCATAAACCGTTCCATCCCACTTGTGTCTGTATATGAAGAACTGCACACTATTTGGATGCAAAAAAATTTACCATCATGGCTTTGTCAAGCTGCTGCCTACGCTTTGTGAAGCAGGGAAAAGATTAATACAAAGTAAATCCCGTCGTAGAACTTTTTATTTGCCTACTACCTGGAATGGGGGCGATAGATGATTCAAACTTTGGCTCTCAAAATGGTATGTCGTGCCCTATTTGTTGGTACTTCGTCAATACCGATACCACCATTTTAGTGCTGGATCGGTAGCCTGATGTAGTCCGACTCAACCCTGAGTCAGAATATGAGTCTGATGCTGCTCCAGAGCTGTGATTATGGGGCGTGTTTTGACGAATCCAGGAAAAAAATGCTCTGGGTAACTCAATTGATACAGACCTACAACCAATAAGAGCAACGGAGTCAAGTGGCGTATGTTAAGCCAGGCATAGTTGTTGTCCACAAAATCAAAGCGTGCAGTTGCACGCCTATTATAAGAAGATGAGACTTTGATCAGCGTTTCTCTGTTCCTCTTTAAAAATAATTTGCTGCTCTATATCTTCTAGAACAGACCTAATAGCAGAATCTACTCACACCTCAACTCTTCAGCGGCAGCCATTATTGTTGTCACCTGAGCGCGCATTGGTCACGTGGTTGATTACGTGACTGTTGGTCATCATCTGTCCATCATCGTGATAAAAGCCCGCCCTGACAATTTGATTGATCGCGGCCTGACAGTGTGGGCGATAATACTTCGGCGCTACTATGGAGCAGCAGAGCCAGATTTCAAACCTAATCTCAAACTTTGTGGGCGGGACTATCGTTGGGAATGGCACCCAGGCTACTGGATCGGGGCCTTGCCTGATACTGGACATCCCAGATCGTGGTGCAACACTTGTAGAAACACTAATGTAATCTGGTTGCAGTAGCTCTATCATTTGTTTTCTAGGTCTGACTTACACAGTCATAGTTTCCCAAAAATTCCAATGTTACTCATGAAATGTTTTAATGTAGAGCAGTTAGCAGATATACAAGAATACGATTTTCTTGTTAAATTTGGCTGCTGTTATAACTGCAGATTTTAACTTGATAAATAAAATTGTTCTACTGCTTTATGAACTTGAAACCTTGCGTTAGATGTTTACTTAAACATATAAGCAAATCTCTATCCTGCACCTAATGTCACCTACAGATCTTTTGGCAGCAATTTTACAGAAAAAAATTCAATATAAATAATTGTTTTATAACTTTTAAGAGTGCGGAAATAAATACATGTGTATGTCTGGTAAACATGTAAAGCTCTTTGAATGATCTTTGTGATGAATTGTGTTAATGCAAATAAACTTGCCTTGCTTTGGTTACGATGCCAACTTTGATACGACAGGATTTTGCACCAATAGGAATAAAGAAAAGAGCTGAGAAATGATCAAAAGTTAGCGTTAGCGGATCTGGCATCAGGCTAGTAAACATTATGGAATAAGAGCAGGTGGGCATTTCTGTGCCACTTACTGGCCAGTTGGAGTTAAAGCTATCATGTTTACCTGAATTTAAAAAAATTATTGAAAGTTTGACTTAATTTTTCATTTTCAAAAAATTTAGTGTAGGAATAAAAGTGCAAATGTTTAAGATAACACCTGATTGTTGGAATAAAACAAAATTTGGCAATTATAACTTGAATTAACATATACAGATCTTTACCTTTACCAATATTGTATTTGTCTGAGTGGAGTAATCAAAATCAGTTTAGTTTATGTTTGTAGCACCGATTCACAGCAACCAATAAATGTCCAATACAATCCAGCTTTACCACTAAAATGTCCAGGACCAAAGTGCTGTACAGTGAACAACATGAATTCTAAACAACCAAGAGGATCTAAATTAAATAAACACAGAAGCATAAAATACAATAAGAAAAATTTAATCAGAATTAGAGAAATATGTAATGAAAACAGCTTAAAATCACACGCTAGGATTATAGGATAAGCCTGTGATATGAGTTTTAAGGAGCAATTTAATGTGCATTGGAAGGTCGTTCCACATATTTGGAGCTGTACAGAAAAAGCATAATACCTAAAAAAGCTTCTATTTGGTTTAAGGCTATTTTTTTTTTTTTTAAATTTACGTCATTCGAGTTATAGACAGATTCCTGCCAAGTGCGTACAGTTGATTCATTTTGCTTTCTGTTCACGTTTGTCAATCTGACCACAGGTGTTCCCAGAGAGACTGAGAAGGAGAAGGAGTTTGCAGATTTTGACATCTTTGATGACCCGGAGTCACCATTTTCCACTTTCAACTTCCAGTACTCCAATGAGGCTTTCACCCGCCTTCATGACCTCATGGAGTTCAACACTTTAAACAACCTGGAGGTCAGTTGGGTGATGTTGCAAGACTGGAACAAATCATATTTCTGTACCAGTCAGGAACCAGTTATTCTGTCTGTATTAAGTCTTGCAGTGTGTCAGAAACACGGTCACAAAGGGAATGGAGAGTGATTCATTCAAACTGCTTACACAGGCCAATTAATTCCTGCTCAGGGCCTCGGCTATCCAGTGTTTATCTTACTTTATTCGATGCTGTCAGGAGGAAGTTTTGGATTTATGAAGAAAGTATTGGGCAATATCAGAAATTTTAAGAACGCCCCAGTAAGCCTGGATCATGCATGTTTGGACTTGCTTGTGGTAGGTCAGTCTCATTTGCTTACTTACTCGCACTGAGTCACTCCCTAGCTCAGTAATAATTCATTTTTGATACCAGATATTTCATTTTACCTGACGGTAATTTAAATCAGGCAAATTTCCCTGTAAGGTATTACACGATCTTGCCAAAATTATCCTGCAAAAAGGAATGTTTGAGTGCGTGTTATGATCACCTGATATGGTGATTATGTGTATTTTATGCACAGAACAACTCATAAAATTAAACATAAAAATCTGAATACCCTACTTTTCCATGTTTATTGAATAAGAACTGGAGGAAAAAGGAAACCACAGGTTGTTAAATACTATTTAGGATTTAGCTGCTTGTGGCTTATTTGGTAGATTTATTGATTTACTGCAGTTGAGAATTTCATTACAAGCTTCACCATTTTTCCTTTAACCGTTGCTACTTGAGTTGGAACTGAAGCTTGTTGCATGACCCAAGTTTTGGTTGTTAGACAAGTGGCTTCGTATTTAACTCTGTAGTAGTAGGTTGTATATGTAAGAAGTCTCAATGTAACCAGGTCAGGGAGTTTATGCCCTTTATAGCCGTCCCCAATCCTGCGCAGCACCATCACGGACCGCCGCTATATGTCAGACAATATTTTCACGGACCGTGGTGGGTACAATCAAGTAAATGATAAAAATCAAATACAAACAGTATAAAAATAAAACAACAAGTCGGTCCCATCTAGGCGTAATCGGAGAAAATGACTTGAATTGTGCTCCTGATGTCCAGTCTGCTCCGTAGCTTTGTTTTGGTCGCTGTAACCACAGAATATCCTGCGTCACAAAGATAGGATGTTATAGACAGGATGAGTCTTGAACTGAATTAACTTGTGTCAAGAGGCACAGATGCACCGACTGATG